>PISX010001796.1:0-131876 GCA_004024625.1 Mellivora capensis
GGTGGAGGCAAGGACCAAACTCAGAATGGAGGTTCGATCTTCCCTCTGGCCAGAGGAAACTTCTGGATCCGTGAAATGGGAAATGCCTGTTCTTTTGTTTTGACTTCAGGCTTTATCACGTAGGAGATTAAATAGATGGGCTGTCCCTGGCTAATGAAGACCCCTGGTTTTCTGTCTCCCTCACCCTTTTCCTTGACAAGGAACTCCAGGCAGGACAATAAAGCCACTGAGGCCACCGATCTGCAGTCCCATGGAGCACCACACAGTAACGCCATCACCCTCCTTGAGCTCTTCTGCTGCTGGACCTCAGTTTCTTCCTTAGTACACAGAGGATAACACCACCTGATACGCAGCATCCCCCAGAGGGTAAGCCCGTTCTTCGTATGTAGAATGTTTACCGCGGTGCCTGGCTTAATGTGGAAATGCGATAAATGGCTGTTACTTATAGACTTTAGGAGGCTGGTTCTTCAGAACCATAAGAGAATGTCACGCATCTCTGATCTGAAGCTCAGGACCATAGAAATGTCAAGAGGGGATGGGACGCCGAAATGGCGGCCCCCTCCCCTCCTGTTTACACGTTTTTGTAGACCACGCGGTTTGGGGAGATCATTTTAGGTCATGTTTCTGCCCCTTGGTGAACACGTTTTTGGTGGCCACAGGGTTGGTGAGGTGAAGACTGACCTGTATGAGAGAGGCCTGCTGACAGAGAGCCAGAAAGTCGGTGGAAAGGTCGCTGGTTGCAGAGAATGACTATTGGTTTGCACCGCAACTTGGCCCAGTTTGTAGCAAAGAACTCAAAAGAAAAATGCATTTGCTTAAAGATGCTATAATAACAGATCTTTTCTTCTTGAAGTTTCAAAAGACCATCAGACCTTCTCCTCTACCCTCCTCCGTCCACAGGCTCTTCTGGGAGAGGAGTTTCATTGGAAGTCAGTCTACAGTGGTGGCAGGCAGCTCTAACGAGAAAGGGTAGCGCTTTCCAGCGTGTGCTTCTGTTTTCTTTATTCCCTCCCTGCTCCTCTTAGCAGATGCTAAAAGCTGTGTGAAGGCGGCATGAAGCCAGGGCTGGTGCTGAGAAAGTTCAGGCCCTCATCTTCAATCATGCTTCCATCCACAGACAAGGTCAGGGCTGGGGATGGGGCACCAGGCCAGGTCAGCAGCCTCGTGTTCTTGGGACCTCCCCAGGTTGCTTTGTTGCCACCTTGATGGAGGCAGGACGTGGGCCCAGCTGACAGACCCCGAGCACCCTTCCCCGCCCCCACTACACTGCATCCCGGAGAAGGCATCTGGCCTCAGCTGTCCCACTGCCCGGATGAATGCGAGTCTAACAAATGCTCCTTGCTGCCCCACCCTGACGCCAACTGAGGCATTCTATCAAAGGCGAAAGGAGAGGAAAGATCAACACACTTGAAGAACTGTCAAAGCCTGGATCCACTTGCCAAAACTTTTAGGAACTGCCTAGCCCCACCTAGATAAGGAAGTGCTTGAATCAAATTCTCTGCATTACTTCTCCTCCTAGTTTTCACAGCTTTGTTTCTCAACCGTCTATAGAGATGAGACTGAGAATGGAAGGAGTGTCCAGCTACCCCAGATCTATGTGTGATGGCTTCCTCTGCTCTCTTGATCTCTGTTTCTTTTCCTTGGGTACTTTCTACTCCCTCCCGCCCCCCTTCACATTCCCCACTCAAGGAGGACTCAGGCTCTGGGCTCATTCCCTGAGGCAAGGTTGGGACCTCTTGAAGGGTAGGGGGCAGGAAGACACTCAGTCTGCAACTCATATTAGCTTTTGCTTTCCAAAATTTTAAGCTCTTTAAGCTCTTACCTACCAGTGGAGAAGGTGAAGGAAGGGGATTCTCAGCATGAACCAAATGTCCTCAGAGTAGGAGGGGAGCATATAGGCCTTCCTCTAGCCCTAGATTAGAAGGTGAGACTCCCCTGGGCTGAAGGAGGGAAGGAAAAGAGATCTGTGGGTCTGACCACGGGTCCGGTTTTTTTTTTCAGCAGAGTGTGGAGAAATGGCAAGACTCTCAAGGGAAGTGCCCATTCTGAGGGCGTGGGTTTGCCGGGAGTGAGGGGTTCCAGAGACACAGGGCTTTCAGCGCTAAGACCAGAACATCCCAGACAAAGCAGGAGGGCTGGTTAACTAATAAGTGCACATCCATGCAGACAAGACCATGAGGGGCCTTGCAAAAGAGTCCTGCTTCCCAAGTAAAGCCTGAAGATGGGATGCCATGAATAGGAAAGGGAGATGTCTCAAGGGCAACCTGTGTGTACTAACACTTAGGGACACCTGAAATCTCCTAGAAGCCCAAGAATAACAGCTGAAATTTACTGCCAGCCCAGTGTAATGGGAGCTCCAAGTCAGAAATTAGGTTGAAAAACATGATATAGTATCCCCTGCACATCTGAGTTTGTGATCGAGATGCACACCATGTGGAAGTCAGTCTAAGATGTCAGGCGGAGATTGACAGCCAGAGCGCCGTGAGACTCTAGCTTGTAGCAGAATGTGAGTTAGTGACTGGGGCACTGAAGTGGCTTTTATTCCCTCAATCACTGGGACTCACACCTTTCAGGTTTTAGTCTATGAATGCATCCTCTAGTCCTTAGCCAACAATCACTTCTTCCTCCCAACCTGTCTCCATGTCTAGGACAAAGACAACTGGGAGATGACAGCAGAGGAATGTCCTCCCAGTCACTGTCTTACTTAGAAGACTATGGAAGAGAAGAGGGGAAGGCACGGGTTCAGAAGTTGGCATTCAGAGCCCTCTGACAATAACTGTTCCAGAAGCAGTCCAGGGAAGAGAAAGGACATGAAGAAACCTCTTTCCCATCAAGGGGAAGACTAGGTTTGGGATAGGAGCTCCTTAATGATTTAATTTCATTTCCTACACTAAATGAATTTGGGAAGTGTTGAAACTAATCTATAATCTTTACATTTTCTAAAAGTTTTTAAATTCCAGTTAACATACAGTGTGATATAAATTTCAGGTGCAAAATACAGTGACTTAACATTTTCATACAGCACCCGGTGCTCATTTCACACGTGCTCTTTAATCCCTATCACCTATGGGGGAGATTGGGTTAAATAACATTTACATTTCTTGCTGAGAACTTGGACTGTTAAAGTTCTGAACTACGTCTCCCAACCCAGCCCTCACCCTGACTGGGAATCCCAGATGACGGCAGAACCAGCCTCAGTGGCCTGGCAAGCATGGCGCCCAGAGCAGACATGAGCCTGCTGGTTGGAAGAACATGGGAATCTGTCTGCGGTTGCCACAGCACCACACCGAATACTGTTCACCATGGCAGTGTTTTCATATATCACCTGCTTCCTTATTTATGAGGAAACTGGATTTTGTGAACTTTAAAGGTGGTTTTCACAGACCAAAGTTAAAAACACAGACAATCTCCCTCAGCATATTTCCAGTGTAGCCAGAACAGGCGTGAGGAAAAGGCACAAGGAGCAGTAAGGAGTTGCTTCACATTCTACAGAACGCTCACACCTGTGAACAGTCTTAGAAGAAAGCAAATGGCGGTTCCTTGCAACAGATCACGTCTGAACCAGCGTTGTTGGAAAAAGCCCCAGTTGCTCTTGTAGGCCATGACACAATGGCCCAGGACTGCTGAAAAATGGGTGTGAAGAAGAAAATGAGTGCTAGATACTGAAGAGAGGGGCCAAATGGATTGCTGTGGAAGGCGTGTTTCCTCAACCTCAGGCCACCATCCTTTCTTGCCTTGGTCATGGGTTTGGATTTGAATGTGGACTTTCCCTCACCATCACCCTTTGTGAGGGGAAAGCCTGGGCATTATTCTGGACTAGGGGGACTGGAAAGGCCCCTCTTAGCAGTTCAGTTGCTCCCAACAAGCCATTAGTGCAGTGATCCTGGGAAGAGAAACGTGTATTCTGAGGACTTCCCTAAGGATGTGGACACACTTCTCACTGAGCAGGCTTCATGGAAAACCCCAGAGCTCAGCACTACTCTAAATGCATAGGAAAGCATCAGTGCTCATCACTTTGTGGGCTGGGGAACATGATAATGGCTTCCATTTATTCGGCACACACCTCTACATGCCAGGCAGGACACTAAGAGCTTTGCAAACATTATCTACTTAATTCCCTATAATAATCCTGGGAGATAGGCATTGCTATACCCAACTTGTCTAGCTACATGGTAGACCTCCAATATTTGCCGAATGAATGAATAAACGAAAGCAATTAAACCCTCTCCTTCCCCTCACAAAGGAAACTAACACTTTGGAGCCTGTACTGAGCCAAACAGCATGCTATAATATATGCATGAGCTTAGCTGACCCTCTCACTGCCTAGGAGGTAGGTTTAAGAATTTTGTACGGGGTTCGTCCAATGTCACACAATAAGTGGAGGAACTATAATTCAAGCCCAGACCCATTTGCCTTCTTCCCACTTTATCAAACTGCTAGGAAATGGATATATGGTCCAGATCCAAGGAAGTGGGGAAACAGGAGGAAAGAGGAGTTCTCATAAGACGTGGATAAATGTTGGGTTGCCCAGGGGACTTGGTTGGTTAAGCGACTGACTCTTGATTTTTGCTTCAGGTCATGATGTCAAGGTTCTGGGATCGAGACTTGCATCAGACTCCCCTACTCAATGGGGACTCTGCTTGTCTCCCTCTCCCATTGCGCCTCCCTCTGCTCTCTCTCTCTCTCTCTCTCTCTCACACACACACTCTAAAATAATTCACAAATCTTAAAAAAAAAAGAGAGATGTGGATAAATGTCTTCCAGGAAAAAGAGAAAGCTAAAGTGTAAGGAGAAGAGAAGAGGCTTGGGGAAGGAAGCTGGGGACTTGGAACCATTAATAAGAGGGGAGACTTCGTCCTTGCCAGGATCCAAATGTTCCCTACCCTTCTGCCCTAGGAGCCCAAGGGACAGATCTACCTACAGTTCTGCTGAAAAGGTAAAGCCAGGGCAGCTCACATTGTGTAAAGTGGTGTACTTGTCTATCTTCAGTGTCTCAGTGACACTTGTGAGGGCAGGAGAGAAAAAGACACGAGGTAGAGAAGAGAAGAAGCACTGTCCACCTCTGTCACCCTGGTTGAGGCTTTCAAGCCTCTGGACCCCAGATTCTGCTGTAATCAGGGGAAGGTGCCCCATGATCTCTATAGTTCTAGGGTCTGAGTTCCTATCCTGCGGAAGGAGTACTGTCGTGGACTGAGGAAGACCTGGGTTTCGATCCTGGAGCGGGGTAACCTTGTGTTTGTGTTTCCATGGCCAGGGACCTCCTTTAGGGTAACACCTCTCATTTGGTCCCAAAGAGGGAGGCTGACGTAAGGGACTGGTGAGTTTGGGGGGAGGGGCAGAGCTCAGGCTGGCGCAGCCGTCTGTCATTCTCTTTGTGATCCCCCTGTCACTGAGAGCACACCTTCTCAGCTCCTAGGCAGTAAGCTTACAGGAGACACCTCAGAGGCGAGTCTATACTGTTGGCTGGGCCTGGGAGAGGGTGGGCTGGTCCCTCTGTTTCAGGAATGAAACATTAATAAGCTGTTCCTACAATGCATTTTCTGACATGCTCCTTAGGTACTCAGGTGATTTTTAAAAAATGTTTCAACACATTTTCATTTTTTTATTTTTAAAAGATTTTATTATTTGAGAGAGAGAGAGAGGAAGAGAGGAATATGTGTACATGAGCAGGGGCAGAGGCGGAGGGAGAGAGACAAGCAGACGTCGTACTGAGCACAGAGCCTGACAGTGGACTCGATTCCATGGCCCTAAGATCAAGACCTGAGCCCGAACCAAGAGTCAGACGCACAACTGATGGAGCCACCCAGGTGCCCCTTAACATTTTTTTAAAAAAGAATTTTGCTTATTTATTTGAGTGAGAGAAAGAACGCACAAGCAGGGGAGCAGATTCTCCACAGAGCAGGGAGCCTGATGTGTGACTCAGGACCCTGGTATCATGACCTGAACCGAAGGCAGATGTTTAATTACCTGAGCCACCCAGGTGGCCCAGTGCATTTTTTAAAGACTTTATTTTTAAGTAATCACTACACCCAACATGGGGCTCAAACTCACAACCCTGAGATCAAAGTCACATGCTCCTCCAACTGAGCCAGCCAAGCACCCCTCGAAGTTTAGTCTTTACCTGCTTGACTATTAGGTCTCTCGGTTGTTCAGAACTTGGACAAGGAAGCAAAATGATTTATCAAGTCTCCAAAACTTCAACACACCGCTCTATTTTCTTCCTGTCCCAGAGTGGGCTGCTACTCAACTTCTCAGAAACTAAGTATATCATGTATTTTTAAAAAAAAAAGGGATGCCTGGGTGGCTCAGTCAGTTAGGCCACTGCCTTTGGCTCAGGTCATGATCCCAGGGTCCTGGAATCCAGTCCCACGTTGGGCTCCTTGCTCAGCGGGGAGCCTGCTTCTCCCTCTGTCTCTGCCTGCCATTCTGCCTACATGTATGCTCTCTGACAAATAAATAAATAATATCTTAAAAAAAAAAAGGAGAAAGGATAATCATTATATATCCTCACAGGAGTATCTGAGTTTGGAAATGGTTGACATACTCAAAATGTGTAGCTAGCACAGTGCCTGGCACGCGCCAAGTGTCCAGTAAGCGGACATATTCTTGTCTTCAGGGCTTACACACCATGGAGAGTCAAAGCCATTAAAGCCTAATGCTTGGCTGTCTCTCAGCAGGGGTGCTGAGTAGCCCAGGGCTCCATGCACAACTGACCCTCCCCTTGCACCTCCCTTCCCCGTGGTGACGCAGTCACTCACTCAACAGATATTAACTGACTCTCCGAGGAGGCAGAAGAATTTCAAGCCAGGAAGGACCTCAGAGTCCAACCTAAGATGGCAGCTGTTCCCTGGGCCTTACCCCACAAGGAGGAGAGGCTGCTGAGGCTCACTTGGGGAAGAGGGCTTGAGGGCCTCACCCTCCTGAGCCCTGACCCTTGCAACACACCCAGAGCAGGTGGGAGCTGGGCTCCAGAGAGGCTGCTCCCAAGAAGGCACACAAAGCCACGGCCCTAAGGACAGTAGGCCCCAAGCCAGGCACCAGGAAACATGAGGATGCGGTTCATCTTCCCCCAGACAGCCTGGGGCCCCTGACAAATAGGTTGTCTCAATTCCTTTCCATCTAAAGCCAAAGCGGTAACATTTGCCACGAGACAGCTGGGCTGTGAGGCTTAGCATCATCTATAAATGGGCCTTAATGCAAACTATCATATTGACACATGTGTTAGCTTATTCCTAGAACATGCACACTTGGGGGCAGCTCTCCAGGACCCTCACCATCAGCTGGCTGCCCCCAGAATAGCTGGGGAGTGGCAGGATCCAGAGCTACTGCTGTCATGGAGAGAATGGCCGTCTGCATGCTCTGGGAGGAGGTCATGATGGCAACATCAGCTCCCAAGACCACTGTCCTTTTAAGAGACATCACATCATTTTCATAATCTAGTGAGATATCATTCATTATTTTCTTCTCCCCCTCCCCCCTTGATTTGTACGTGTTGCCCTGGGGAGACAAGAGAAGTCACTGGAGATCTGCCAGCTGGCTTGAGATGAACCAAAACCTGACACAGACGGGTCACCGACTGCCTCTGCTATTGATGGGACTATGAGAAAGAGGGTCATTGAAACTCAGCTAACTGCAAGGAAAGCCGGCAGTGAGGAGCAAAGGCTTTGAGATGTTACAAAATTGAGCCTGCCAAAAAGGCTTGGAAGACAGAGACCAACATTATGTGTGCTGAAAAAAAGGGACGGTGGGCTATGAAGTAGGGAGGGAAGGGGGGTTGTTTTCCAAGCAGTGGTGAGTTTTTCTCCACCCTGGACCAGACAAGATCATCTGTGGCCTTTCTGAGCCGTATATCTGTTAGTCAGGGAGACAGGAACTACGGCTGTTTCTGATCAACTTTGTGTCTCATTCCCAACAGATGTCAAAGGACCGCAGGCTGGGAGCTTTATGGCCTGCACGACGGCAGACATGGGCTGGCTTGTCTTCTCCAGCAGCTGAGCAGGGCCTGGGGCGGAGATGGAGATGCCCACGGCGGCAGAGGGACATGAAGCTGCTGGGCGTTACAGGGCTCTGCTCTTGCGACTGACGGGGGGTGACAGCGTCTCACCAGCATCTGGTTACCAGGAATGTCATGGATTTGCTCCCCTGGCTGTGGGACAGGGGTCCTGGGAGCACCGCTGCAAGGGGGGTGTGGCTAGATGTCCTCCCATGTGCTCTGTACACCCACAGGACTTGGAGGCTGGAGATCCGGGCAACATCAACCATCGCTCGTGGCTCTTTGTGACCCCAGGGCAAGTCCTCAGCATGGATAAGAGGTATGATGTGAAAAAAGCTGGAAAAACACGCGGTTCACACTGTCCCCACTCTGCGAGGCTGCTGCACCTAACCAGGGCCGGCTTCACCAAGGAGCTCCTCCCAGGAGAGATGGAGTTGAAATAGTCACTCTCAAGTTGTTCGCCCTCCGCCCACAGGTCTCTTTCCATGCCCATTCCCACTTCTGGTGCCAGAACAAAGGATTAAAGAGGAATGCGATTCTCAACACGATGAAAAGACGAGGAGTTAAACAAGAGCCAAATAGTCAACAGAAGTAAAATGTTAATTAAGATAAGAATAACTGCAACGGAACAACAGAGCCGGCCCAAAGCGAGGCTGGGGGTACACCCACAGCAAAGCGTTCCTTCCCCAGGTTGCTAATCCCAACTGTGTGTGCCCACATTCACAAGCTTTGCAGCACTGCCAGGCATAGCTGTAGCCGCCTGCCGTCTTGACAGAGTAATGAATTTGAGTCCTCAGGAAACGAAGTAAAACACCAATTTTAGTTCATAAACAGCACATTTTAGTAAGCTTTAGTAACACACTATGTACTTTACTGATTAGTTAATAGCTCTTGGTTGCAGACGAAAATGAAAACCCATGCAATTTTGCCATTTGCCTGTAAGAATTGAAGAAAGAACATTCTGGAACGTTCAGGTCAGTGGGGAATCATCAGGAGGAGTCTTGTTGCCCACCAGTGGGTTTCAGACTTAGAGGCACACCGATCTAAATTAGAACTAACATCAGAGTTAGGACAGACATCTGTGTCATCAATGGACAAGAGATATGTACCTAGGGAGACATTTCCATGAGAAACTTAGCGGACACACTAAGAAGTAAGAGGTGTGTCATTCCTGCCATTGCGTTAGCCTGCAGAGCCCCACAGGAGAACTTCTCAGTCAGGATCCTGGAACGTGCTGGGAGGGAGCGGGAGGCCACAGGATCTCCTTGACTGAAAATCTCTGAGAACAGGCCAGCCCAGCCTCCCAGAAGCTTTGACGCTGATTTGCCTGAAGGGAGACGGTGGGCCCTGACCCCACTGACAAGCCTTTTCTGGATCTATAACTGCATGATTCATCCTTCACCCTTTTCAATGCCCCTGCACCTTTCCTATCCTCCTTCACAAAAATCTGCCCCATGAAAGCGTTTGCTCAAGCGTCAGCAAACTCATGGGCCTGGCCCCTGACAGGGACGGGCGCCCGAGAGAGTACCAGACAGTACTTCTGTCTTCCTCTCCCCTTGTTTAACAATGTGTACTGGTGAAGGGCTTGGGTCCTGGAGGCAAAGCAGATATGGATTTAAACCCTAGTTCTGCTACTGGCTATGTGCCCTCTCAAGCTTTATCTATCAATTAGAGATTCTATCTCAAAGGGCCGTGAGGGGAAACGAAGGATTGATGTGAAGGCAGGAAAGTGTTCAGCACACGGCTGGGAGCACAGTGAATGCTAGAAAGCCCAGGGGTCCTGTTGCCCTTCTCAGCTGATGACCTCCACTGGGTGCTCCCTGCTCTAGGACAAATGCAATATCTTCGAGGAAACCTCTCCTCATTACCAAGATTCCCCTTGCTGAACTTCCGCAGTCCCCATTCCAGCACCAAACGTGTACCTCTCTGCACTGACATAAATGTCTCACGCGAATATCTCCCACCGTTGCCCCCTTCCTCAGGCTAGCTCGTCAGCTCACTGTGTGCTGGCTTTCTGTCACCACAGTCCCCTTCTCTTTTAAGCCTGGGTTCAGATGGTTCGAATACAGCATAAACAAGCACATAGGTGTTGGATAAATGTGGGAATGTGCCCACGTCACTTTTTCAGGTATACACGTATTCGGTCTTTACGGTGGAGAGACAAGTCATGAGACATGATGACATGTGGGGCTTGGTCTCCGGTCTGCAAGTGAGTCACTGTGCAGCCTTAAGCGGGAGGTCTGTAAGAATGCAGCTACTGCCACCTGCCTCCCTCCCAGGGCTGGGGAAGATGAATCGGGCTTTTAAGCAGCAGCGGTGAAACACGACTGGCTTCTTGATGCTAAGTAAAGAAGAGCATCTGGGCTCTGATGGTAACAAATGGGTCTCATTCTCTTTCAGCATCTCCCAGCTCCGACTCCACTAAACAAGGCCAGTAAAATAGGCTGCAGCGTTTTAAAATCAGATTTCCAGAGAAATCTTCCCCCAGAAACTTGTGACGGTGCCAGGAGATTTTTCAAAAGGCTAATCTAAATTCCTTCTCACTTCAGGCTCCCTTCCCTTTGCCTTCTGCCCAGTGAGATCAACAGCTCTGACCACCATTATACGGTGCTTATCTTTATTCTTAAAATCTTTATTTTTCTCTGTTTTCCAGGAGTGGATTTAGACTAGAGGGGACTGTTTCCTCCCTATCAGTATTCATATCATTTTTCTCTCTTCCTTCTCCACGCTTCCTCCCCTTTCTCCCTCTCAAACCAGCAGGCCTCCCCGCAGTACCTATGTTGGCCTGGACTGCCAGGTCCTGTGGCGGCCACCACAATGAAAGTCACTCTGATCGCTGGTTCAGGCCGAGGCCTACTGTACCAGCCCCATGACCGGAATCTGAAGGCCCCAGCCCTGTCTGCAACATGGATGCATCATGGGCTGAATCCAGGCCAGTGGGGTCTTTTTGTGGTTCAGGGACAGTCACTCTCACTGAACATCTGGTAAAAGGTCCCTAGTTCTTTATAATGGTAATTAAGGTGTGGCTAAGACGGAGGCTACTTAGGATCTTTGAAATAGTCTGAACTGCCAAGGGAAAGGGGAGTGGGTTCCTAACAGGTGGTGGAATTTCAGAGTGCAGAATATACAGTATAACAAGGCGGAGGAGAGAAGCAGAAACAAGGTGCAGGACAGTGGCTAACAAATATGGTTTAGCAGCACTGCCCTGTCTTCTACTGAAACCTTCCGTGGAATCCCACTCCAAGCTCCAATGGGAGTGGCAATGCTCTGCGTGGAAGCCAGGGTAAAGCGGTGGAGGTACGGCTCATGCTTCTGCCTCCTCACCCCTGCTCTCCTCTCCTGAAGGGGTGGTTCCTGGCACCCACAAGGAACCCCTAGGCTTCCATGAGTGAAGGAGCGACAGAGAAAGGAGGTGAATTTACATACACAGTGAGAGGGGATGGCAAATCAAGTTTAGGGCCTTATGGGACCATGTGGCCAACATATCTGGGTATCAATGGTCCCATTGCTTCATCTTTCTAGTTTATCATGTTTCTTAGACTTGATCTTCATGACTAGATATATTTTATCAGAGTATATTTTTGTCATGCATCTCAAAATCTTTGCAGACTAAGTTGGTGTCTGGATGTGTGCACACAGTTCTAGGAAGAGAGAAGCTGGCATATCACATCCATGATAAATAAGACATTCATAGGGTCTGGTTTCACTTGCTATACAACTCACTATTCTGAAAGGGGCTAATTAGTTTTTAATTTTATTTATTTATTTGAGAGAGAGAAAGAGCGAGAGAGCATGAGCAGGGGGAGCAGCAGAAGGAAAGGAGAAAGTAGGCTTCCCACCGAGCGGGGAGCCCGATGCAGGGCTGGATCCCAGGACCCCAAGATCATGACCTGAGCAGAAGGCGGACGCTTAACCACCTGAGACCCCCAGTGCCCCAGGTACTATGATATTTTACCATGCTTTATGCTGGCTTAAAGCAAACCGAATGAAAACAAAATATACTCTAAAATGAACTCAAGATTCTTTAGCACCTCAAAAATAGAGCTTTACACTATTAAGACCACACTTTCCTCTGAACAATGAAAGGTATTCTTAAAGATGTTAAACACAGATGGTCTAATTAGTCCTTTTACTTTGGCTGTATTTTTATTAGGAAGAGGGGCAATAATAAGAAATACTTTGCTAAGTGAGATTTCTGTGGACTTTTAAATTATAAAAGCTGACTTAGAAAAATACTGCTTTCTGTAAATTTGGCTGAGGGCTATTAATTTCTGAAATTATCTACAGAAAAGCGTAACATATACTTAAGTGTCCATCAATTTGAAAGACTCGAGAAAAAACTGTGAAATCCAAACAATTGCAGTATATAATTTTTTCTGATTTTTAAAGGAATATTTATAGCTTGAAAGGGGAAAGCTGGTGAAATATATAAAAATCAGACAAGCAATTCTTTTCCTATTTCAGGAAAATTACATACAGTTCTTAAAGAAGACATTGACAATTAGCTCTCAGTTGACACATACTCATTATGCTAGAATTTCTAAAAACTCCTCCCCTTTTTATTTCTGAGAAGGGAAACACATCTCTTTCAGAACTGGAAGAATGGCTTTAATGACCTATATAATCTATAGCTCAGAAGCCAGATCCATCAGAGAGCCTGTCTTCCTCTGGTCAAAGCTAAGAATAACTTCCACATCTTTAAATGGTTGGAAAAAAAAAAATCAAAAGAATAACAACATTTCTTGACAGGTCAAAATGACATGAAATTCACATTTCAGTGTCCATAAAGGTTTCTGGAATGCAGTCATGCCCATTCGTTTGTACTTGGTCTGTGGTTGCCTTCCTACTACCACGGCAGAGTTGAGTCGTTACAACTGAGACTGAATGGCCTCGATGACTGAAATATTCCTACAATCTGGCCTTGCCCAGAAAAATTTGCCGACCCCTGACCTAAGAGATGGAGTCCACTGGAGGGCCCCTCTGTGTGTCCTCGGGGCATGCGGCAGGAGACGCACCTGGTTGAACTGGCGCAGGCATTTGTCCAGACACCAGGAACAGCAGAAGCAGCGTCCGCACACACATCTGGACCATGGACCACGCTGCTGGAACTGGGATCAGAACCAAACGAACAGAGTCAGAAATACAGAAAGAAAGAAGCAGGCAGTTTCTGCAGACACACAGTCCGAGTTTCTAACCTGGAGATTTATGTACCTGGGGAGGCACTTGGTGTGGGAGACGTCCTTCCATTCCGCACAAGCTACTGCTACTACTACTATTTATTACCATGATTATCGCCGAGGGTGAAGCTTCTCTTCTGTGGGCTTACCTTGTGATGATTGCTGGTGACCTCAGCAAAACCAGAGATGGGTTAGTCCATATTTACTAGCAAAGGTAAACTAGGCTTTCTGGTTTTAGTTAAAAAAACAAACAAACAACTCTTTCCATCTTCCCCTAAGTGTTGTCAGTGATAAAGTTTGCTTTTTCAAACCAGTTTGTGTTCTTGAAAAATCCACTACCTAAAGACCGTGAAACAAACAATGCACTGTAGATACTCATTATGTGCCCATATAAAAAAAAAAGGAATCAAGTTTAACTTTTTTTGCAGAAAAAAAAAATCCCATACAGAGATTTTTAAGGCTAAATTTCAAGGGACAAATTAGCCCTTTGACATGTAATTAGGACACATGCATAGCTCAAGAGTGAATAAAACTCTTGGAGGATGGGCGATTGAATGTGTCCCACTGACTGCCCAGAGTTAAAAAAACAAACAAAAAATCCCTGTAAACAATCCTGAAAATAGTCCTCTCTTGAGGACCCCAGAAGTAACTCAGCCTTATATGGACATTTTCTTGTCCCAGTGTTAACTCAATTGGATGAAACTTGATCTGGACACTCTTCAGCCTGGCTGTGGTTGTGAATGAGCCATTTCATGTACGAAAGATCACACAGCAGTGGTGAGAAGTGTTTAAGTAGTAGACACAGTGTAGGGAAAACCATGTCTTTTTAACTGAAGAAAGCAGTGAGATCACGAAAGGGGAGTTTGGCCCCCTGATCCTTCTGGGATCTCAGAAGTGATAAATAACCTTTTGGACCCCTGCCAGAGAGACCAGTCACTAACACCTCTTTTAGATTGATGGAAGGCTGCTGGCCCAGAGTTTAAGGAGCCTAGCTCTAAGAAGGATGGCAAGGTTTCCTAGTGCTCATTAGTTTGTGATTATCTATTGCCAATGCATATAATGAATATAATTAAAATAGAAATATGTTCTACTCTTCAAAAAAGTCCTTGAGGGCGCCTGGGTGGCTCAGTGGGTTAAGCCTCTGCCTTCAGCTCAGGTCGCGATCCCAGGGTCCTGGGATGGAGCCCTGCATCGGGCTCTCTGCTCAGCGGGGAGCCTGCTTCCCACCTCTCTCTCTGCCTGCTTCTCTGCCTACTTGTGATCTCTCTGTCAAATAAATAGATAAAATCCTTAAAAAAAATCCTTCTTGAAATTGAAAGATCAAAGTACAAAATGCAGGAGCCAGAGTAGCTAGGTTTGGCTTGGTACTGGGATGCCTCTGCAAGTCACCAAAATGCACGCATTTTTCTATCGCTTGAAATGTAGCCCTGAGAATCTATCTCACTATAGGATTTATTTCCAAAAAAAGTCAAACTTGATTCTTTTTTAATGTGGGCACATAATTAGTATCTACAGGGCAATCTTTCAATAGAAATACAAGAAAATATAATCAGGGCAAGTCCTTAGCATGTATTTCATGATAAGGAAGCTAGTTTTATGTGAAATTCAATCCATTATTCCTAATTCATATACCAATCAAAAACATCAAACAATTTTAAAATATAGGAATAAATCCACGTGTAGAATTTCCCCAATTTATGTGTCCTTCAGTAATGACACATACCCACGTCCAAAAGGTTGGAATCAGGTAAACTTGTGAAACTCTGATCAAGTCACAAACACTGAGGTGGGGGTGGGTAAGGGATTAACACTGTGTGAGAACAGAAAAGTTGGGAAAAGTCCAGACTTCCCTTGTTTGGCAAGCCAGAAATACCATGAGAACAGCTGTTTTCCTGGTGTTCTGGTTTCCACTGGCATTCATAACCAAATGTGCATGGAAATAAAAACCAGGGAGGAGAAAAACCCCCAGGCACAAAAGCCCTACAGTTTTCTGTCTTTTGAGCTGAGATTTAGGTCAGCTTGTCCACTTCTCACTCTTAAGCACATTTTCTCTTCCCATCTCTCTCTCACATACACACACGTGCGCACACACGCTCACACACACATTCTCTCTCACACTCACTTATTAAAACTACCCTCCCCAACCCACACCAGTCACTTCCCACAGCACTCTCTAGGAAACAGAAAAGTAAGGGATATTTTAGCTTTAAAACAGAAACAAGTATTATTCCTATCTCATAGTGTATTTTTTTACTTAAAAAAAAAAAAAAACCAACCCAAAAAACAGGATAAGTGTGCACAGAAACAATGGCCACTGCCGCGGGTCCACACTCCTGTCCCAGGACCTGCTGCAGCTGCCCAGTGATTACCTTTTCTGCCCCTCCCCCCAACATCCTCTGCACTTAGGGACAGCCTTACCTTGCCCTCCAGAGCTCTGGAAATGTACATGAGAATGGTTCTTGGAATCCTTGTCACAGTGATTAAAAATGACCCTTTTATGGCTGTTCCTTGATGGTAGCGGAAAAGAATGGAAAGAGACCAAAGGATTGGGTGATCAGGAGGGTCATTTTTATTTCTGGGAAGAGAGGAAAAAAAGACAGCACTTAAAAAACAGCATTTAAAACTTCTCTGGTTCAAATTATCAACAGTGATGATTTATAAAGGCAATAAGCAGTAACGCAATAAGCATTTGGCAAAACTTTTATACTCATTGGTAGCGAAGGTTAAATTATTTCTTGGACTGATTCCTTGTCATGCCACTCAATGCTACAAATAAACAAAACGGAAAATTAAAAAAAAATACTGAGGAATGAAAATAAACAAGCTTCCCTCTTTACCATGCCTCCCCTCCCCCCAAATCCTGTAAGTTTTCTCTTAATCTCATTTTCCCTTTCAGAAGTTTAATTATATAATCATTTCCAAGGTCTACATTACATATGTAAAAATTGCCAGCATTGGCTTGGTGATTAAAATCACCACCGAATCATGTGACCAGGAAAGGCAGCCACAGGGACACCAGTGAGCTCCAGCTTGATGTGAAATGGACAGAAAGTTTCGGCTCCCGCACAGCTCAAGGCTCCTAAAATCCAGCTGATTTCTATTCTGCTCTTTAAAGGTCACTTCAGTGTAAATCATTTGTGGAACGTGTCATGACACAGCAACCAAGAACGCAAAAGCCAGTTTCCCAAGCAGAGGGGAAACAAAAAGTGAAAAAGAACAGAATGGGCACGGCCTTCACCCTACCCCAAACCTGAAAGATAAAACAAAGGAGGGAGGGCTGGCGTCACCCCTCCCCTGACCCTCTCAATTCCCGCTGGTGCCAGTTCTAGAAAATGAGGCCCTTTCCGAGAAGCCACCTCTGATTCAAGTGAAGCTTGGTTACTTCATAATGGATTATTCTACAACTCACTCTGGTTGCTAATAAGTCACTATGAATTAAAGTTTTGACAAGAGCCTAGGTTTTGAGGGAGAAAACGGAATGCGGCCAGAAATGTCTCAAGAGCTGGCAAAAGGGCTGTATTTTGCTGTTACTGAAATCATCCAGGAAGGAAAGGAGAACCCGAAAGTCCTATTGGGAGCAGAGGACCCATGATCCAGTTGCCCCACAAAAAGGATGATGTGTGTTTCAACTCAGTATTACTGAAAATGGGAAATACCAGGGAAACTATTGCTGATATGAATTCATGCTGGTCTGATAAACTAGAACAGTGGTATCGGCCAGGAAACGCTGACATGTTTTTTCCCTTTCCTCAGCTTTTTTTTTTTTTTTTTTTTTTTAAAGGAAGAATGTTTACTTTTCCATTTAGGAGATTTCCGTGCCTTAGAACTTATTAGAGAGTCGAGAGGATACAGGGAAAAGAGGACAGCACCTGTTTTCCATCTGGTAAGGAAACAAGTGATTCACAGGCCACTGTGAGGGGGGCTCTGGGGTCTGGTCCTCCAGGTATTGAAGTCTCGGTTTCAGCATCCTCGTTCTGAGAACATTTCCCTGGGAGGGGATCAACCATTTCAGGCAGCGGCGTGACTGCCATAGTCTGTGACTCTGGTTGTCACCCCAGGCTCCCTGGGGCTTGGCTGGAAAAAGATGCCTCAGTTCCAGAAGTTGGGTTATCATGTGATGAGAGAAACAACTTAAAAAGAAGGCCCTTCCAACTCAGGCTGGCTCGTGGAGACAGGAGTCATTAAATACACCCCACCCACCTGCCCCCAATCAGAAACTGGCTGAACCACCCACGTGCCTGACTTCTCACTTTGAAACATGTCTGTCAATTGTTTATCTTGTACAACCTAAACATTTTCCCATTCTCTCCTTCTTCTCAATAGATTTATATTGAAGTTTTTAGAGCTTTCCTCTGCTTTATTGAGATATAATTGACACAAGACATTCTGTAAGTTTAAGGTGTATGATGTGTTGATCTGATATATTGCAAAATGGTTACCACCACAGCACTAGCTAACACCTCCCTTACGTCACAGAATTACATTTCTTTATTGTGGTAAGATTATTTACGTTCTACTCTCTCAGCAACTGTCAAGTATATGATACAGTCTTATTAACCACCATCACCATACAGGACATTAGATCCCTAGAACTTATTCATGCTAACTTGAAGTCTGTACCCTCTAACCAGCATCTGGCCATTTCCCGCAGCTGCAACCCCAAGCCCTGTTAGTTACCACTCTACTGTTGCTAAGTTTCTACCGTTTTGGCTTTTTTACATTCTGCATATTACAGTATTTATCTTTCTCTGACTTATTTCGCTTAGCACAATGCCCTCAAGATCCATCCACATTTTGACAAATGGCAAGATTTTCTTCTTCTCATGGATGATTAAAATGCCATTGTGCGTGCGTGTGTGTGTGTGTGTACGTGTGTGTGTACCACATCTTCTTTATTTAGTCATCTGTTGATACTTGATCAACATGTGGGTTGTTCCCATAGCTTGGCATTGTGAATAATGTTGCAATAAACATGGGAGTGCAAATATCTCTTTGAGATCCTATTTTCATTTCCTTTGGATATATACCTAGAAGTGGGATTGCTGGATCATAAGGTAGTTCTATTTTTAATTTTTTGAGGAAGCTCCATACTGTTTTCCATAGTGGCTGCACCAGTTTGCATTCCCACCTATAGTGCGCAGAGGTTCTCTCTTCTCCACATCCTTGCCAACATTTGTTATCTCTTGTCTTTTGATGACATCCATTCTAACAGGTGTGAGATGATATCTCCTTGTGGTTTTGATTTGCATTTCCCTGATGATGAGTGATGCTGAACACCTTTTCATGTACCTATTGGTTATTTGTATGTCTTCTTTGGAAAGATAATGTATGTTGTTCCTCTGCCCATTTTTTAACTGGATTTTTAAAAAGAGGTGAACTTTATTTTATTTATTTATGTATTTATTAAATCTGTACATTTCTTGTTTCCTTTTTTTGAAAGATTCTATTTGAGAGAGAGAAAGAGCGTGCTCATGCAAGTGGGCAGGAAGTGCAGAGGGAAAGAGGGAGAGGCAGAAAATCTCAAGCAGATTCCTTGCTGAGTGAGGAGCCCGACGCTGGGCTCTATACGAGCCTGAGATTGAGACCTGAAATGAAACCAACTGCCTAAGCCACTCAGGGACCCCTCTGCTTAGCTTTTTAAAAGATGTTATTTATTTGAGAGAGACAGAGAGCATGAGTGGGGGTGGGGTCAGAGGGATAGGCAGACTCCCCACTGACTGGGAGCCTGACTCAGGGCTCGATCCCAGGACCTTGAGATCATGACCTGAGCTGAAGTCAGATAATTACCTGACTAAGCCACCTAGGCGCCCCTATTTATTTTTTTAGAGAGTGAGAAAAACAGAGCATGCATGAGTGGGATATGGAGTGGAGGGGCAGTAGGAGAGGGAGAAGGGAAACTTAAGCAGGCTCCACAAGTGTGGAGTTCAGTCTGGGGCTTGATCTCATGACTCTGGGATCATGACCTAGGCCAAAATTTAGAGCCAGACACTGAATCAATGAGCCACCCAAGCACCTCTTAACTGGAGTTTTTGTCATTATCGGATTATATGAGTTCTTTATATATTTTGGATATTAACTTCTTATGAGATATATGATGTGCAAATATTTTTTCCATTTCATAGGTTGCCTTTCATTTTGTTTGTTTGTTTTTTTCTTTTACTGTGCAGAGGAGCTAAACAATCTATACTCTGAAAACTATAAGACTTTGATGAAAGAAACTGAAGAAGACACAAATATTTTGTATTCATGAACCAAAAGAATTCATATTAAAATATCCATACTATCAAAGCCATATATAGATTCAATGCACTGCCCCAAAATTCCAATGACATTTTTCACAGAAAAAGAAAAGGCAGTTCTAAAATTTGTGTGGTATTACAAAAGATCCTAAATAGCCAAAGCAGTCATGAGAAAGAAGAACCAGCTGGAGGCATCACACTGAATTATGCTACAAAGGGGTAGTAATCAAAACAGTGAGGCACTGGCATAAAAATGACATATAGATTGGTGGAACTTCTGAGCCCAGAAAGGGAAAAGAACAGTCCTTTAATAAATGGTGTTGGGAAAACTGGATAGCTACATACAGAAGAATGAAATTATACCCTTATCTTACACTACTCACAAAAATTAATTTGGAATGGTTTAAAGACTGAACCATAGGAACTAAAACCATTAAACTAAAGATAACATAGGGAAAAAGCTCCTTGACATTGGCCTTGGCAATAATTTTTTGAATATGACATAAAAGCACGGCCACAAATGCAAAAATTAATAAGTGATTCTACATAATAAAAAACTCTGCACAGTAAAAACAAAAAACAAAAACAAAAAACCCCCCACAAAATGAAAAGTCAACCTGTGAAATGGGAAAATTTATTCCTAAGTATTTTATTGTTCTTGATGCTATTGTGAATGGGATTGTTTTATTTTTCAGATATTTTGTTGTTCTAGAAATGCAGCTGTTTTTGGTATGTTGATTTTGTATCCTGCAACTTTACTGAATCCACTGATTAGTTTTAATAGTTTTTAGTGGAGGTTTTAGGCTTTTTCTATTTATAAGATCATATCATCTGCAAACAAAGACATTTTACTTCTTCCTCTCTGATTCGGATACCTTTTATTTCTTTTTCTTGCTCTGGTCAGGACTCCCAGTACTATACTGAATAGGAGACGTGAGAGCAGGCACTCTTGTCTTGCTCTTGATCTTAGAGGAAAAACTTTCAACCTTTTATTACTGAGTATGTTTCGGTCAATGTTTAGTGTTTACAATATCAGTACATAAGTAACATTCGCAATGATCCAAGTAGTATTTTCTTTTTAAAAAATTATGTATTTATTTATTTTTGTTGGAATATAAACCAAATAGTGTATTCTGATTACAGTTCCTTTCCTATACGACTTTTGGGTTTTCCTGAAGTTAGTAATTGTTTCACATTTTTTATTTGCTTGGTTTCTCTAGGGCTTTATCGAATACTACACCAAAGTGTAAATATTTTCTCTACTTGTTCAAACACACCTGGTATTCTCTTAGTTTCCTTTTTCTTTTTTTCCCTTGGAGACATGCCTCTGGGAGCCCACTGCTCTTCTGCTCCTCCTTGGACTGGGTGTCTTTTATACTTGCTTCGTAGCTACCCTTCTGGTAGCTCTGTTCTTCTTTACTGTGTTGGATCCCATTTCCTGAAACTCCTAGTTTCCTACCTGGCTTACTCATTCATTTCAGAGACCACCCTTCCTACGAAAGGAGATGGGGAGCAAAATATTTTGGGATGTTGCGATCTTGAACATGACTTTATTCTCTTTTACCCTTGACTGATAGCATGACCAGGTATAGAATTCTAGTTCTGAAAATAATCTATCTTTAGAACTTTGAAAAGTTTGCTCCATTGTCTTCCTTTTTCAGAGCTGCTGTTGAACATCAGACCCCATTCTAGTTTTAGATCCTCTGCCTGTGATCTAGTTTTCCCTTAGAAGCTTCTGGGATCTTCCCTTTACTCATGTCCTCTCGCTCTGGGGAATTTTCTTTGATAACTTCCTCTTTTCTCTTTCCTTTGTTCTCTATTTCTGGAACTCATATTAGTCAGATGTTCAGTCTCCAAAATGTATCCTCTAACTTTTTATCCTTCCTTTATTTTCCATCTTTTTGTCTTTTTGCTCTACCTTCTGGAAAAATTCTTCAATTTTATATTTTAATCCTTCAGAAGAAAAATTCCACTTTTGCAATCACATTTTTAATGACTAAGAGATCTTTTTTTTTGTACTTATTTTATGGATGCAGTATTCCTTTGTTCTGAGGATGTTACAGGTTTTTCTATATTTTTTTGTAGTTTTCTTCTGCTGTCTGCATTGTCTTTATTTTCCCTAAATTCCCTTTGTTTGTTTTGTTTATTTTGATCTTTTGCTTTCACTAGAGGTTTTCTGTGAATGTTGAATCATCATGGCTATCAATTCATATTTAAGACTGAGGAGCTATAGCGTGAATTAAGTATAGCGTGAACTGGCGGCTCTGTATGAGGGGTGACATTTGCCTGGTGAGTTTCACTGTCTGTTCAGTCAGGGAATCATTTCATTAGGGGACCCCTCCCCCACCATATGGCATTACCTACAGGTCTTTACTTTGGGTTGGTAATTTCTCCAAAGAATCGTCTAATCTCTTGCTGGGGGATATCAACCTGGTTGTCAACATCCTAGGAGCTGAAACATGGAATGCCCTTCGGTGGCGGTCGTGCGGGTCCTCACTATTCAGTATTTAGGCTTTTACTTATGTCCTCTTCTTTCAGTACAGAGCCTTACCCCCAGCCTCAGCTGTGCCAGATACCCAAGTCTGGACCCTTTCTGGTTTACCCCTCCAGAGAGCAAAGATCCTGTCTCCTGCTGTTTGGAGAAGGGGCCCTAGATCTTAACTGTTCCTTAGGAAGACCTATAACTAACCTTCAAAAGTACATTTTACACGTGAATTCCTGCCCCTCTAGGGTTTTTTTTTTTTTTCTCCCACTCAGATCAGCCTGGCTTCCTTTCACCTCTTCTCCCAGCCAACACACACAGACGAGCCTTTTCAGGCTTGTGTAGTCGGCTCAGTTGCTACTCATCCATTCTCTCTTCAGCTTCCAGCATTTGGTTGGTATTTCTTTTCTCTGTCGTTTCCTACTGTCCCTGTACGTTTATGCCTCCTTCATTCTTTCATGGTTTGCGGGGAGGGGAGCTGGAGTAGGAGGAGGGGTTAGAGGTCCAGGTAGACGCTTCACTAGAAGTCCAAACCAAAAGCCCCCACTGAAAATGCTTCGGTTTTGTGATTCTAAGGTAACACAAAAATCACTACTGTTAGACAGGTGTCACCTGCTGGCCAACATGGTTAGAATAATCTTTGTTCCCGTACTCAGGAGCAAGCAGCACACGCCACCCACCTCCAGTGGCTCCGAGGTTCTCAAGGCCAAGGGCTACAGGCCCGGTGTGTATCCCAGGGTCTCTAATGATGAATGCTCCCAAACAGCACCCTTGTATTAAAACCCACAGAGCTCCTTATTGTCGGGAGGTAATTGCTCATTGGGATGAATCATCCCTGCTTGACTTTCTTACCCCCACGAATATTCATGCTTATCTGCTCATTTGGTCTGAGAGATCAGAGGAGGATCAGCCCTATTGGGAATAAACTTCCTGTCCTCAGTCCAACCCTGTCATTGTCCTGGCTTGTTCAGTTTGCCTGTGGCTTTATCTTTGCCCCGTGGAGAGTCACACACACACACACACACACACACACACACACACACGAGGTAAAAAGTTCAGGGGTGTGTGTGTCCTCAATTATTTTGATGAGGTAATGGGGTGAAAATACTTAAATAAGCATCATGCTGAACAAAGAAGCAAGTAATTAATTCACTAGTACTTAACAAGATGGACACGGACTGTATTTTATAGTTACCTACAATTTCCTTAGGGTTTAAAATTATTTTCCAAGAAAACATTTCCCACATTTTACATAGGATAAAAGAATGCTCACAGAACTTACTGCGGTGTGTTCCAAATAGATCAGTAATTTTCTTAGGTTTGAAGTCAATAAGAACGGATATTTACATAAGTCAAACTTTCCTTTCAGATGTCTTTCAATTCTAAGCAGTAGGATTACGACTCTGTTTTGCTTCCCTCTGAATTTTCTAGCTTAAGGCGAAAGAGCTTGGAAATGCAACAGATTTGAAGTATAATATTTCTTTTCACTACCAAACAAGCATCCTGGTCCAAATTTGACCTTAGTCTTTGATGCCTGCCAATCCCTTTTAAAACTCCAAAGTACTTTTCGTGATACCCGACATGAAGCACGTAGACAAGTCAAGGGCAGTAACCCTCTAGACCTACCTGTTGAAATAGCAAGTGACCAGCGCCCCGGCTACCGTCATGTGCTGGCACGCAAGGATGAATTCGCTGGTCCAGATGAGGGCAATTAAATGGTACCACCACATGTACCGAATGCCTACGAGAGGCTGGTATTCCACTTGGCCACCTTCAATAACCCGTGCAGCTCCTAAAGTTTAAAACACAAACATGCTTTACACCAGTGTTTGCCAAAGCACGTAAGATGGTTCACTAGGCCACACTTCCCGGTGGCTGGCTGTTAGCATTCCATAGACACAAAGAGACCAGAGTAAAGTTGGAAGCATCCCACCTCATTTGAGCTCTTCATAGCACACACAGAAAAATGGGACACAGGTTTAACTTCTGAGTACTAGCAATAACCATATGCATAATGACTGATGGGTAGACAATCTGCCAGACCTATACTCTAACACTCATCCCACTCTGCAGATATGAACACTGAGGTTTGGAAGAGCCAAGGAACTTTCATAAAGTCCCACCTGTTCATGATTAGTGGAAGGAGGAGATAAACTCTGACACACTAGATCCTAACATCTACGGTTTTTCTACACCACTATGTGATTTAAAAAAACTTGTTATTAGGACTATAGCTGCTAGGATTATATTCTAGAACCCTGCTACCCCCCAAATTTATGAGGGGGGTATAAATAATGAGACAAGACTCTCCATTTATTTCTAAGGGATTCATTTCAGAGTTCATTTCAAGTGCAAACTCTTCTAGCGCATTTAAAATACCTACTGGGTCTCAGTGTTAATGTAGGTTTATATCTCAGACTGAGCTGGGTAAGCTAATTAGTCTCCTTAGGTATAATACCCATTTCCTGCTGGTGGGTTTGAATGAGATTACATGGTAAATGCTTAATATAGGGCCTGGTCCATAGAAAGTTCACTCCGTATGTGACAATGATTTTATTTAAATTTCAGGAGCTCAATACTGGAGTAAACCAGGCCAGGAGGGTCACCCCAACAGGGCTCTGCCATTTACAGGCCAGTCCCTCTTTGATTTGCCCTTATTTGGGAAGGCCCCAAATAAGCTCTGCAATTCAATTCCATTCAGGTTGGATTTAGTAAATCCAAATCCCAGCTCCGTGGTTCGGTGTGATTTCCAGATGTTTCTCCCACTATGTATTTAAAATTATTGTAACTAAACTAACTGCAATCCTAAAAATATCACAAGTCAGAAGATGGGCACTTTCGTCTTCAGCAAAACCTACAACCTGAATGACATTTAATGACTGTTTCATATTTTCTTTCTTAGCTATCAACTGGTTTTAGGTTCATAATTCCTGTATCTAGAGACATTCACAAGAGGGTCTCTGTGGAGGAAGTGGGAGAAGGTAATAGTGATGTGAAGCAACCGGATTCCACGGATGGAGGCTGGCCTTTGGGCCTTAGACCCTGTGTTCTGCTGAACAAGAGTCACATTGTGAGAAACAGTGGAGCAGCCTGATTTACAGAGAAGTTAATATTTTATTAAGCACTGGGCTCTTTCTGCCTGGGAGGCAATCTCTGTTTCAGGTACGGCACTGAGAAATGTTTATGCTTTTCCAAAATGGGTGTGTTTCAGAAAAGCATTCCCAGCGCTAAAGGAGGTGAGCCCCTCACCACTAATGCACACACTGAGGTAGATCAGGTCAGGGGAGACTTGGAGAATCACTTCATGGAAGGTCAGAAGTGACCAGGGCCAGCCCACAAGCACACTCTACTTCCTGCAAGGTCAGGTCCTGGGGAGAGACGGCAGTTTTGCAAGCACAGGCCTAAAACGTCACACATGGTTCGGGGGTGGAGAATGTTCCCACAGAACAGGAGGCATGCTTGCTTTGACAGATGAAAGGTAAATACAGAGCTCTGGCTGCTAAGGGTGGGGGGTGGTCTCTCTTCTCCGCTGCCCTGCACCGTCAGGGGCACGCTCACACATTCTGGTTCGGCACACTGATGGCTATAGCGACTGGAGAGTGGCCAAAGTGGTAAGCCCAGGTTCATATAAGCCATCCACCCCTCAGCATTCTCCAGAGAAGCAGAACCCATATATTATTCTGGTCACTGCTGTTTTAGAGTATCTTTGTCTCAACCACCTTCTTTGTTCCTCTGGTTCAGCTGTATCAGGCTGTTTCCAGATTTTCCTTTAGGGCAGGGTTTCTCAACAAACCAATTCACCTTTTGGTGCAGATAATCCCTCATTGGGGGTGGGAGGCCACCCTGTGCCTTGTGGGATGTTTAGCGCATTCATCCTGGCCTCTGCCCACAAATGCCAGGAGCAACCTCCCTCCCCTCCTCCACTTAGGACAGCCCTAAAGGCCTCCAGACGTTGCCAAATGCCACTGTCGGGGACAGACCTACTGCTCAAAAACCTCTGCTTTACAGCAAACATTCTCTGAAGAAAATCAGGCTGCTCAGGCTTCAGGCTGAAAGGCTAGGGAACAGTGGTTACTGCCTGTGGGTGGGGCAGGCGCGTTTATGCGTGCAAGACTGCCCTCTGCTAGATGGCAGCGTCAGTGCAGCGAGAGCCCTCCTCCAGGACCGGCAGCTTTGCTGAAGACTGTGACTCTAGAGCTGCCGCTCTTGTGTTAAGGGGAACTGGACTTCAGATAGATCCCAAACTATGAGGATCACAGGGATGGTGGTGCAAAGGGCACTGAACTCAGAGAGGACGTGGTCCCAGTCTCAGCCTTGACACATGGGCCTCTGCTCTCTCACTGTCAAGATGAAGAGGGTGGACAAGACGAACCCTGAGGCAGTAGTTACAGGCTTGGGCTTGAGTCTCACAGGGTGAGATTCGTATCTCGGCACTGACCCCTAATGGCTGACCAGCCTCGGGCAGGTTATGGGACTTCGTAACATCTCTGTTCCATCTCTTGTAATTTGAAGACACTAACACCAACTCCTTGCATCCTTGGCGACCCCATCCAGTCTTGTGACCCCGAGTGCCACACATGCAGCTGTTATGAGGATTAAGTGGCTAAGACCCTGGGAAGAGCGAGTATGATACAGGATTAGCTATAACGGAAAGACAGGTAGAGAGAATCCCAGCTCTGGAGTTCACAATATTTATTAAGCATCTACTGCATGTTGGAATGATGCTGGACATTAGCCATTAATGGGGGGAATATGAAAGATACAAACAAAAAATCAGAGGGAAGATACTATCTGAGTGACTATCAAGAACTCACATGTTGCTTTATTTGTCTACTCATCTCCCCTTCTTATGGACTGTTTGTAATTCTAAGGGTTCCCCCCCACCCCCCCCCCCATTGTCACTCTCTGTCAATGATCTTCTGGTTTCTCTGAGGAAAGAGGAGCAATCAGAAAACCTCTACCGGGGCCTACCTTCAACATCTACTTGCTGTCAGCAGGAGCCCACAGCCTGACCCCCACTTAATGGGATACACTGTCCGTGATCCTAAGGCTAACCCTTCCTCTGGATCTCCTCCTCATCTACTGATGACCGCTCTTCAGCGATTACCCTTCCTTGCTTCCTTTATTCAAATGTGCCTCTTAATGGAATCATTAACCATGTCTCATCTTTAAAAAACAAAACAAAAACCAAACCTTCTCCTGACTCTACTTCTCCAGCTTCCTTGCCATCTCTCTGTTCCTCTTTAAAGTTTTTTTAAGTTTACTTATTTATTTTAAAATAATCTCTGTACCCAAGGTGGGGCTCGAACTCATGACCCCGAGATCAAGCATTGCTTGCTCTTCTGAGCCAGCCAGGCACCCCTCTGTTCCTCTTTATGGCCGAATTCCTCAAGATGGTGCCTACTTACTCATTTCTATTCTTTTCTCCCTCTTTCTCTTAAACCCACTCGTATCAGGATCCACTCCTGACCTTGGAACTTCCCTGAAGCAGTTTTGTTACGAAATTCAGTGATCCATCCTCAATCCCTTGGGTCTTATCTTGCTTAGCCATAGCTTGACACACAGGATGCCACTCCCAAATCCCTGAAGCCCTTCCCCCACACTCCAACACTGTGCACTTTCTATCCTCCGTCCCCCCCCCCCCCCCCCCCCCCCCCCCCCCCCGGCTGCTCCTGGTCAACCTCATTTC
Organism: Mellivora capensis; assembly: GCA_004024625.1. Taxonomy (NCBI): domain Eukaryota; kingdom Metazoa; phylum Chordata; class Mammalia; order Carnivora; family Mustelidae; genus Mellivora; species Mellivora capensis. Next base: position 27,581 of record PISX010001796.1, read on the forward strand.
TGTTTTCCTCCTCAGCTCCTGGATCCTTCACCACTGAAGGTCCCTAAAGAATAGCCCTTGGGTTTCCACTCTTCTCCCTGCACTCATTCTACTCTCATGGTTTTAAAGACCATTTCTAAAATGCTCCCAAATTCCCATTTGTGGCTCTCGGGCTGGGACCTCTCCAGAAACTTCAGACTCAAACAGCTAACCGCCCACTTGACATCTCCAGCTGGCTGCCAGAAAGCTGTCTGGGTTAACAGGATCAAGGCCGATATGATGTCTCCTAACATGCTCCTCTCGGAGTCTAGCCCCGTCTTGGCTGACGCAGTCTCATTCTCCCATTCCTCAGCTTCATCTCTAAATCTCTTCCCTTCACACCCTCCGCTAATGTATCAGGAAATCCTTCAGAAAAGCCAGGGAATCTGGTCTGTCCCACCTCGTCCATTATCATGCCAGCAACACCTCTTCCCGGATGACTGCTGTTAAAATGTAAGTCAGGTCATGTTACTATTCTGCTTAAAACTGGAATGACTTCCCACCTCAGATTAGAACCAGAGTTCCTATAAAGGCTACAAGGCCCAAGGATTTGACCCCATACTCTCTCTGACCCCTTCCTGACCCACACTATCCCTCACCCACCCCCACTCCAGCTGAACGGGTCTGCTTGCGGTGCCCCCAGTACCCTTGTCTCTTGCTGGTCCCTTTATCCTTGCCTTCCCTTTGCCAAGAACATTGTCCCTCCCTTTATATAGCTCATGGCTCTGCCCTTACCTCCTTCAAATCTTTGCTCACATATCACCCTCTCAGTGAAGCCCTCCCTGGTCACCAAGATTAAAATTGCACTCCCCCTTAAGCATTTCTCATTCCTCCTCTCTGCTTTAATTTTCTCCATACCAGTTATCAGCTTTTAATGTATTATAAAATTCACTTATTTTATTTAATGCCCATCCCCCCTCTAGCTTCTAGAAGGAAAGCTGTATCTCTAACAACTATTTAACAGGATCAGATATAGTAAATGTTCCATAAATATTTACTGAATGAGCAAATGAATAAATGAATCAACCTTCCTCAATAAATCCAATAAATATATCTCGGATATATTCTATATCCCTAATATATCTTACTACAGAGAACGGAGATGATTTTCGGGATATCATCAATACAAACAAGGGGAAACTCATCATGAAGCTAGCCATACGTCCAGATATTATAAACAAGCTTTAAAGCATTTCAAAAGATCAAGGTGATACTCATGATCATATACATGGCAGTTTCTCAAGGAAGGCAGTCCAGCCAGTGGCGATAACTTCCCAAAGGAAGCAGGTCCAACTTGGAAGGGCTCAACTTTCTGGTACATTCTGTGCACTGGCCTCTTCCAGCAAGCTGGCTCAAGTGTCCTCCTGACATCCGTTCTTGCCTGTGTCTCCCACCGGCTCAGCTTCTGCTCTGACAGCATGAAGATGAAGGGAGAAGGGAAGAAAATCTCACTGCCATTGAGTCTGTGATTTACCAAGTTCTTTCTATGTATACGTCTCATTTAATACAGAGCTGCTGCGAACTCACCTACTGATTCGGGATACACTCACTGAACTCATTGAGGGGCTGCACACTGGGGCAAAAGACCCAGAAAGAAAAAGACATGGCCCCCGCCCTCAAGATGTCCATACTCCAGGAGGACGGAACACACGAGTCATTGTCTTGCGTTATTGTTCTTCGTAGGACGCATCACCATCTGACATACAAATATTTACTTATTCCCTCTCTGCCCACTCACTAGGGGCTCTGTCCTATATCTCTAGTTCCCAGGGCTGCAACGGAGAGCTGTTGAAAGAATGAAGAGTATAAAAAATGGAAGGAAAATGAAGAATACTAAGTATGCCTGGTGAACTTACAGATAGATTTCTAAGAACTATAATGCTCAAAACCATTCTTGGAGAATGACTAGATTTTCAAGCAGTTTGGGGGTAGAGAGTGGGGTGCAGGCTGTGAAGAGGAGCTGATTCCAGATGAAGGCATGGCAGGTGCAAAGGCACGAATGTCCCTGCAGACTGTTCTCCTTTGCACCCTCCCAAAGGACTGTTTAAAATCTCTTTTGTGCAAGCTCCCTCTACCTGTTCCTAGGACAGGTCTGGGCTGCTAGGAGACTTTATCTTCTAGATCTCTCGGAATTTAAAAAAGACAATTTTCTTTGAAACTGTGTTCTCAAATATGCTAGGCAGGGCAGAGAGTAAAGCTGAAGCTTGGTACCAGATACTCTAGCTGACAGGAATTCCAACATAAGGAACATATATAGGCCCTTATTTGCAAAGCAAAGCTCTGGCACCATCTCAGCCTCCTCACATCCCTGTAAAGTTTCCATTGCCAAAATGGGAAAAGGGAAGCACAGAGGATTAATGTACAAGGAAGGCCAACCCAGCCGAGATCCTGGGTCCCTTGATTCCAGGCATGGCCCTTGGCCCCACTGCATCCCTGTGATGACCTTTCTAATTGCAGCACACCGGGAGGGAAAGTGACCCCCCCCCCCAAGCCGGGCTTCCTCCACTGTCGACACTGGGGTTTCCAGACCACCCTAATGGTGTACTGAGTGCACGTGGGCTCCTTCCAACCTGCCACCTGCACCTGCTGGCTTCCCAAGGTTATGACAGTTTCACTTTTCCCCATGGATTTTAGTAGTCGTTGTCACATGGCTGGTGGCAGACAGTTTCTAGTGGCTAATCAGTGTCACAGGTGGAGGGCCTTGATACGGTCCGCTGAAATGATCCCCAAATAAGCCAGAATTTGTCGACTAGCTCAGAGACTGATTTAAAGCCTTTAGAGAAATAGCTCATCAGGGCAAAAACCACCCAAGTTCACTTTTTCTTGAACTTTTATTTTCCTTTTTATACATTAAGATTTTAGTTTCTTTTTATTTTTTTAAAGATTTTATTTATTCTTTTGACAGAGAGAGTGAACACAAGAGGGGGAGCAGCAGTCAGAGGAGAGGGAGAAGCAGGCTCCCAGCTGAGCAGGGAGTCCACTGCGGGGCTTGATCCCAGGACACTGGGATCATGACCTGAGCGGAAGGCAGCCGCTTAACTGACTGAGCCACCCAGGCGCCCCAAAATACCAGTTCATTCAACTACCTGACATGATAAAAAGCTCCCAACTATTATCCACTGAGGACACTCCCCACCCCCGTAGCCACACTGGGCACCAGCTGGACAACTGGAAGGTTCTATGATTCCCTGAGGTGACGTGAGGGGAGACAATCCCTCTGATCGCCCACATCACCTGGCTTCTTTTCACAAGCTCAGACAGCAGCTCCCAGTCTCCTGAAGGTCAAAATGACATGAAGCCAAGAAGTGACCCGCCCAGACCCAGAGCGGTGGCTCTGACATGGAGTGAAAAGTTCTTTGAAAACAAAGGAGTTCTGTGCACCTGGGCTGGCTCACAGGTGAGTGGAAAGGAGAGTCAGGTGGCTGGAGGGGACAGGCAGTCTGGTGTTTAGGATACCCAAGCCCAGGAAGGAGGGAAGGCCATAGCTCTCTGCGATACCTCCTCTCCTGTAAGGTGGAAGGTCTGCTAGCACTCATGCCTACGTCAGGTCCCAGGCACCTGGATTTCCTTCCTGCCCTTCTGTCCATCACCCTCTGGCCTGGTTTCCTCTGTCCACTGACAGAGAATGGCCACACTTTAGTACCTGACCTCCCAGATGGCTCCAGAATGCTGTGCTATCTTCGGCCCCACAGAATCCTCTACCCGTCTTCCTGCCTCTCCTGCTCGCAGCTCTGCGGCAGATGCTATTTCATGCCCCTGGGGCCCCGGGCGCAACTTGGGCCTAACGGGGCACTAAAGGGACACCCCACTGGCCGCTCACCCCTGAGGCAGCCCTGGGATGTGTTTCTCCCCACCTGTACCCCTAACTCCCAGGACTGGCTCTCTCCTTGTCGTCTGTGACCAGGTCCTCTCCTGCGTTTGCTTGTGACCCCTAGTGAATCCCCCTTGGCTTCTTTCTGTTATCTTCTGATCTGGCAATTATTAGCCCTTCCTCTGAGAAGCCTTCCCTGACTCCCAAAGCAGGGTAGAGCCCCGTTCCCGTGCTCTAGGAGCTCCCCCCAATTCTCCTATCCTGACATTCATCAACTTTCACTAAGAGCACACATTTCATTGTCAGTCTGTCCTGCTGGACTCTAAATGCTGTTAGGAGAGGACACCATTCCTCCCCAGTGCCTTGCCCAGGGCCTCGGCCCCCACAGTGTTCCCCTAACATTTGTGAAGTAAAAGGCAAGAACAAATGAATGGGCCCTGCCCCCAAGTATGGTGGGTTAAGCACAGTCCTTCAGCCAGACTCACAGCCCACAAGGACGGGAGGGGCGGCTATGCCCCAGGGGCTGGAGGAGGACGGAAGGTCCTTCCCTGGTCCTGAGTCATACTTCCATGACTTCACCCTTTCTCTGGGGATTCTTTAGGGCAAGGGTTCCAATACCACCGTCCACCACCCTGTGCGCCATCCCCGCCGCCCTCAGCCACCTGTCACTCCCAGCCCACCCTGGCTGCAACCTCTGGCCCTTTCCTGTTGTCCTGTAACCACAGACCCCAAACACAACACTGTGCCCAGGCCACATCCGCCAGCCAGCTACTGTGGCCACAGCACTGCTCTGACTTGACAACTGAGGAGGCCCCTCTGTCTCCCAGACATGGGGGATGTGAGATGGAGGAGTGCACATGGGCTCCACCCCAGGGTTCTGGAACCAGAGAGAGCCTCGCACGTCCTCACGGGGTGACCTTCCACAGAGTGCGCACGCAGAGCCTCAATTCTCTTGCTTGGAACTTGAGCATAACAAACACAGGACGAGGGGCACTGCCATGCTTAAAGCAGAGAACATAAGAAAGCTCCTGGCACGCAGCCTTGAATTGGGCACTGTTCAACAAATGCTTGTGCTCCCACACGTCCCAAGGCCACTGCCCTCCTTTCTGACTGCGACCGAGATGGCTTCAAGGGAGCAAAATAGAGCTGTTCAGTGCTGTTCTAGCTGAGACTTCCAACTGTCCCACAACATCTGTTCTCGCTTTTTCTTGGCAGTAGAACCTCTAATTTTTTAACTGCTAAGGAAACCCCCTCGCCTGTCCTCCCTTGCAGGAAGGTGCTGCTGTGTCATGAGGCTCTCGCTGGTCGGGTGGAGGGGAATGTGCTGTCATGACTTCTAGGAGGGCTGAGCGAGGGAGGGGACACTCACCTTCCTCCCTGCCACCTACCCAATGCCTGGTGTAGGATTCGGTTGGAGCCTGAGTGTCCATTTCAGCTACCGGATGGAAGCAAGTGGGAGAGGAGGTCAGCCACAAGGTGCTGAGATGAAGTTGAACACATGCACCCAGGCCCTCCATCTCTAGAGGACCATGCTGTCATGGGGCTCCTCCTTGGGGACTTCATTTATGTGAGAGAAATGACCTCATACCATATTTAAGCCACTGGTTGGTTGAGTCTTCTGTGACTCCCAGACACACCTCATCCTGACTGATTACAGTCCTGGTTCATCCTGGATAATTATTCCGAGTTCACTGTAGGTCTGCCGAGAACTTCCAGAGGACAGGAGAGAGTGCTCCCACAGCGTTTCTGGAGCCGGAAGTAGAGGCTATGCCTCCCAGGGAGCCTGCCGACTGACCATCTTGAAGGGTCAGCTGACTCCAGAGAGAGGGAAGAGAATCTACCACACAGCAGTTGCTCTTACAGATCTGATCAGTGCCGATCGAGGACAACGTAAACTTGGATAAAACAGTAAGAAATCCTATTAGCCTTGTTGACTTGCCATCTGCTGTGGTTCTTACCCGTCTGCGATGGTCTCAGAAAGCAACTTACTATTTGGTACTCCCATCAGAGTGTGAATGTGGGCCTTAACCAAATTGAACAGAGGAGCTAGGGAAGATCTAGAACAAGGCCACGTAAAGTGTACCTACAGAATGGCTGCCTGTCCCCACACCGCTTGTTACTAGACCGCGGCGAGATGGGGAGCTCGCGCCCAAACACAGGCCAACTGCTTCACGAAGCCCAGGGTCTGCTTCTGCTGACATCCCCCCCTCCCCCGCCGTTGTGAGATTTCTCGATAAAGGGGTGCTATCTATTCTGACATAAGCTCATGACCTCATTTCAGACAGTACTTTATTTTTTTTTTAATTTATTTATTTGTCAGAGAGAGAGGGAGAGCGAGCGAGCACAGAGTGGCAGGCAGAGGCAGAGGGAGAAGCAGGCTCCCCGCCGAGCAAGGAGCCCGATGTGGGACTCGATCCCAGGACGCTGGGATCATGACCTGAGCCGAAGGCAGCCGCTTAACCAACTGAGCCACCCAGGCGTCCCTCAGATAGTACTTTAAATGGCACTTTTTTGCCCTGTTATGAGGCTTCAAAAAAATACCATTTGCCCTACCTCAAACCAAGTGAATCAAGATCCCTGAGGATGGGGCCCTGGCAACTGGACTTTAATAAAGCCCCTTAGCTGATTCTGAGGAATCCCTCGGGTGGAAAACGACTGAGGAGAGGAGAGGGCATTCAGGATTGTCTTCTCAGGACCTTCGCTATGTGACCATGTGCACTTGCTTTAAACATAAGTGGGCTCAGGACACCTGGGTGGCTCAGTTGGTTAAGCGGCTGCCTTCAGCTCAGGTCATGATCCCAGCGTTCTGGGATCGAGTCCCACATCGGGCTCCTTGCTCGGCGGGGAGCCTGCTTCTCCCTCTGCCTCTGCCTGCCACTCTGTCTGCCTGTGTTCGCTCGCTCTCTCTCCCTCTCTCTGACAAAAAAAAAAAACAAAAAAAAACATAAGTGGGCTCCGCTGAGCGCAACAGACTTTTAATAGGGTGACCTTTCTGATCGTCTGAAGTGAGAGGAGTTGGCAAACTGCCGTGGATAAAATCTGAATCCTTCTTTCTAGAGACTTTTGTTCATATTGTAGCCTTTTTTTCTTTTTTTAAAGATTTTATCCATTTAGAGAGAGAGCACAAGTAGGCAGAGCGGCAGGGCAGAGAGAGAGGGAGAAGCAGACTCCCCATTAAGCAGGGAGCCCAATGTGGGGCTCAATCCCAGGACCCTAGGATCATGACCCGAGCCGAAGGCAGCCTCTTAACTGACTGAGCCACCCAGGCGCCCCATATTATAGGTTTTCCGGAAGCTCTTTCTGTCCCCACCGAATTTATTCTCTCTTGAAACAAACCCAGTTTCTTGAAAGCCAGTGTAGAAGAGGAAAAGGATTTTCCTGCTTTCCTTCATGACAGAGCCCCTGGCACCATCACCATTGTCATCAGACCACCTCTGGTTCCATGGGCCCTATAAAAACAGGCCAATGGCTCCAAAATGCCGGGGTCTTTCGAGCCCAACTCCAAAGTGACGGAACCCAGAGCTCTTACCTGCTGTCCCCAGGCTCAGTAGCACAGCCATCCAGAAGACCCAGAAGGAAATGAGGATGGCAAAAGTCCACAGTGGTTGGAACTGCAGGAAAGGAGAGTTGCTGATGGCCTTATTTATGACTTGGAAAAGTTCAACTGTCAGTTTTATTCTCTTTCTGAGGACAAAAATCAAGCCGAGCAGAACTGCCTGGTGAGAAAGGGGTTAGAATAAATGATTCAAAATAATGAAGAACTGAGAAGAGCTTCAAGTAGACCTCCATATTTCACTGGTACCTCACCAAACAGCTCTTTAGCTACTCACTATTCTTACTATAATTGAACAGAAAAATGTTTAAATCCTAATTGAGTATCTACTATGTGCTGGTCGTTATGAGAGATCCTGCAGTTCTAACAGTGAACAAGACACAGCCCAGGCCCTAAGGGAACTTGAGATTTGGTCAGAGAGCAAGAGAAAATGCACATAAGGTCCCCTAGGATCTGAGAACCCTCTTCTGTCCCTCACCTCCTCCCCACAATACCCAAGATACCCAGAGAATGCTCAAGGACTGCAAAAGGCAAGAAATGCAAGCATAAGGGGAAAGAGCAGTGATTACGTCTCCAAGCAACCCTCTGTGCCTTCTCTCTTGGTTTTAGTTTCCCTTCATGTAAATTTCATATTAAATTCACCCCCACACCCCAGTCCAGCCACCTGCCATCTCCCCTTCACAGGCAAGCTTCTGCACAGACTAGTCTCCCCCTGCCATCCACACTTTCACACCCTAACCTAGAGCACAGCATGCAAGTCTCTGTCCATTCCTCTTTTCTTAAAACTTTCTCCTCCCTTCACTACTGTGATTGCTTTCTTCTGGCTCTTTTACTTCTTTAGTTGTTGTTTCTCAGAGGCTGAGAACCTTCATTTCCAATAAGAACCCCCAGCCTTGGGGTGCCTCAGTGGCTCAGTTGGTTAAACATCTGCCTTCGGCTTAGGTCATGGTCTCAGGGTCCTGGAATTGAGCCCTGCATCAGGCTCCCAGCTCAGCGGGGAGTCTGCTTCTCCCTTTCCTTTTGGCCCCACCCCCACCCCCCATCCTCTGGCTCATGCTCTCTCTCTCTCAAATAAATTAAAAAAAAAAAAAAAAAAAGGAAGAAGAAGAAAAATCTCCAGCCTCACCCTTCTCTGGGTGCTAGGTAAGTAAGCACATCAGTTCCTGGCCAGGCCATGAATATCCTACAATGTCTCAAATTCAACTTGTCCTGAGCCAAATTCATTATCTTTTTTTTTCCTAAAAGGTTTTATTTATTTGACAGAGAGAGATCACAAGTAGGCAGAGAGGCAGTCAGAGAGAGATGGAAGCAGGCTCCCTGCTCAGCAGGAAGCCCAATGCGGGACTTGATCCCAGGACTCTGAGATCATGACCTGAGCTGAAGGCAGAGGCTTAACCCACTGAGCCACCCAGATGCCCTCAAATTCATTATCTTCACACAAAAATCTCCTTTCTTCTAGATTCCCAGTTCTAGTGGCCATAATTTTTCTGGACTCTCCAAGAATAGGCAAGTTTCCTCTATTGTGTGTTTCCATATTATCCCAAACTTACCCCAATTGTAGCACTCAGCATTTTCTACTGCAAATGTTTACTTGTCTGAATTTCCCATTAGGTTAAGCTCCCCGAGAGCAGAGCCCTCCCTGGTGCCCAGCACAATCCCAGTTACCTGTGTTCAGTTTCCTAGATCTCTCAGTCTGTGATCCACAGTTGATCACAGCTCAAGTCCTATCCTCAACCATCTGTACCCTAATAACCACCTCATTGGCCTGTTTTTAATCCCCTTGGCTCCCAGCCCCTACCCTCTTCCCTCCTCTAACCTACAGCTAAATCCATTTCTGAAAGGGTAGAGTCAATGATGTCGTTTCCCAGCTCAAAATCCCTCAACAGTTATCAGTGCTTCTGGGTAAAGATCAAAGTCACCATCATCCCAGATCAGGACCTTCCTGGCATGGCCCCTCCCCGTATCTGCCTCTTGGGCTTCTGCCAAGAGAACCTCCCACGGGTCTTTCTTGTGTCCATGTGACCCCATGTGTGCCATTCCTTTAGCCTAAGATACCCTTTCTCTGCCAGCTGGCCTGAGGCATTCCTGACCCGAAGGATCTCACAGTCCATGGAGGAAAGTCGAAGGAAGGTGGATTAACTAGAACAGCTCCCAGAACTGGGAGCAGGGCCTCCTGCCCCAGCTGAACATGTCCGGTCACCCCAAGTCGTAAAGGCGAAGTAGGCATTTCCAACTCTGCATTTTTGAAGGCTACTACTACCAATAAGAAAGAGGGACCTTTCCTTGGTTTTACTTAAAATTTTCATGAAGCAAAATGATACGATCTCTAGGTAAATAATCTTGTCTTCTAGCTCCTGCATGGGAAGCTAACACATGTGTAAATTCATGTGTGTTTTACAACTTATATGCATGCATACAAAAATCCTTTCACATGCTTAAGGACACTGCAAGGATATTCTTTAGAAGTGTGGAGTCAATGCTAACCTACCCCTCTCCCCAGTCTCTGCAGGGTTCAGCATTACCTAATGCGGATGGTGCTGGGGGTGCGAGTGAGGCTGGGCTGGGCAGCAGGCCTGAGGCACCATGGGAGTCATGTTTTGATTTCACTGCTCTGGGCTCAAAGCCTCCAGGAGCTGCCTTTCAGCCTGTGCTCCTAAGCTGATGCCCTGACATGTGTGTTTAATGCCATTCACCCTCTTTTCTCCATCACTGCTAGTGCTTTCTGTGAAACAATATAGATAACGGGTAAGAAAGGTAGAGTGAGGGAGAAGAGGGGCAGTGGCTAACTCCTCTTTCCCTTTGGACACCAGCCCTGGGGACAGGAAGTGGTCCCTGACTTGAGGACATAATATGACTTTCCCTGTCCTCCTTCCCTCACCTTGTGCCGGGGGTCCTGTGGGAGCCAAGCCAGGCTGGCAGGGGAAGCAGCAGGTGAACAGTGGTTTTCTCAGGTGGGGTTACCCCCTTGCCCTATAGCCAGCCCTGCTCTCCCAGCCCCAGGTCTCCAGGCAGGAGCATTGCGGTGGCTCTCTATAGGAATGCTGAGCTTCTGTGGCAGATGCTCCCTAGGGAGGAGGGAAGTCCATGGAACCTTGCAGGAATATTCCCATTTGACAGATGAGGAGGCCCAGGCCTATGGCCAAGCCATTCTGTGAGGTGACACAGTGGGTAGTGGGCCATTGGCTTGAACACCCACCTGAGACTGCAAAGGCTTGAGGCTTTTCCCAGGTGCCAGTCATGCTGTTGCTTGCTTTCTAATTCATCTCTTCAGGGGGCAGTCTATTGGTGTGCTGTGTCTTGCTAACTGTTGCTTAGCGCAGGACCCAGTGCACGAGAGGGGCTCAGGAAATGGCAATGGACAATCTAGAACTCTTGTGAGGACTTGCCCACCCAGCAAGTAGCATCTGGCAGGAACTCAGTAAGCATCGGTGACAAATGTACTATGTGAATGGTCTGGGAGCTGTTCTTTGCTTCTCCCCTCTGTCCCAGCCCCTGAAGAGTTCTCACAGACACAGTGAGAACAGCCTCTCTGCCTTCACAGCCTTCCTTCTCGCTCACCTCACGCTCAGTGAAGAGAGGCCATCCCTGACTCTGGAGTCTGGGTGGCCATTAAATTCAGTGTGTGGAGACAAAGGAAGCCTGTGGAGGGCTCAGGGAGAGGGTGGGCTCTCCCCCTCACCCACTCCCCCTGCCCAACAGCTCCAGCCTTGGCCTGGGGTCCAGGGGGTCATTTCTCTTCCAGCTTCCTTCAAAGGCCCTGCAGCAGCTGTGGGCCTGGTCCCCTCCCTGGGGAAGGACAAATCAGGAACTTTCCTTAGACGCTTGCTCCTCGAGATGCATTCCACGTGAAGAACACAAACCTGAAACCTCACTAGAAAGGAGAAAATGCGGAGACTACCGACTATGGGAACCGAAGGCTCTCCTTAGCAGAGAACTGGGTCACTGAGAGAGTCTGCGCCTGTCGAAGAATTAAAGGGCTTGTGGAAACCTTAGCTGTTGCCCATCCACAAATGGTGAGTAAGCAACACGCCAGCAAGGTCCGTGAGGATGGCCGTGGTGGCTGAAAATCAGCCCAGCCCCCCTCCAGGGCCTTGTGATTCTAGCACTTTTAATGCCCCCCCTGCAGAGTGGCCCAAATGATTTTCTAAGCTCCCTCTTCCCCGACCACCGGTATCTGCTGCCTCAACATTCTGTTTGCCGGTTTTCAACTAGGGCATTCACAGGGGAGGCGGGCTGTCTGCACACCAAAATCACCCAGTGGCCAGCGGGTGTGGAAATAAAGGGCTCTCTGTGTTCAAGGGCAGTGGGAGCCGCCACACCCTGGAGGGGGCAGAGCACCCAAGGGCTGGAAGGGGGAGGCTCCTCACAAACAGGAAACAGGAACTGTCATAAGTCTGTCCCTCCCAAGCCCTCCAGTGTCCACCTTACTGCCACTTGGGGGCAAAAATGGTTCTACTGTGCTCAAGGAAAGTGAATCAGCGCAAGTAACACGTTAGCCTCTGAGAACTGGCAGAAATGACTTGGGAAGAAGGTAAGACCTTTTTTCCTGTTTTTTTTTTTTGTTGTTTTTTTGGGAAGGTTTTGATTTAGTCCTATGGGAGTATTGTAAATAAAAAAGAGAACACACTAAACATGTATGTACATTCACCATACTATTATGTATGCACACTCTGAGGTTAAAAAAAAACCAACACCCAAATTCTAGTTGTTCTTGGTTACAATCTAATTATTTGGACTTCGGAGTTCTAGCGGGCTACTTGTTCTCCTGCTGGAAGGGCATTTCTTACCGTGACTACTGTAGATACAAGAGCAAACCCCAGCAAACACTTCATATTTTCCCTTTCTGTGTCCAGTTCTATGCTGAGGTCATGGGTATAGTCGTAATACAGCCACCATAAGACACCGCAAACAACTAGAAAGTAAAACACCAGGGCAACTCAGCACACACACGTCGGGTAACTGGCCTCCCCCCACTAACCCCCCCCCCCCCAGCATGTGGATCACACATGGGGTGGCCTGGCTCAGGCAGTGGGTCCCACAGGCCCAGGGCTTTATGTATGACAAATGACCCTCTAGAGGAGCTGGCCAGGTTAACCCCCCAAGGAACGCCCCCCCCACCAACAGTGGCTGCCTGTCTTTGGGAGGCACAGGGTGGGGATTCCAAACACAGGTGCATCCTGTCAGCCTAGCCTGCAGACAGGGTATGGGTGTGAGCAGAGCGGAAAGTGCATGGGCAGGGCAGTGAGGGGGAACATGGTTAAAGTCCAAAGTCTAAACTGCCTGATGAGCTCCCCTGGTGCTGACCCCCGGGGAACCGACATGTCAGCATGGCACTCCGAGTCTGGGTGGATAGCCTGACCTTGCACATGCCCTCCGTTTAAGCACTACCTGCCACCTACAACACCCCTACAGTGACTAGAGGAAGGTCATATTGGTCTTTACTTGTCCCAGGTGGGAAAGGATCCATCATGGGCTGCTGTGACTGTCCTCCAGCAAGGCGCACCGTGCACCTGTGATCTGTAGGGCTCTAAGCTACTGAGGGCAGAGCTGATAATTCCGGGGACTGAAACCCTACAGTCATACCAATTATTAAAAGTTCCAGTATCTCATGCCAGTTGGTAAACAGCTGCTGCCTTGAACTTCCTGCGTGCCCCTACCTCTCAGACCCCCTTTCCTGACAACCCCTGGATGGACCCACATTTCGGCGACAAAAGGGGAGCCAGCGGGTACAGGGGAGGGTCTTTGGGACTGTGCCCCAGCTCAGGGCCTGAATCTTTTTCAGACTGTGGGAGCTTCTGCATGGGGACCTACATATTAATGGCTGATGGGAAAGTTCAGAAGACATTCTGGAAAAGCAGGCCTTCTTTCCAGCAGGCCTTGGAGTCATCTGTTAATGGTATGGCCACCAGGATTTCTGGACTGGCAGGCCCATCTCCACGGCAGCAGAGAGCAGCAGAGACCACAGACCGGCCTCAATGTGGCTATTACCTGCATGACACAAGCAAGTCCCTTCTCTCTGGTTTTGAGCTTTCACGTATGTAAGATGGCGGGCTTGGATAAGAGATTTTCTCTAACTGATATAGCTCAGGAATGGCAACTTTTAAGCTTCATACTTATTGGAAAGGCTTTTCATTTAATAAAGAAGAAATCCATCAAGAAGAAATACTTACACAACAGTCCTACGATAATCAGTGCGATGAAAATGTGAACCAGGAGGGTGGTGATGAATCGGAAGGTGACCATCATGGCCAAAGACAAGGCTGAAAAATCAAGCAGAATATATAAACCCCAACAGCAATCAGGGTGTGAAGGTGATGATGGGAGGGCTATTGTGACTCCCAGAAGACGGCAGGCTGAGGCGTTCCTTCAATGTCTAAATATCTTAGACATCTACTAAACAAAAATAACAAGACACACCCAGGGTGTCTGAAATATATACAAGTTCAGTCTGCTACAATAAGCCAGTTTCTGAAGCCCTAGCATTTTTCTTGAATTAAAAAAAATTTTTTTTATTTGTTAATTAGGTCTTATTCCCAAATACCGAAAATGTTTTATTTAAAAAGAATTTATTTATTTATTTGAGAGAGAAAGAGAGAGGACATGACCAGAGGGTATGAGGGAGAGGGAGAAGGACAAGCAGACTCCCTGCTGAGCACGGAGCCCAATCCCAGATAATGACCTGAGCCTAAGTCAGATGCTTAATTGACTGAGCCACCCAGGTGCCCCCCAAAATGTTTTTTTTAAAGTCCAAATAAAAACCATTAAAAAAATTTTTTTAATCATAATTAACTCTTTTTGACTTTTTATTGGGCTTATGTAAAGTTTCAACTTTAAATGTTCCCAGGTATTCTTATTAAATATGAAAAATTAATGCCTTTAGAAATGAAAAATTGAAGGTTCTAATATTTTGGTAAGCTGTCTGTGTAAAAAATCTGCATGTTACTGTCCAGTACATGGGATTTTAAGCTTATGAGTTTATGTTAAGCATTTCAGTGAATTTATGTATACTGCTTTTTCTCTAAACAAGAAATCAGGATTACTTATAGATATTTTGGTGTAGTGGTTAAGAACATGGGTTTGGGGATCAGAACACATCTGGGTAAAGTCTCGGCTCCGCCACCCACAAGACAAAGTCACCACATGACTTTGGCCAAGTCGCTTAATCTCACTAAACCTCAGTTTCCCCTCCTACAAAAGGTGACAGGATTCTGATGAAGTTTTTTTTTTTTCTTCAAAGATTTTATTTATTTATTTGACAGACAGAGATCACAAGTAGTCAGAGAGGCAGGCGGGGGGGTGGGGGGAAGCAGGCTCCCTGCTGAGCAGAGAGCCCTGTTCGGGGCTTGATCCCAGGACCCTGGGATCATGACCTGAGCAGAAGGCAGAGGCTTTAACCCACTGAGCCACCCAGGCGCCCCTCTGATGAAGTTTTAATAAGTTAAGAGTAAGCACAAGGCTGGCACATTTGGGTCATTAAGAAGTCGGGAAGTTACATAACAGTGACAAGTTAGGCATCCCCAAGCATCCAGGAATTAGTACTTTGGTAATGAAATTATGGAAAACTCAATTTGTAAACTGGCAAAATCACAGCTGACCAAAGAATTTCTTTCAACCTAAAGGCTGGGGAGCAGCCACTGGAGAAGGGGGTAGACAGCAGGCCATTACTACTGGCCACAATGGCAGAATGTGTTCATCTGTTCAAAGACAAAGTTGACTCTTAAAGGGGTTCATCAAGTTGGAAGACAGTAAACAGCAAGTTAAGGGGTCAGGAGTGGGGATAGCTGCTTCCAGAAATGCCCATAAGAGGCATGTCCTGGCTCGAGGCCTTGACCCGCCTACAACCCTAAGCAGGCAGTTGGCTAGATCAGGCCCTCACTATCTGATGCTATTTAACATGGATGCATGTGCCTCCTTCCCTTGCTCACCAAGCAGCCTTCTGACCTGGCTTGCTATGGGGAGAGGGCATTCTGGCCAGAAGACATGCATCTCTGGTCCCCCTGACAGTTGTAATTCTCATGGCCAATTCACAAACTTGCAAAAAATCTGCTTTGCACATGCCATCTTTACACAGAGCTGAGGACCAGGCTCTGGAACGTGGCCACTGTATTACAGCAAACCCACATTCAGTGAGGCCTCTTGGCAGAGAGTCAGCTAGCATTCCCTAATTCTATTGTCCCCTCTCCCACCTGTTCCCCTCTCCCACCTAAAACACTGAAAACATTTATGAAGAAAATATGTGAAGTTTTATCTTTAAGTCAAGAGGCTGATTTTCACTGTACAACATCCGTAAGTGCTAGAAACTTCAGCACAGTCACTGTAAGAAAATTAATGGAAAATTACCTAATGCAAAGATACACAGGCCGAGGATTGTGTCTCTTCTCGACATTATCCCACTCAGAATTCGATGGAGGATGTCGGCATCATTTATCAAAACAGATGCAAACAAGGAGTAGCACTCAGGCGTTTGAGGGACACATCGGTTAAACAAGGGGAAAGACTTGCTAGAAAGGAAAGAACAAATGGTAGAGATGTTTATTTAATTACTTGACTTAAAAAGCCCATGTTTGTTTGTTTATTTATTTATAAAGATTTTATTTATTTATTTGACAGAGAGAGAGAGATCACAAGTAGGCAGAGAGAGAGGAGGAAGCAGGCTCCCTGCTGAGCAGAGAGCCCGATGCGGGGCTCGATCCGAGGACCCTGGGATCATGACTTGAGCTGAAGGCAGAGGCTTAACCCACTGAGTCACCCAGGCGCCACAAGCCCATGTTTCTTTAAAATTCCCAACAGCCAAGAGAACAGAAGATCTGCAGTAATAAAAAGAAGTTTAGCATCCTGTTTGCAAAGTACACTTCAGAAAGCTGGGCGATCGCTTCTCGGCCTTTTGGCTAAGATCAAGTGCAGAAAACTGGGCGACTATGCTCTGCTCCAGTAATCATCTGATGCTCTGGGTGGGGAACGATTATGGGGACCCAGAGAAACCAGAAATCTACACTTGGAGGGTGACATCTGATTCTCCCATGGCCCTTCTGAGAAACAAACTACCAATGCAACAGAAGAGCTACATGTCTTTTTTTTTTTTTTTAAGTTCCACTGTGATTTATTCAGGACACAATGCAGCTTTCAAAAAAGTTAACATATATTTTGGGAAAAAAAAACAACAACAATTTTTACCTCAAAGATGAAAACAGGATGACACATATGACTGTCTCCAAAATATTTCATGGAAATGTGTAAATTTGTAAGAATAATGTATTTCTATGACTTTATAAAGATATATATTTTGTTTTACTATGTAAATCTAGGTATTATCAACATCAGAAATTATACTTTTTAAATATGCATGTCTTTAAGGAACTGTTAGACACAGGGCTGGTTTGATAGGACACTGTGTCAACGAAATGCCCCGCTTTATTCTATCCCCTTTAAGGAGGTGAGTAAGGGTTGAGAGGCTTGCTCGGAACAGAATGGGTACTTGGGAGTGAGGACTGTATGAAGAAAGCTGTGGTTGACGGCTGCCTTGGGCACATGAAAAAGCTGACCTTCCGGGGGCTTCTTCCTGAAATATAAATTTATATTATATTATATATATAATTATATATAAAATATATAATATATAATAATATATTTATAATATTTGTATATATAATTTATATTATATTATATATATTATTATATATAATTATATATAATATATATTATAAATATAAATTAATCATGTAAACGAGCAATTCTAAAGAGTTTTTCATTTGTTTGCTTTGTTTTTGTTTTTTAGGAGAGAGAATGTTCATGTGAATCCATTCCTGTCCCCAAGGGAAAGAGGGTTAGAGATACCATTCCTAAGTCAGATGAGAAGGGTTTCCTAGATAACTCAGAGGGCTCAGATGATCCCACAGGTTAAGGTCTGAGCCCTGAGAAGTGGAGAGTAGTGTGCTTGGTGTCCAAGATAGTTACATGGAAAACTGTGGATCCCTTGGCAGAAAGAAGTTGGAAGTGGCTGCTTACTGTCCCAGGACCAGGGAAGACTTAGTAAATGACCAGCCAGGGCAGAGAGGCATTTGATTATGTGGGAACACTGCAGCTGAGACAGCCAGAGTGATGGGAAGTCTCCAAAGAACCCAGAACATGTCTATTATCGGTCCAATAAAAATGCTTCTGTTTCCTCTGAGGCCTCTTCACTTTTGCTGTACCAACCCCCAGAGTCAGAAGCCTGTTTTAGCAGCCTGTGAGAGGAAGAGGTAAAGAGGAGGAGAGAGAGAACTGCAGCCCCCTTCCCTGACCAAAGCCTTCCCATCTGCTCCTGGCCCAAGCTCCAGGAGGGAGAAGTTTCAACTGTCAGTCAAGTCTGAAGTCTATCATATTACATTGAACATTTTAATTACTGAATGGAAAGTATCTCTTACCATTTAAAGTGACTAAGTAATTATTACTTAAAAGTAACCAGAGCAGTCCTGGGAACTGGGTTTTCAGTGAGGGACAAAGAAAAAACTAGCCCCACTGAATAAGCTTAAAGAGACAGAAAGAAAGTAGAAACAGAGAAAAAGAAATTAGGAAAACAATGTCATTTACAACTCCACCGAAGAGAATAAAATACCTAGACATTAACTTAACCAAGGAGGTGAAAGACCTGATCTTTGAAAACTATAAAATATAGATGAAAGAAATTGAAACAACACAAATAAGAAGATATTCCATGCTCATCTGGAAAAATTAATATTGCCAAAATATCCATACTACCCAAAGCAATCTACTGATCCAGTGCAATCCCTATAAAAATACCAATAGCATTTTTCATAGAACGAGAACAAATAATCCTCAAGTGTGTACAGAACCACAAAAGACCCTGAATAGCCAAAGCGATCTTGAGAAAGAAGAACAAAGCTGGAGGTATCACAATCCTAGAATTCAAGATAGACTACAAATGTGTAGTAATCCAAACAGTATGATACTGGCACAAAAACAGACACATAGATCAAGAGAACAGAGCAGAAAGCCCTGAAATAAATCCAACGTTTACGGTTAATTAATCTACGACAAAAGAGGGAAGAATATACAACAGAGAAAATACAGTCTCTCAATAAATGGTGCTTGGAAAACTGAAGTTCTATGTAAAAGAATGAAACTGGATCACTTTCTAATACCACACACAAAAATAAACTCAAAATGGATTAAAGACCTAAAGGTGATATGCGAAACCATAAAACTGCTGAAAGAAAACAGAGGCAGTAATTTCTCTGACATTGGTCTTAGCGACATCTTTCTAGCTACATTTCCTCAGGTAAGGGAAACAAAAGCATACCTCAACTATTGGGACTATACCAAAATGAAAAGCTTCTGCACCGGGAAGGAAGCCATCAACAACAACAAAAAAAGGCAATTTACCGAATGGGAGAAGGTATTTGCAAATAATATATGCTAGAAGGGTAGTATCTAAAAGAGATAAAGAACTTACTCAACACCAAAAACCCCCAAATAATCCAATCAAAACACAGGCAGAAGACCTGCACAGGGAGTTTTCCAAAGAAGACATACAGATGACACAAGATACACTAAAAGATGCTCAATATCACTAATCATCAAGGAAATGCAAACCAAAATCACCATGAAATGTTACCTTACCCGTCAGAATGGCTAGAATCAAAAGACAAGAAATAAAACGTTGGGAGGATGTGGAGAAAAAGGAACCCTTGTGCACTGTTGCTGGGAATGTAAACAGGTGCAGCCACTATGGGAAACAGTATGGAGGTTCCTCACAAAATTAAAAATAAAATTCCCTTATTACCCAGTAATTCCACTACTGGGTGTTTATCAACCTCCCCTCCCCTGGCCAGAAACAAAAAATGCTAATGTACATATACGACCCTAGGGTTTTGCAGCATTACAAAAGCCAAGATATGGAGGCAACCCGTGTCCATCAATAGATGGATGAAGAAGAGGTGGTGTATTTAAACAATGGAGTATTACTCAGCAATAAAAGGAATGACATCTTGCCATTTGTGAGAACATGGATGGACCTGAAGGTTATTATGCTAAATGAAATAAGTCAGTGAGAGAAAGACAAATACCATATGATTTCACTTATCTGTGGAATCTAAAAACAAATAAACAAACAAAAATGAACAAAGAAACAACCCAAAAAACAGACTCATAAATACAGAAAACAAACTGAGGGTTGTCAGAAGGTAGGTGGGTAGGGGGATAGTGAAATAGATAAAAGGGGATTAAGAGGTACAAAAACCCAGTTATAAAATAAATAAATCACAGAGATGAAAAGTACAGCATAGGGAATACAGTCAATAATACTGGAAAAACTTTGGTGATAGATGGTAAGTATACTTATCATGCTGAGCACTGAGTAATGTATAGAATTGTTGGATCAATATGCTGTTTACCTGAAACTAACATAATTATATGTTATACTTCAATAAAAAAACAAAACTAAAAAGAAAACCCACACACAAAAAAAGTTGTTTTCTGACTACACCCTACAGGCTGTGTTTAACAGTTACACAAACAAATCTATCTATCTATCTACACACACACACACACACACACACACACACACGCACATTTATTTGTATATAAACACCTAAATTATACTTAGGATATATCCTCCTTTTTATGCAAAAGGTACTATACAGCATACTGCTCTATAGTCTGCTTTCTTTTTAAAACTGAAACATCTTGCTCCTCTGTCTAGATCAGAATATAAGGGATTCCTTTTATTTTTACTGAAATAAAATTTATATAGCATGAAATGTACAAATCTTAAACATACAATTAGGAACCTTTAACAAATACAGATGTTCAAGCAACTACCACCCTTTCAAGGTATAGACCATTTCTATCATCCCAGAAAGTACCCTCAAACCCCCTTCTGATCAATCTCCAACCCATATGGGCACTCATTAATCTGATTTCTAGAACTATACACTACTTAAAAAAAAAAAAAAAAAAAAGACACTTTATTTGTCAGAGAGTGAGAGAGCACAAGCAGGGGGAGCAGCCGGCGGAGGGAGAGGGAGAAGCAGGCTCCCCATTGAGCAGGGAGCCTGATGCGGGGCTTGATCCCAGGACGCTGGGATCAGGACCTGAGCCGAAGGCAGACATTTAACTAAGCTACCCAGGTGTCCCTTTGAATTACTTTTTGTGTGTGGTCTGAGGTAAGAGTCCTGGTACAAAATCACCAAGAGTCACTTTTCCTGTCTTTCCACTTATTTCAGCACCATGTGTTGAAAAGACTTCTTTAACCCCACGAAATTACTTTGGTACTTTCATTAAAAATCACTTGACCATGGCGGTGCTTGGGTGGCTCAGTCAGTTAAGTGTCCAACTCTTTTTTTTTTTTTAAAGATTTTATTTATTTATTATTTGAGAGAATGAGAGAGAGCATGAGAGAGGGGGAGGGTCAGAGGGAGAAGCAGACTCCCTGCAGAGCAGGGAGCCTGATGTGGGACTTGATCCTGGGATCAGGATCATGACCTGACCCGAAGGCAGTCGCTTAACCAACTGAGCCACCCAGGCGCCCCAAGTGTCCAACTCTTGATCTCAGTTCAGATCCTGATTTTAGGGTCCTGAGACTGAGCCCCACATTGGGCCCTGTGCTGAGCATGGAGCCTGAGATTCTCTCACTCTCTCTTTGTCCCTCCCCACCCTGCTCTCGCATGTGCTCTCTCTCAAAAAAAAAAAAAAAACAAAAAAAAACCCAACCAATTAACCAACCAACCAAACAAAAAAACTGACCATGTATATGTAGTTCTATTTCTGGGCCCTCTATTCTGAGCCAATTATCTATTTGTTTATCTTAATTCCAATATTGTTGTTAAAAAGAAAGCCACAAGCCCCAACTGGTGTCACTTAGGCTGAGTCCCCAAACTGGGCCTTAATACCTAATTTCAACCTTCCCAAGAAATGTAATCTTAACTGGCCAGAGAAATTTTCTAATGAGTGCTAATGAGCCTGCTGCATGGGCCCTCTCCATCCTTCAAACGAAGATGTGGGAATCTGCAAGATGACGGCTCTTCTCCTAAGGGAAAGCTACCTTGCCTGAACAGTCCTTTCCTTCGGCTAATAACCTCCTTGCCCTGTCTTCTTTCCTATAAACACCTTCCATTTGTAAAGCTCCCCAGAGCTCCCCTCTACTTGCTGGGTGGGGTGGTATCTGATTCATGAATCCTTAAATAAAGCCAATGAGATCTTCCTATTGACTCAGCGGAATTGTTTTTTAATAGATTTGGTGGCAGTGTAGGGATCTGAAGCTAACAGCTGTGGTGTCCTACAAGGCCTTCTGAATTCATGGTTTTTCTCCCCATTTCCGAGGGCCATTGGTGAGTTCCTCTCAGTTTCAGCTGTGCTCCTCATGTTCAAACTACTGATCTAACTGACTTTCTAGTCCAGGGTGGACAGGTCCATCTGAATGGGCAGGAGGCTTGAACAGAGCACGAGTCCTCAGCCCTTGGTTCAGTCTACAGTTCCGTGTTGGAATCCCTTCTCAGTTCCTGTCCATGGTCACCCGAAATGGAGTCTGCTGGTTTAGTCCACCCAGGGGATTGCTGGTGGTATGCATGGCCTCCCCTTGGCCGGTCTGCAGTGCCATGTTTTGGTTACTGGTTTGCTGGGGTACATGTGTGTCTGTCTTGTTTTATGTAAATAAAGGCCATTGCTAGTGGGGATCTTGGAGGGCAAAACGCTGCAAAAATTGGTGGGCTTGGGTGCAACATCTAAGAGCTATTAGAGCATGTGCCATCCAACTCAGTCTCTTGCGTTAGGATGCTTGGTCATGGATCAGATTAGACTGACACTAGGTCACCAGCCAAGCTCAAGAACACTTCGGTGTGACAGGGCACACAGTTAGACACAATCCCTAAGCCAGGAGCAAGTCCTTCTGAGGTATGAGTTTGGCTCTGAGAAACCCAAAGGCCTAAAAGGAATGGGGCCCTTTGCTTCCAGAGCAAGCCATCTGCTGGGGCTGAGCACCTGCTCATTTTATGTCTAAGAACTACAGTCCCGAAAGTTGCAGGTGTCCAGCAAGATAAAAAGTTTTATCAAAAATCATGTAGAATTGCAATGGCCATTATGGGGAACATTCCAGTCAGACAAGATCATTCATTCAAGAAGTGCACTTGAAAGCAAGAGTTCCCAAATTAAACAGAATGGGGTACCTGTTTTTATTTTTATTTTTTTAAGATTTTATTTATTTGACAGAGAGAGAGAGATCACAAATAGGCAGAGAGACAGGCAGAGAGAGAGGGGGAAGCAGGCTCTCTGCTCAGGAGGGAGCCCAATGTGGGCCTTGATCCTAGGACCCTGAGACCATGACCTGAGCCCAAGGCAGAGGCTTAACCCACTGAGCCACGCAGGCGCCCCGGGGTACCTGTTTTAACTGACATGCAGAAGCCTCCAGAAGGTCTCAAAATTCCAAAATAGTTTCATCAGCAGATTCATTACAAAAAGCTAATGAAAAAAGAGAAAAGGAACCTAAAGCAAGACATTAAGACTGCCGTAACTCTTACTGCTACCCTCTCTCCTTCATCCAAGGACTCACCTTAGTGAGCCTCAGGCTGGACGAGACTAACAGTGACCTTTTGAAGTAAGACCATTCCAGGCTACTGGCGATCCTCTCAAGGTATCTCTCAGTCCTCGGAGAAATGCTTAAGCATTTCATAAGCCCTGGGGGGATCCTCCAGAGTTTTTATAAATAGATTAGCTCTTGAACCCAGCAAGAGGGGGGAGTAAAAATCCATACTGTCCCCTCCTTTCCACATATAGACCCATGGGTTATTGATTCTGTCTTGGGAGTAACTCTTTCCTTCTTGATTGTCTCCTTTTGTGTCTAAGAAGGAGGCTTGGCTTTCTTTCCATCTCGGATGTGCAGTGTGTCGGTCCTTTCTTCGGCTGTCTTTGACAGTGACTCTAGATCTTGCGACGATGCAATATTTTACATAACTCTCTTCGAGGACGCCTCTTAGGTCTATGAGGTTGTTGAATACTGCCCCAAATAGTCACTCTTTGTCCTGGCTGGAACCGGGCCAGACATCTGAGAGGACTTGATAACTCTAGAATCAGAAATCTGGTCAAATTGGAAGCTGATACTCAGAGCCTCAGAGGGATTTTTTTTTTTTTTCTTTTTAGGTCTTCTCCCTTCAAGCTAAATGTACCCAAAGGGAAAGCTATTCCCACAGGCGGATGGTGGTGTCAGTCTTTGATACCAGTTAGGCGGCAACCCCATTTTCCGAGGGGCTGAAAACAGCTGTCCTGGTTTTCCAAACCCAGTCTTTACAGGACTAGCAGCGTGACTCCAGAAACAATTCAAAGACGGCCAGTCCTTTTTACCAGTCCCCTGTTTATTTCAAAAGCCTGGTAAGTGTAAACCTTCTGGCTTTTAAGGGACAGAAGTCATCCGAGGGAGTGCCTGTGGTTTTTTCCCCGTGCCTTTATAATGTGCATGTTCGTGTTCTGTCTGGTGTTCTTTGGGGCTTTCCCAGCCCACCTCTCTAAAGTGCAGATTGCAGGGAGGTATTCTTATCAAGGAAAAAAAGGGGTGAAAAGGTCATTTGGAACTTGACTTGCCAAGGACAAATAACATGTCTTCAGTGTCTTCTCCACAAATACCTGTTTTTATTTTTTTATTTTTTTTTAAAGATTTTATTTATTTATTTGAGAGAGAGGCAGTGAGAAAGCATGAGCGAGGAGAAGGTCAGAGGGAGAACAGACTCCCCGTGGAGCTGGGAGCCTGATGTGGGACTCGATCCCGGGTCTCCGGGATCATGACCTGAGCTGAAGGCAGTCGTCCAACCAACTTAGCCACCCAGGCGTCCCCAAATACCTGTTTTTAAAAGCTTAAGTCATCTAGACAGTTCAGCTTAATTTATTTCATCTACTGGAAAAACCACCTCAGATCCAGCTTCTAAGACTAGTAAATTTTGTACCTTTTTCATGGCAGGTCATTTTAAAAATAGAAGTGTCTTTGAATCTTTGAATGTTCACATGGGTCAAATGAAGGAGGACTTCAATTGCCTCATTTTCTGACTTTTTTTTTTTTTTTTTTAACATCAGTCTGTATTTTCTAACAGATTAAGGTCTTTTCAGTCTATCTCCTAACTGAGGCAAAAGACCCTGCGGGCAAGGCATGCCAGATGGGAATGAAACTACCCCTCAAAGCAATAAGGACGGCCCAGAGCCTGCAAGACCCCACGTGAATGACCCCAAAACAGTGACTGGCTTGACCTTGGCTAAACACCTGCACCTACACCGACCTCTGTCCCACATTTTCCTTATATAAAACCAGGAAGTATTTTCGGGACTTTGGAGGCCAACTTTGGGCCACTAATCCACTGCCTTCCGGGTGTCAGCCTCACTGAAAGAAATTCCTTTCTTGTTGCGCCATCACTGGTCTCTCTGCCTTTGGGGATCTGTTGGTGGTGGTGAGTGGCTAAATGCGCCTGTGGCTATGCTGGAGGCATATGGTATTTTAGACCTCCAGGTGGTGGTGCTGAAATTAATCTGTAAAAGAGCTCTACTTACATGGCTTGAAGGCAAGCACTTGTAAGGTTTGGCCATTCTAAAACGCTTACAAAGACAGAAACTAGAAACCCAAATGTTTTTCAAGTTCATGTGATCTGGAAAAATACTTGATCTGAAAGTGAATTTCAGGTTGCTGGTTTGATGAAAACAGACATCAAGATGAAATATAAAACTTATTCTATCTGAGCTCAGTAGCCTAATAAATTCATGTTGATGCTTTTAAGAGCAGTCAAAAAAAAATAGCTTAGGTAATGACTGACTTTGCCTAATGAAGTTTTTGTAGCTAATCTAACATAATTATTACGGACAAGTAAATAGATGTAAGCAAGATAGAAGTTTATAAATGAACTTTTCAGCAAAATTTATGTCTACTTAAATAGTTTCCTCCAATTTTTTTTGGTAACCTAAAACCTTAAAGTTTTGCTGAGTTAGGTTAAATGATAAGTTAAGTTAAATTCATTAAATACCTAGGTAATTTCCAAATAAAACAAAAAACAAATGCGTTGTTAGCCACAGGTTTATCTACTTTAGCTTCTCATTATGGAGAAATTAAAAGATATTTGTATATGTTAACACTATATGGAAAAATTTCAAAAGGCACATGCTTCTTGAACTTCTGAAATGTATTCATAAATTTGCAATTTGAAAGAATGGGTTATTAGTATGTTCTTGTTACTGTAGGTGTGTTTCCCAGATGGGATGAAGATTTTCTTGCTGCAAGGCTGACGCCCCCACAGAACCAAAGAAATTATTAGAAAATCTGTTTCCCACTTGGGGTAGATCTTCCCTGATTGCCAGTGATCAAAGCAAATAAGACAAAACTTAACAGAACTTTGCAAATGTTGTGTAATTCTCTCAGAAAACAACTTTCTGCTGATCCTGTCTCATGCCAGTATGACCAGCTAGTTTAAGCCTTTAAAGCCTTATGCTAAAGCCTACCATGAACAGGTTACACATGCTTTCTCTGAACCCAGGTTCAAAGACTCTTGCTGGGCACATTCTGGAACCTAGTGACTGGGTGTTTTGGAAACATCACTGTTTAAAAAAAAACAGCTCTTGACCCCGTGGGAAGGGACCTTACCAAGTGCTCCTGACCACTGACAAAGCTAAGAGACAAAGCTAAGACTAAAAGACATAGAGCCTTGAGGACACATCTCACAGCTAACAAAGGCTCCCCTGACACTGGTCCCGCGAACACACCGGATACCTCGAAGTCAAATTGATGAGGAAGAGATGTAGCTGACCTCAAGGCGGACTTCCATTTGAGACACCAGATTTGGACTTCATACTTTATTATTATTTTTTAATATTTTATTTATTTATTTTGACAGGCAGAGATCACAAGTAGGCAGAGAGACAGGCAGATAGAGAGGGGGAAGCAGGCTCCCTATTGAGCACCTGGGCTAACACCCTCTGGGGAAACAGAAACTCAATTACGTAAAAATCACAGAACAAAGCACTCGGCTTAAAATAGGTGACTTCTTCCACAGGGTCTTGGTGCCACAGGTCTAAAGTACTCTCCAAATACTGGGAATTATCCTGTTTATAGGAATCATAATCATCTCCCCCAGCTGTTGTATTCACTGGAAAGCTTTACATCCGTGATCATAGCTGCTGGCCACCAAGCAAATGATCTCCCTAAGACTGGAATGTTTAAGGAACAAAGAAAGAAAAGGACTCAAAGAATGTATGTCTGAAACCAGGACCTGTGAGTATCACAGAAGTTAGGCGGAGATGGCATGACCTATGCACAAAGGCATGACAGCACATGATGGCATGACAGCACAAAGGAACAAGGGCAAGAACTTGGGAGCAGCACCTGCGAATGGCACCATGGCCTTACATTTTAATCTCTCAGTTACTCCAAGAGTCTGATCAAAATGGGATAATTGTTAAAAAGAAAGTCACGGGCCCAAAATGGTGTCACTTCAACCAAGTTCCCAAACCAGGGCTTAATAACTAATCTAATGGCTCTTTCAACCTCCCCCAGAAAAGTAGTCCTAATCAGGCAGCTCGGAATTTTTCAACTGGCACCATGTGGACGAGGTAATCTGCATAATGAGACCTTTTGCTTTCCCCCCTCAGGGAAAGCCACCTTGCCTGGAACAAGCCTTTCCTTCTGCTAGTAACTTTCTTATCCCACCTTCCTTCCTATAAAAACCTCCCATTTTGTTCAGCTTCTTAGAGCTCTCCTCTACCTGTTGGGTGGATGCTGTCTGATTCGTGAGACGGCTAATAAAGTCAGCTAGATCTTCAAAAGTATTCTGTTGAACTCTCTTAACACCACATTGTCTTAATCTTTAGTCACTTTATAGTAACTCTGAAATCAGGTGGTATGAGCCCTCTAACTTTGTTCCTCAAGAATTTTGCATGTGAGACTCTCAGTCTTCAGTGTTTCCGTATTTTTTTTTAGAACAAGCTTGTCAATTTCTTAAAAAAATTATGTTGGGGGCACTACACTGAATCTGTAGGACAATCTGGGGAGAAATGACATCCTAACAATATTAAAACTTCCAATTCATGAGTATAATCTCTCTCTCCACTTTGGAGTTCTTTAATTTCAGAAAGGTCTTGAAGTTCTCAGTCAAGGTCTTCTTTCCATGTCTTCTGTCAAATTTATTCCCAGTTATTCTGTATTTTTTGATGGTATAAAGACGGACTTTAACAATGATTTCTTAATTGTTTTAAGCATCTAGAAAAGCTATTTCACCTTATATCTCGCAATTTTGCCAAATTCACTTAGTAGTTACTTTGTAGATTCCTTTGGATTTTCTATATAAGCAATTACGTCATCTGTAAATAAAGATGATTTCACTTCTTTTCTATTTCTTTTCCTTCCTCTCTTTTGCAGTTTGTAGGACCTCCATGACAATGCTGAATGTTACTGGTCAGAGCTTTGTTGTCATCTTAGATGGGAAAACATTCAAAAGTTAACCATCCAGTATAACATTAATTACAGCTTTCTTTTTTTTTAAATAAATCTTTATTTTTGATTTTTTTTTAAGATTTTATTTATTTGACAGACAGATTACAAGTAGGCAGAGAGGCAGGCAGGGAGAGAGGAGGAAGCAGGCTCCCTGCTGAGCAGAGAGCCCGATGAGGGGCTCGATCCCAGGACCCTGGGATCATGACCTGAGCCGAAGGCAGAGGCTTAACCCACTGAGCCACCCAGGCGCCCCTAATTAGATTTCTCATGGATGCGCTTTCTCAGGCTGAGAAGATTCTCAGCTATTCCTAGCTTGTTCACCTCCTATCAAACAGACAGCTAAATAGTGTTACTTTATGTAAGCAGCCCGCTACTGACAGCCACATAGATTCTCACTCTTCTGCTGTTACAAACACTGCAGTGAAGAATTCTGCACAAATGCCATTTCACAGCAGTACAAGTGTACCTGTACATTAAGTTCCTAGAGGTGGAGAAGTGCCTGGCTGGCTGAAAGGGCATGCGACCCTAGATCTGAGGGTCCTGAGTTTGAGCCCCATGTTGAGCGTAGAGATTAAATAAATGAGCTTAAAAAATTAAATTTCTAGAAGTAGAGAAGGTCTTGATTTAAAGGTATGTACCTTCATCACTGGTGAATACTGATGTATGGCCTTCCATTGATCCCCACCTCAGCAATGTATGAAAGTGTCTATTTCCCTACACCTTTGCCAGTAGAGCACATTATCCAACAGCAGGTGCTGTCATCTAACCACCGGAAGTGTGAAAACATTAGATTCTTACACAGAATTTCCTCTATCATAGGGAAAGTCCCAGCTCTTCTAATATGCTTAAACAACACTGTGCTTTATCTTGGAAGCATCTATTCATGTCTTTATCTCATTCTTATACTGAAATATTGTTGGTCTTTTAAAAGTTGGATTAGCAAGGTGTTTTATAAATTAGAGAAACTAATCCTTTTATATGAATTGCAACTTGTTTGCCTGTTATTTTTGCTTATGTTATTTTTGTATCTTGCTTCTTGTGTTTTGTCAGGCAGAAATGTTTATTTTTAATGTGGCCAAATTAACCCATTTTTTATGTCTTCTGAGTTTTAAGTCATAGATAGAACCCTTCCATACTTTCAGGTTACAGAAGAATTCTGCCGAACTAGAATGGCTTCTAGTACTTTCTCGGTTCACTTTATACATTAAAATCTTTAATCTCTTTGGGGCGCCTGGGTGGCTCAGTGGATTAAACATCCAACTCTTGATTTTGGCTCAGGGCATGATCTCAGGGTCAGGGCTTTGGAAGTCATCCCCCATGATCTCTTTATTTGGGCTCCACTGGGTGTGGCTTACTTGAGTTCTCTCTCTCCCTCTCCCTCTGCCCTGCCCCCCCTCTAAAAAACAAGTTTAAAAAAAAATGAAGTCTTTAATCCATTTGGACTTATTCATTTAAGGACTGAGGCATAGATCCAGCTTTTTCCCCTGGGTGCCGGTCCAGTTGGCCCAACACTACCTGTTGCATGATGTATGTTGCATGACAAAATGCCTGTCATTTTGTCACTGATTTGAGATGCCATTTTCATCATGT
Source organism: Mellivora capensis (assembly GCA_004024625.1). Classification (NCBI taxonomy): domain Eukaryota; kingdom Metazoa; phylum Chordata; class Mammalia; order Carnivora; family Mustelidae; genus Mellivora; species Mellivora capensis. The sequence continues at coordinate 57,002 of PISX010001796.1, forward strand.
ACTAAATTTCTGAAAGCATTTGGGGCTATTCCTGGATTATCTAGTATCTTTCACTGATCCTTCCACACATGAAATAGTATGGTTACCAGCTAGACCGTAGGATATGTGACCTTTATTGCTAGCCTTCTTGTACCCAATGACCTCTGTCCCACATTTCCCTTAAACTCTTCTTTGCAGCTTATCTCTTAACTCAGGCAAAAGACCTGAGGGCATAGCATCCCTTGATGGGAACCCAAACTGCCCCTCAAGCAATAACGACCACTCAGACCAGTTTGAGCTTAGCCCCACGTCACAGCTGTGCCGATGGACCATGGAGTGACCCATGGAGTGACTGACAGTTACCTTTACCTTATCATAGTACTAAAACTTCGAAAGAGAAGAACTTCATTTACATAACATACAATGTGTGTATGTACAGGTATATTTCCTCAAGACACATATGTGACCTGATGCCCACCTCTACATATGGGACAAGGCTTCCCTTTCTAAATATTCACCCTAACTGTAAATAAAAGGAACCCATCCACCCTTGCTCCGGGAGTCAGGGCTTTGGAAGTCATCCCCCCATGATCTCCTTATTTGCAGCAAATAAAACTTCCTTTATGCGACAACTCACTTGCCGTAGTTTTTATCTGTAACTCACCAAGGAGTGAACTCATGTTAGTTCTGTAACATTATTTTAGTTATTACACTTTATATGTTTTAAAAACTGAAAGGGCTAGTCTCTGCTGTTTTTCTCATTCAGATTTTTTTGGGCTTTCTTTTTTTAATTTCCTTACAAATTTTAAAATCAGCTTATCTAGTTCCTGAAAAAAATTCTTTTTGTTTTATTTGGAATCATGATAAATTTATAGCTCAACTCAGGGAGAAATGACATCTTTATAATGTTGAGTCATACTGTCAACAATAGTATTTTTCTATTTGTTTAGCTTTTCCTTGTAGCTCAGGAACATATTACAGTATTCTTTTTATGGTTCTCGTGTATTTCTGATTAAATTTGTCTCTAGGCACTAAAGTACCTAGTTCATTTTTGTCTGCATTTTTTCTCACTGTGGTAAAAGCTTTTTGAAAATACATGAATGCTGCAGATTTCAGTATATTAATCATGTTTCCTGGCATCTAAGTAAGTTCTCTTATCATTTGAAGTTTTTCGGTTAATTTTCTTACTACCTGCTGAGTAGTAATTTTTACCTCCTGCTGAGTTTTATTTTTTTATTTTTAAAGATTTTATTTATTTATTTGACAGAGATCACAAGTAGGCAGAGAGGCAGGCAGAGAGAGAGGAGGAAGCAGGCTCCCCGCTGAGTAGAGAGCCCGATGGGGGGCTTGATCCCAGGACCCTGAGATCATGACCTGAGCTGAAGGCAGTGGCTTAACCCACTGAGCCACCCAGGCGCCCCTCCTGCTGAGTTTTAAACCTCTAATTTCTTTTTTTTTTCTACTGTGAAACAGTCTTAACACCAATGAATCTGAATTGTTGCTAGAGCAAATGTTTTCTGAGCTTTCAGTCAGTATTTCTGAAAAATAAGGTCAGATACACATTTAACATCATTTTGTTTTTCCCCAAACACAATTCTCCATTAGATCTTAATTTTGTCAACATTGTTAGGGTGGTTCTTTTCAGGCATTTTATAACCCTGTGCTGGTAAAGAATGGCCCATCTCAGTCCTGAGGGTGACACAGAGAAGCATCAAAAATGTGGGTCACCCCTGGTGTATGGTTGACCAGTTGCCTGCTGAGCACCTCATTAGTTGGCCCACAGACTGTGGTTTCTTCCTTACTTCGCTTTTCCTCTCCCTCCCCGTGAAGCCATTCAAATTTGCAGGAAGTAATTCAAAGAGCTGACTGTATATTTCGATGGACCTGTTGGAATTCCTCTGATCAAACAATGCAGTGACATGCACGGGCACCCACATTGGAGGCTAGGACTAGAACTTACTGCATGGAAAAACACAAGCCTTTTAGATTCCAAACACATGGGGGGATTCAAAATACAGTATTATGTTGAACCCCAAGGGAAAAAGATACACTTGCTTGTTTCTTCCACACTATTTTTTCACTGCTCTTAAAAGCTCATACTGTGGGACACAAACCTTCTTGATATCCAGCCACTGGTCTAAAAGGGTATGTTACGCCTCACGTGATCGACTGAGGAAGAAGAAACAACTGGTTTAGTCAACAGAGGTACTTAGAAAATGTTCTTTGGCCTTTTGGTCACACTTCTCATGATTTCAAGTTTTTACTCTTGGCAATACTCTTCCATGATAAATATGATCATTTCCATCTTAAAACAAACTCTTGCTTGTGTAGGGAAAGGAAATGGAGCCCTCAAAGCTATTTCTCTCCCCCGACTCTGTCCAAGAAAGGCCGATCAGCAGGTTTGTCTTTCTATGAAAAAGTCTGCATTTTGGGGGTGAAAGGCCTAGGACAGGCATGCCAGAAAGCTGGGGACCCTAGGACACAGACTATGGGCCTTTCCCCAACCCCACCTTGGTGTGAGCCCAAGGAGGCCATTTGCCAGGCAAAACAAAACCAATGCAGCCTTGACTGTTGGCTTTGGATTACAGAAGCAATATGGGCACTGGGTTTGCATGCCAACTCTCCTACTTGCTGCTTGTGCTGCCTTACCCTGTCCTTGCACTAGGTTTTCACCCTATAAAATAGGGATGGAAACAATGCCTAGAGCCCAGTGGTTTTGAGAGGTCCAGATAAATGAATACATGTCAAGAGCTTTGAAAAGTACCTGACAACTATCAAAACCTCAATAAATGTTCGCCATTATCATCCACAACATCAAGATACAAGCTTCCCATGGAATTACAGTTGCCATTCCATTCACAGCAAGAAGAACTTATCCACCTCTGCTTAAGCAGCAACCTGAAAAAATTCCATTCTCTTTCAATTCCCTCTGCACTCACAGTTACAAGTTGTGTTCCTTAAAAAAGTCCTTCTCAGGGGCTCCTGGGTGGCTCAGTGGGTTAAGCCTCTGCCTTCGGCTCAGGTCATGATCCCAGGGTCCTGGGGTTGAGCCCTGCATCGGGCTCTCTGCTCTTCGGGGAGCCTGCTTCCCCCTCTCACTCTCTGTCTGCCTCTCTGCCTACTTGTGATCTCTGTCAAATAAATAAAATCTTAAAAAAAAAAAAAAAAGTCCTTCTCAAAAGACAAATCCTGTATGACCTCACTTATATGTGGAATTTGAAATAGTCAATTTCACAGAAGCAGGCAGTAAATGGTAGTGGCCCAAGGTCTGGAGGAGGGAGAATAGGAAGATGCTCCAAGGGTAGAAGGATAAAACAAACCAACAAAAAAAACCCCTTCTCTCCAAGTGTTAAATAATTTAACTTACTACAACACTGTAGTTTTTTTTTGGGCTTTAGTTATGTTTTATTGAGATACATTAATGATAGCCAACAAAACTCAGAATTTTTAAAAATATGGTATAGAAATATACAATGGTTACTCCCCTCTGCAAATAACTCCCTCCTTTTTCAGTTACATGTAACACAAAGTGTTCATTTTAGAAAAGAATGCCAGAACGTCAACTGTATTTTTTCTCCTGTGTATCTAGAATCTACACGAGTGTTGTATGTTGTTGTAAGCACCTCTGAGACCAGCATTTTCCAAGTTACACTTGTAACCCATTAGATTATGAAAAAAATTACTGTCTTAAAAAAGTAAAACAGTTGGAACTATTAGTATGCATCATATGCAGCAAGGGGAAATCCTGTCATGTGAGACTTCTATTTCTGTTTTACACTCGTAAGTATGTATGAAGGTGTATGTCCACGGTACTGGGCAGTGATGGAATCCATTTCCTACCCTGGGTTCCAACCAAGAGTTTGATCAACACCGTGCTAGACAGCTGGCACATACCAGGTTCTAATTAAATTATCATTACTTCTCAGGGACTCTGCACAGAGGTCTCCCTCATTGTAAACATGTGGACAACTTTTCAAATAATGATAATGAAAAATAAATCTGAGTCCTCTTTCAGAACATCTCAGCATTCTAACGGGGGCCACAAGTAGTCATGGCATTTTCCCAGTTACCTTCTCAATGGCTCAAATGGGAGCCACTTACCATGGCAACAACCCCTGCTTCATCACTGTAGCTTTATTCTCTAGACACCTGTGAGGCGCCTCCTAAGTGCCACGAACTATACTAGGGGACAGGAATGACTGATGCTAGGAGTTCACAAGCAGAATCTTTGAGAAGGACCCGTTTTCAGTCCTCATTGGGACGAGGTGTGTGGTGGCCACTCGGCCTTGCCCACGTAGGTCTGTTCCTTCTGGAGAAATCTAGAGCTATAAAAACTAACAACGTCTCATAGCTATAAAAGAGCAAAAGTAAACTGTTTCTACTTTGTAATAAATAGGTGGAGGAGAAAAAATACATACCAACTACTTGATAAAACCACCCCATTGGTAATAACTCACGTATTAATTCTGCTAGCTCTTGTGTTGTCCTGTATGACAACGTGCACCTTCATTGTTGACTCTTCTCTTGTGGCCTGGTTCCGAATCCACTGTCCATGACATTGTTGCAGAGTCCCTCCTTGCTTATCCCTGGCCTTTCCTAGACGGTGGGCTCTACCAGATACCTCTGTGCTTCTGACAATACCCACAGAGCAACAGATGCACATCAATACCCCATGACTTTTGTGGGTGGAGAAGGAAAAATGGAAGCTTCTTACCTTGGAGGAACTGGCAGTCTGGGGCACAGTGAGTCTGCATTTGAGTTCTGGGTGTAGTTGATGGAATTCAAACTATAAACACACAGGAAGGACCCTGGAAGCAGAAGACAAACACATTGTACCATCTTCCTACATTGTGCTCAGCTTTGTAGGGGAACCAGGAAGAAAGCCGGAGACCTTTCGCCAAACCGGTAAGGAAAAGGAATTAATCACTCAGATTTAGAAAACAGGTCTACAGGTGTTCTAAACACAAAAAGAAAAAGCATACAATCATACAAATCATACAAACTGGAGGTCAGATTAGGTTCTCTCTCTACCCCCCCCCCCCAATTCTTGATTCAAAACTGGAAGTTGATAGGATTGGCACGAAAATCATTTGAAGGTTTCTAAAGATGATTCATTGCCCAGGCTTGATATTTCTAACCCAGCCTTGCAAATAATTTTTTCAAAATTGGGCACACCATTCCACAGGCAGATAAACCTTGCAATGGGTTGCCTTGAATTTCTTTTACTCTGCTCTGCTTGTTTAATCCTTGTAACGTAAATCTCAAGGGTGGGCTCTGAGCCAGATACTTCAGTTACATGAATGATTAGAGCAAGGATCCATGGGCCAGAGTTTTAATGAAAGAACTTACTTGTTGGCATTTCAGCCCCGAGCCTGCAGTCCCTCTCTAGGACTGGACGTGCCCATGTGCACAGAGCTCTCTGACCTCGGTCTGAACCTGCCTCTGGGGCCTACAGGTCAGTCTTCGCTGTGCTCAGTAGGGATGACCACTCCCTAGCAGTGAGCAGAGAACAGCTAGGGTTTCAGAAAAATTCCAGATAACACTGAATGAACAGTGCACAAGCCCAGGAGAAAACAATTATGGCCTTTCCTAGGCAAGAAGCAGCAGCCCCAAGGAAGGACAATTACCAGCTTTGCAGAGAAGGCAGTTGTCAGGGCAAGCTGTCTCCTCTAGGCTGGCACCACTGTGGTCGCCCCGCTGCGGTTCCCAACCTGAGGGGGAAGAGCGTGCCCCATCCCGAAGTGCCTACCATTGTTGTCTGCAAACAGCTGGACCTCTTCCAGGGTATCAAGCTGCTCTTCAGGACAGCTGGCCACGCAGAGGACGGTGGAGCTGAGCCTCACGTCCTTGCCTTCCAAGTGGCAGGCGTTCATAAAGAACACGTGTCTACGCAACAGAGGTAACAGAAGACTATCTTATTAGAGCATTTCCTCTCATCGGGTTTAACTATGCACCTTAAAAAAATCCATGTTATCAAAGGTGGGAATAACATAGGCAAACGTTTATAACCAAATGCTTCAGCATCATTTACCGTGTATTATGCCTACGGGGGTCATCTGTGGAGATGTGCAGGGTAGGAACCAGGCTCCAGTGTCTCTCCTGGGAGAGAACACTAAGGGATGGCCTGAGGAAGTCACTGAGGAAGCAAAGGGACTGATTAAATTGCCCAGGGGACGCTACATCAGGCCAGTGCAGAAACCACTCAATGAAGCCCATGGAGGACATATTTGCACCTGAGTGTCCTTCAGAGAAACAGCTGAACTCAGGCAAGTGAGAAGGACAAGGGGAGAGCTGAGGCTGTGAATTAATAGCCTGCCCCTCCCTCTGCTTCCCAGCTTGAGAACGAGGAAGCTCAGGAGGCCCTTCCCACTCCAGCTTGGGTAGGTGGGGCATGAGAGCAAGGCCGGTTGTTGCCATTAGCGGGGTCATGAGCCAGGTGAGCAGTGGTAGCCCCAGACCATGCCCAACACCTCTCACGGCTGCGGAGATTGGGGGAACAGCATAAGAGCCCCAGAGGCTGCTCAGTAGGCCATCCTCTAGGGCAGGGGCCTGGAGTGGGGGTGCAGATCTCTTGGATGTATGATACATACATGCTTTACTTAGTTTTTTAAAAATTGTGGTAAAAAAGTCATAAAGTTTTACCATCTCAACCATTTTAGGTGTAGAGTGCATTGCCCGTAAGTACATTCCCCCTGCTGTGTGCCCATCAGCAACCCCCCATGGGATGCTGTTCACCTTGCACAACCCAAACTCTGTACCCAGTAAACAGTAAGCCCCCCACCCCCAGCAAGTGCCATCCTGCTTTTTCTCTGGGAATGTGACTACTCTAGTTACTTCAGAGAGGGAAATCATAAACTATTTTTCTTTGTGCAACTAATTTCACAGAATTCAGCATAATTGCCTCAAGATTTACTCATGTTGTAGCCTATGTCAGAATTTCCTTCCTTTTTAAGGCCAAATAATATCCCATTTTAAATACACACACACACACACACACACACACACACAACATTGGGTTTATTCATTCATCTGCTGATGGGACACCTCGTTGCTTCTACCTGTTGGCTACTGGGAATAAAATATATACTTTACAATTCCAAGAGGAACTGACCATTTCTCAGCATGCATGGGTCCATCTGGGTAGCCCCTTCCTTCTTTTCTGCAAGTGACCCACAGGTGCAGGAGGAAATGGCAGATGGCAGTCCACACCCCACAGGGCAAAGCTCCTCTCTTCAGGAGCAACATTCGGGGTAGAAGAGGCCTGGTCTGAGATTTGCATTTGGTAACTTCAAATGTATATTCAGGACCTATTTATTTACTTATTTTTAAAGAGTTTATTTATTTGACAGAGACACAGAGAGATTTGGAACACAAGTAGGGGGAGTGGGAGAGGTAGAAGCAGGCTTCCCACCGAGCAGGGAGCCCAATGCGGGGCTTGATACCAGGACCCTGGGATCATGACCTGGGTGGAAGGCAGACGCTTAACAACTGCGCCACCCAGGACCTATTTAGATCCATAAATTTTCTCTCCTAGGAGGTGCTCTTGATCAAGTCTCAAAAATTATTACAAGGCAGTCCTCCTCTTAGAAACATCATGGCTGGGGATTTTTGTCCCCCCGGGGATTTCTGTCTCTCTTTCCTTCTTTCTGTTTCTGTGTCAGAGTTGGAGGGGATGCCCATACCATAGTGCCGTAGTTGAGAGTGGAGACAGGGGAGGTACTGGGACACATTCCCCGGAAGTCCCAGCTGGGATTCAGGGATTTCCACTGAGATAAAATACTGTGGGTGGTGCACGACTGGTATCATATAACGGGACATGAATCTGATCCATTACGGAGAACAGAAGCAGCTAACATAAAGCCTTAGCTCATGCAGTGTCTCAGTGGATCTTTAAACCACCTTGTGAGGTGGGTAGAATAACCAGTTGAAAAGATGACAACTTGGCTCAGAGAGGTTAAGTGCTCTGCCCCAGGCCACACAGCTGAAAAGTACCGCAGGCTGAATCTGAACTCAGGACTGGCTGACTCTAAGACCTGTGCCTTTCCAACCACACACACACCTCCCTTTTTATGAGAAGGCTGACAGTTTTAAAAGAAGAACTAGTTTCTAGGCTCCAAATGGCTCAATGATACAGTTCTGAAATATAGTACAGGCCCCCTAGGTTGGGGACCGACTGGAACACTTACTTTTTTAGGGTCATGTCTTGCCCTGAAAGAGGGGCCCCTTCCACTGGGGAGTTCTTCTGGCCACACACGTTGCCAAAGCTGTCATAGCCAAAGAGAAGTCTTCCTGTGGCACCTGCCGCCACCGAGTAGCCTGTGATGAACATCTGGCAAAACCCAAGGGGCACGTGAGAGCCTGGCCCATGTGCTGAAGACTTAAGCCTCACCTCCCACCTCCACCCCGCCCCCTGGAGTCGCCCCCCATCCCCGAGGGTGTTGAAACAGAGTGCAGCCAGGGAGGAAGCCAAGCTCCCCAGGTTCACCGGTACTCTCCTTCAGCGACAATGTCAGGAACCCCAGTCAGGACGCTGTTACTCTCACATCTGTTTTAACAGGTTAGGTAGGGAGAACATACTTAAGGGCTGAACAAATCGTTCTCCATGTTCTCACCTCCACACATCTTACCGTCTTTTCCAAGAGTCTGTCATTTTTCCTTCTGGGTCTAACTTCAGCAGGGCAACTCAACACCCCCTCAGGTTCTTGCTTTATCTAAAGGGTCTTGAGGCACTACTTCCTCCCCGGAGCTTCCTTCCATCCCTCTCTCCTTCCTCTTCCCTTCCCTTTTCCCCTGAGTTTCCTTCCCTCATTCCTGCCTTCCGTTTTTCCCTCCCTTCCTTCTCCTTGCCTCCTCCACCCTTTCGCTCTCCTTTCTTCAAGCTCTCCTTTCTTCTTTCGTCTTCTATTTAGGGGACTCGGACCCCCAGTGGGCAGAGGCAACATAGCAGACGTGTATCAAATACTGCCCACAGCAAGGGAGAAAATGGTGTTTGGGGGTAAGTGCTTAAGATACACAAAAGAAAGAATCTCAGGAATTTGGGACAACCACATCCTGCAACCTACAGTCACTAGTACCCAATTTCATCATTAATATGGAATAGTTGAAATTTCCGCTCAGACGACTTTTGCACTGTATGCCTTCACTAAGACTGTGCATCTTCCAGAATGCCCTCTTTGTGTGGCAAGCTTCCCAGTTGACAACGCACAGAATAGCATTTAGTAATTCAGTCCCGACATAATCATTCCAGGAGTGCGGATATGCTACACCACTCAGTAAAATACAGTAATGACAACCCATGGCCCAAAGGTGCGTTGTCCCAAAGTCAAGTACGTCGCAGATACTCTTCATTTGCTACTAATGTAGAAATCAAAGTAACAGTCTTGAAGTGCTCAGCCTGTGCCAGAGACTGTTGCCGGGCGGCCACAAAGAGGAACAAAACTGAGTGCCTGCCTTCAGGGAACTCAGCCCAGAAGATGGGCAGGCTCTCTGTTCCCTCCCCCTCCCCAGCTCCGTAAGATTTTTAGGACGAGAAAGCATCACCTTTGCTGGTAGACAGCTCCCCCACCCGGTACTTAGAGGGGATGGGGGCCACTGTTGACCCAGCCCCAGGCTACTTCTCCTGCCTCCTCCGCACTCTGGAGTGTGGAAAGATCCTGACTGGGTCTGGACTTGAAGGAAAGGGAAGCGGGGCTGCTGCCCGGCTCACCAGAGAGCTAATAAGGAAGGGGTATATTCCTCTTACCAACATTCTGTAGTTAGTATCTCCCTTGGGAAGCTGGTGGGAGGAGTGGAAACTTTGTTTTCTTTTAGGGTGGGAAGAATTTGGTTCACCCTGAGTCCCTGCAATACTACTACTACACTTTAAACCATCACTCTGTTCTAATTCCCAGCACACAATTACAGTTCCATACGATGGGTGATAAAGCAGGAGCGGATACCAGGTATGGTGAGGCGACCAAGGTCACCATCAGGGTGCCATGAAAGATCCAGAAAATGGAGTCTTTAAAAGGAATGGGAGAGGACAGGTGGGGGAGAAACCTGCAGAGGTAAGTAGAGGCAGACATGGTTCAGAATTTGAGACATTCCGTTCTTTGTCTTATGCAAATGTAATCAAAGACCGGTACCCTTTGTCTTTGCAGCAGACTGCACTTGGCTGTAATTCTGACCCGGCACCCTAGACCTCCTCTGTCCTAACTTGGGGCAGCACCATCAATCACCCCCAACTAGCACGCACCTCGTTACTCGTCAGGACGTCAGAAAACCAGGAAGCCTAACAGCAGAGACAGAAAAACACGCCTTGCCCTTGCATCCGTGGTTAGAAAATGTTGCAGAAGAAGGGAAAGGCCAGTCGGCTTGAAGGGCTCTCATTATTATCCAAATGCAATACAGTAAAGAGAATGCAGGAATATTTAAGGCTTTCTATTGTGCAAAAGACATGTAATTTGAAAGCGGTTTCCAGCTCTGTGCCACCTCTGGGATGGTTCCTAATTCTTCAGGATGGGCCATCTACGAATCCCTTCCCCAGATAGCTGTTGGTCTGAAAGTTTGGTAGTGATTTGAACCCTGGGTTTGAACCCTGGAGGGGGTAGGGAAGACCACCGAGTAACATGAATAGTCTGAGGTCAAGGCTGCCAGGCACCTGCAGGACAGGCATTTGCTGCCTTTGTACACTAGGGGCCCGGAGAAACAGCAGCATCTGCTGGGAAGCTGAGGAGGAGACAGTGCAGGAACACACTCTCCTGGCTCCTTCAGGAGGGCCTGGAGGGCCATGACTTGACAACTCACAGCACTCAGCCACACCTTTAAGACCCAACTTTCCACGGTACCCGTAACCAAGTCAGTCAAGAGAAACCAGTAGGTAAAGTCAACAAATGAAAATGCCTTTTGAAAGAAAGAGGAACTTGGAAAGAGAAACAAACATGGTATAGCAGGGTCTATTCAAATGGAAATCTTTGCAACAAAGGTAATTACTACAGGGTAGCCGTAATGCTGCTTTGTAAATTAATCATTAAACAAACGGCTAACCGTGTGCCCCAATCCAGAAGGGATCATTTCAGGAACCTGGTCTTTCAAGAAGCTGAGTGGGACTCCTCCTGCTGTGACCTACAACTCTAAAGTAAGTTAACAAAGCACCAAGATTTAGCTGCCAAGAGACCCTCCCAGGACTAAAATGGCACAGCCTGATGAGGTTTACCAGCAATCCTATTTAACTGGACCTAGAATGGGAAAAAAATCATTACCTATCTAACTAGAGTTTCTATCAAAGGCTCGTTTCCCCGTTAGGTGCTAAACACAACAGACCGAGCGTGTGTACATTATGCTCAGCTAAAGTGAGAGCCATTTATCTATAGGCTCACCTGGAGGGGGTAGGGAAGGCTCACCTTCCAGGCTCACCCTGGATTCTTCTTTATCAGAACAATGGCAAACAGGTGCCGACTATTCCGTTTGGAGGGTTGGGATGGTGAAAGCACTTGCACGCAGTGAGCTCAGATAATAGGGGACCACACACTAGCATATAAATAACAATCCTAAAAGGGGATTCTCATTTCCTAATGGAGGTTCCCATTAGAATGTGGCCTGATGCTGTAAGGCAGACTCTCCAACTTAGCCTGTCACCTGATAGGAATTCCGAGGACTGATGTTTCTTCGGTGGTTAAGGGCAGCTGTCTCTTGCTGCAGCACAGAGCTTAACCTGGTACCACCTGGGGCCCCAGGCTTCCCCAGGGAAGGCACCAGGAAGGCGACTGCTGTTTGGGCCCAGTCATTTCAGGGCACACGCTGTGCTCTCTTCCCTACTGGGCACCCATACTCACCAAACCAGTCCAGAAGAGAAAGAACAGGAATAGCCATGTCGTATCTGTGCATTTCCTATAAAGTTGAGGTCTCCACTCTCTTTGCCGGGGGGTTCTCTCTGCAGAAGCCTTCCAGACAAAAGAAAAAAAAAGCGGGGCGGGGGGGGGGTGAACTTGAGGAAAGGCGGATAAATAATCCTATGGGTCCCAACCTGCAGCCAAACGTACTGAAGACTGTTCAAAGTAACTTTTCTTTCTCTTCCTTATTCCTCTCTTTTCCTTTTATTTATTTTTTAACGTGGCCCCCTGAAGTTTTCAACAGAGACTTTGAAACACCCGCTCTGTGCGGAGCGGACCTGATGTCCCCAGCCGCCAAGCCCTTACCTGGAGGTGCACCTGCAGGCGGCCCCAAGTTTGTGCTCCGCAGCCAGCCTCCACCCCAGCCGCTGAGCGGGGTCCTTCCCGCCAGGTGTCCCCAGGACTCGGCGGCGCCGGGGCGGGGGCTGTATCCGCGAGGATTGGGGAAGGCGGAAGCGTGCTAGGAGGTCGCCCGAACCTGCCCCCAGGACCCCTAGACTTCCCGCGGGGCCTCCCCGCCTACCCTGGGGGGCCCCGTCGCTCCGGGGCGCGGGGAGGTCGCTCACCAGGTACTGGGCGCCGGGGCACTGCATCCTACGGTCCGGGGCCGGGCGGGGGACTGGGAGCCGACGGAGCGCCCGCGGCGGGGGAGCTCTGGGCCCGGAGGCCCAGCGGCCGGAAGAGACGCAGCGCCGCCCCGCGGCCGCCTCCCAGAGCCACGGACTTGACCCCGGGCGCCACCTGAGCGGCTCTGGCCCCGCCCAGGTCAGTCACCTGTTCGCGGGAGTGCCGCCTTTTTCTAGGGCCTTAGGCCGCCACCACCTGCACCGTGGCAGCTGCCCGGGTATCCCGCCCGTTTCCGATCCAAGCGCAGACCCGGGCCCGCCACGATCCTAATGAACGGGTTGGCCACTGCAGAGAGCAAGAAGAAGTAGAAAGTCTCAGCAAATCCTCCCCCGCGGGTGGGGAACGGTGTAGTGCTACGTCTTAGGTAGCTAACGGTAAATGGCACTTACCAGGTGCCGGCTTCTCTTCTAAGGGCTTCACAAGCATTGTTCAATAATCGACTAGGCAGAAGTCACTGTTATCTGCGAAACAATGAGGGAAACTGAGGCACAGCAAAGCAGTGATGGCGTATGCTAGTAAGCATGCTAGTAAGCTCTAGAACCGTGAGTTGAACCCAGGTACTCAAGCAGGCACTTTCAAGGTGGTTCCTTGCCAACACCACTGTATGAATCATGAAACTAAAACAAAGAGAAATATGAAGCATGAAAAATTGCAATGAATGTTCATTGATGCTATGTATTAATAACGTGGGATAAATATAGGAGAACAGATACAGCTGAAGAGGAATTGGTGATTGGAAGAAGTTTCAGCAACTCTTCAGAGGCAGCAGGAAAAGGTTAAGAAAAGGAAATAAGGCAGCTTATTTGATTGTGTTTTAATTTTTAAAAGGATTTTATTTATTTATTTGACAGAGAGAGAGAGAGCACAAGCAGAGGGAGCAGCAGGCAGAGGGAGAGGGAGAAGCAGGTTCACCGTGGAGCAGGGAGCGGGAAGTGGTGCTCAATCCCAGGACCCTGGGATCATGACCTGAGCTGAAGGCAGACACTTAACTGACTGAGCCACCCAGGTGCCCCAGGACAGCTTATTTTAAATATCCTAATTAATATCAAGGATAGAGCTAGAGCAGAAAAGGAATGATATAAAAATGGAGAGGAGGAAATATTTGAAGACATAAGGGTAATAAATTCTAAGGTTGAAAGCATAAGTAAATAAACCTCAGATTGCATGGGAAAATCTCATGCCAAATATATATTTCAAACACTTTTTTTGTTTTAGGAATTTCTAAGAATCCATTTATTGGAGCAATGGACCAACTACCCAACTAGTTTTCATCAGAATAACAGCTCCTACTCTGACCCATGGATCAGTCAACTCACTTATCACAGGACTGCACTCTTTAAGACTCTCTTTAAACCCTCCCCTTGCCCTGTCCAGGAATCTTCAACTATGGCACGCCCATATTGCTCAATCTAATTAGCCTGTCCGCATTGAAGGACCCATCTTATACCAGACCCTGAAAAATCTATAAATATCCCATCTTGAAACACATCAAACGTGTTCATATTAAGACATTTATAAGTAGTACTAAATAAGAAAACATCATTGATTGCCTTTAGAAGTTTCTAGGGGTCAACTCATTATTTTGAAAACTGGTTAAGGAAAGGGAAAAAAATCAAGCACATATCCCGCCTCTCCTATATGAACTAAGGGTAATCACATGACTGATGAAGGAGATTTTTCTTTATAGAAATATCCTGGCTTACATAAGTGCAGAAGGAAAGACAGAATTTAGGATATCAGAGTCTGCCAAACATGACAACAAAGGGACAATCAGACATCAGTCTTCCACCAGTGGAGAATGCATTGCCACCTGCGAGGTAGTCAACCTGAAAAGTCTACATGAATCTGACTACCAATTTATAAGAAATATAGGGAGTAGAGGAACAAGTCAAATGACATCCCAGGGATGCCATCAGCAGAACCAAGAATGAGAGAGTCCCAGATACATGACCTAGCTTTAACATCATCCACAATAGTAGCAGCAGCAAAAAGATTATAAGAAGAAGGAGGAAAAAAAAAAAAAAGACAGAGGGGGAAACCTATAAATTAAAAGAGATTTGGAAGGTATTTTAACACATAATAGGAGATATTGTTTAGCTCCAGATTAAACCAACTTGAAAAATGAAAGGAAAGACCTTTCAGGGGATTATCTGATTGAATATTTGATAACCTGAAGTAATTTATATTTAGGAATTTGGGGATCTGATGATGTCATTAGGATTACATTTAAGGAGAGTCTTTATCATTTAGATTTACATACTGAAACTTCTATAAAATAGCAAACTATCTGGGATTTGCTTCAAAAAATCCAGGGCAATCATTTTATGACAACACAAAAATAGACTCAAAATGGATAAAAGATCTAAATGTGAGATAGGAATCCATCAAAATCCTAGAGGAGAACACAGGTAGCAACCTCTTTGACCTTGGCCAGCAACTTCTTGCTAGACATATCTCCAAAGACAAGGGAAACAGAGGCAAAAATGGACTATTGGGACTTCATCAAGATAAAAAGCTTTTGCACAGCAAAGGAAAACAAGACTTGCAAATGATATTGTCTGAGTCATTTAGGGGCCAGTATCCAAAATATATGATAAAATTATACAACTCAACACCAAAAACGAACAAACAAACACAATTTAAAAATGGGCAGAAGACATGAACAGACATTTCTCCAAAGAAGACACACAAATTGCCAACAGACACATGAAAAAATGCTCCACATCACTGGGCATCAGGGAAACAAAAATCAAACCACAATGAGATAGAACCTCACACCAGTCAGGATGGCTAAAATTAACAGCTCAGGAAACGCAAGGATGTGGAGAAAGAGGAACCCTCCTACACCGTTGGTGGGAATGCAAGCTGGTGTAGCCACTCTGGAAAACAGCGTGGAGGTTCCTCAAAAAGGTGAAAATAGAGCTACCCTATGACCCAGCAATGACATTATATTTACCCCAAAGATACAAATATAGTGATCTGAAGGAGTACCTATATCCCAATGTTTATAGCAGCAACGTCCACAATAGTCAAACTGTGGAAAGAGCCTAGATGTCCATCAACAGATGAATAGATAAAGAAGACATGGTACACACACACACACACACACACACACACACAGGGATACTACTTAGTCATAAAAAAGAAATCTTGCCATTTGCAATGATGTGGATGGAACTAGAGGGTATTATGCTACGTGAAATAAGTTAATCAGAGAAAGACAATTATATGATCTCACTCGTATGTGGAATTTTAGGAACAAAACAGAAGATTGGGATGACTAGGTGGCTCAGTCGTTTAAGCGGCTGCCTTTGGCTTGGGTTGTGGTCCTGGGATCCTGGGATCGAGTCCTTTGTCGGGTTCCTTGCTCTGCGGGGAGCTTGCTTCTCCCTCTCCCCTCTGCCTGCCACTCCCCCTGCTTGTGCTCTTTCTCTGACAAATAAATAAAATCTTAAAAAGAGAAAAACAGAGGATCATAGGGGAAGACAGGCAAAAATAAAATAAGATGAAACCAGAGAGGGAGGCAAACCATAAGAAAGTCTTAATCATAGGAAACAAACTGAGGGTTGCTGGAGGAGAGGTGTTGGGGGATTCGGTAACTGGGTGATGGACAGTAAGGAGGGCACATGATGTAACGAGCACTGGTTATCATATAAATCTGATAAATCACTGAACTCTACCTCGGAAACCAATAACACACTCCATGTTAATTACTTGAATTTAAATTTAAAAATATTTTTAAAAATCTAGGGCAAAGGGCAATGGGCAGAGGTGTGGGGGTAAACAAGAATGACCATCTACTCTAATTGCTGGAGGTGGGGAAGTATACACAGGGGTTCATTATTTTCTCTGCTTTTCGTGGGTTTGAAGCTTTACACACACACACTCACACACACAGTAAAACCACAGTGCCTGCCCCCTCCAGAGCCTCCACTTAGGAAGCCTCTGGCACTTACTGTAGGCAGGGCCCTGTTAGTGAGTATACTTGCCTTTTCTCCCGTTTTACTCCCCATGTCATCAACCTGACGGCTCAGCCGGCCCCATGCATTTTCAAGAGGCAACAGCCCCTGCTTGGCTTAGGATGGTTGTGTCTGTAGACCTATTGGCTCAGCCAGTTTTGCTCTCACAGTTTTGCTCCCCTTCAATGTCCTCTGAGACCCTCCTGGGCCCCTGGTGCTCCTGTAGCACTTTGGCCACTTCTACTGGAATCTTCTACTGGAACCTTCCCATCCCCTTCCGCATACCGCCTCTTCTGCCCATCTAGCCCTAAGTTCTTCGTGGTTCTCACATTTGTCCTGATAATCTAATCCATACCTCTTCAAAGGCTTTGGCCCTTCTTTAACTTCTGGCTGCTCTCTGCAGGTGCTGGACTTGTGCCCCCGTCCCAGTCTGGCCGCATGGAGATGCAGTTAGGACCACTGAGGCTGCCCACTTTGTTTTCAAGCATGTGACCACTACTCCTTTGGGTCAGGTCTCTTAGGTACAGGCCGAAGTCTGAGCTAAGCTTCAGTCTGCACATCTCATTGACACGGTGCTTTGCAGCCAGTATCCGGGGAAAGACAGATTTCGCACCCCTCATCCCACTTCCCTCAAGCTTCCACCGCCACCTCACCAGCTCTGTGGCTGAGCTCCTGGCATGCTTTGAACCATAGCCCGACACCCTATGGTTGAAATAGTGGAATGTTGGATGTGATAACGTCCCTCCTCCTCCAGGAATAAGGGCTCCCCTAAGAAAGTCAGTTGCTGGAGGCTCCAGGGCAGGCAGGACCGTCAACTAGGCCTGAAGGTCCAGATCTTTTTTCACCCAACATTGTTTTTCTCATGTTTGGTTTTAAAATTGAGGCTGGCCCTTCATAGACTTATCTAGGCAAGTTAACCACAGACTGTTGACTCTAATATGGAAAAATAGAACAAATTTCTGAGTGGTCAAATTCTGCTTGGTCTAATCTGTTTTCCTTTGTCCTGCCATTTCCAAGCAGTCAGATTTCAATATTATTTGTGTACCAAACAGTTCTCTGATCTTCTTGGTGTTTAACATTTGAGCAAGGTGAAGCCTGCTGTGAACAACCTCAAGATGTGTCCAACTTTCCTTCACCAATTGTTTGTAGCTGTCCAGGACATTTTGTGTCCACACCCTTATGCAGACACGGTTTTCTTCTTTCTCGTCTTTCAATGAATGCCGACAGTTCTAACAACACAGCCATCAGAAAACCTGTATCCATTCATCTTTGCTGGGACTGGGGACCAAACAGAAGGAAGTATGACCTGATCCCTCTTGTGTGCTCTGGGGGACACTAGACCTTGTGTCAGTTTCTGAGCGCTGCTACAACAAATCTCCCCAAATTTGGTGGCCCAACACAACAGAAATGCATTTTTTCACGGCTCTGGAGGCTAGAAGTCTGAAATCAAGGTGCTGACAGGGTCACATTCCCTCTGAAGATCCTAGAAAAGGAGAATCTTTCCTTTCAGCTGGCTCCGAGTGCCTCTTGGCTTAGGCCTGCCTCGTTTGGATCTCTGTCTCACATGGCCTTCTTTCCTGGGCCACCATGTGCTTCCTTTTTGTCTTTTATAAGGACACCCTTATATCGGATTTAGAGACTACACGAGTCAGTCTGGGATGACTTCTTCAGATCCTTACCTTAACTACCTATATTCCATATAAAGTCACATTCTGAGTGAGATTCCAGTACATGTATTTTTTTCGGGGTGGGGGGCATTATTTAACCCATTACAGAGCTACAGGTGCTACTTGAAGAAAATGTCTTATGGTTTGGTATGTTTTAGAAATATACCCTTCTCGGGGCACCTGGGTGGCCCAGTGGGTTAAGCCTCTGCCTTTGGCTCAAGTCATGATCCCAGGATCCTGGGATTGAGCCCCACATTGGGCTCTCTGCTGAGCAGGGAGCTGCTTCCCCCTCTCTCTGCCTGCCTCTCTGCCTACTTGTAATCTCTCTCTCTGTGTCAAATAAATAAATAAATAAATAAAATCTTTTAAAAAAAGAAAAAAAAAAGAAATATACCCTTCTCTCTACCCCCCTCAGAACATCACACTGTTCATCAGTAGATTGCAGACTGGCCCACAGCGTGTGTGTGTGTGTGTGTGTGTGTACACAACCATTAAGGCTGTTTTGAGAAGTGCTAGTTAGGGACTGTATACTTTTGGAGGACATGGTCAATTCAACAGGTGGATGTGTGCAGGCTCTTCAATAACATGGGTGGAATGATTTCCAAGATACCTGGAAAGCCCTTCTTCCCATGCTTTGCTGACCTGGTGCTGAGGTCAGCACTACCTCGAATTTCTCAGAGACAAAAGCCTTTTAGTCCACACTGAAGGCAAACAGAATACAAATGGCCTTGGGAGAGGGCATTTGAGTAATAACGCCATACAAAGATATGAATGACTAATACCAGATTCTTTTCTTATCAAAGGTCTCGACTGAGGGCAGAGGATACCTGGATGTCAAGGTCACCAGGGCTTCTGAAGACAGAGGGGTGGCATGTAAGGGCCGGACCGAAGCCCGGAAGTCAAACCTTCTCAGGATCAGTGCTATCGTTGCAGTTTCACACTTTATGACTGGAAGCACTCATCTGTTTAACCAGAACTGTAGAACTACATTTGCATTTTGACAACAATAACTGCCACATAAAGATATCATCTTTTTGCTTCTTGCCAAGTATCTGACATCAGAAGTCTTAATAGATACAGGTAGAATCATCTAGAAGACACACTGAATTTTCTTTTCTTTTCTTTTCTAAAGGTTTTACTTATTTATTTGGCAGAGAGAGAGAGAGCACGGAGAGAGGATGAAGCAGACTCCCTGCTGAACAGAGAGCTTAATGTAGGGCTGGATCCCAGGAGCCTGAGATCATGACCTGAGCGGAAGACAACCGCTTAACTGACTGAGCCACCCAGGCACCCCGAACTTTATTTTCTAATATGGTGTTATATTTGATTACCTGGAGCTTTTTCTCTCTTCTCATTCAACAGGTAACTCATCCATTTGGATCAAGTGTGTAGTGTTGTAAAAATGGGCGGAAAAAACCCCACCAACATGAATGTGTACTGTTTTAAAAATTCTTACATGCAGATGTTTTGATGGGCAAGTGTGCCTATTTCTCCCGAATTGTATCAAGCCAGCAATCTCATCTTTTTCTGTTCTGGGTGGGGGAAGAGGGAAAGGCGAGAGAGAGACAAGAAGCATGGGGGGTGGGACACGGTGCTACTGATGGAAAGAGCAGTAAGTCAAGAGCGTGGAAGTTCGTCACCAGCTGTAGGACATTAGGCAAACCTCTTTTCTCTCTGGGCCTCTTCCTAACACGAGAGAAGAGCCAGGTTCTTCTATGTCTTTTTCGAGCTCAGAAATACTATGATTTAAAATTACATGGCATAGGTATGGAGATCAAAACCCCAGAGTAAGAAAAAGAAAGCAAATGATGGAGATGAACAAAAATAGAAGTGACAATATACTAGGATCAATGAAAACAAACCCAAACCTTATTCTTTGAAAAGACTAAATAATAATTTTTAAAAAGCAAGCCCCGCAAGGCAGATCAATAAAATAGGTTGGAGATAAAATACGCAAAATACCCAGCTTGTAACAAGAGGATATTAAGGTACGCAGCAGCGACCCGTGATGGGACACCCCTTTCTACTTTGCTTTTTTCTCTCCCATCCTCATTAGTTTTCCTCTCCTTATATTTTATTTGTATTCTTAATTTGCCTTCATTCTGTATCCCCACATCATATCTGATATTGACACTTGCTCTGTTAGACCCCTTGGGGGTTTAAACCTCAGACCAGCGTTCTGGCAAAGCCCTTTCGTTGAGGGCTAATGTAGTTGCTACTCCCTTATACCAGGTGGCGCTGTAAGCCAGTGGCTGGGGCGTCAAATCCCCATAAATTGTAGTGTTTTTTTCTATTGGTCCTAAGATCTTTTCCTTTATTATTTATGTTTGCATTTTTACATTTCCAAAATTGTGAGACATCTTACACTCAATTTATAGATTTGCTGTAGAATTTTATGTCCTCTGAAAGCTGTTACTAAATTGATGTTTCTTCTTATCAAATCTTAACTTTGTCTTAGAATGGAGGACATTTGATATGTTCTGAACATTAGCATTAGCTGGAATGTGTTGATCAACTGTGGATAATATTAAAAAATCACTGAACATAAGTTCTTACTGAAGAATTAAAAGTGATGTACTCTCGGGGCTCCTGGGTGGCTCAGTCACTTACGCATCTGACTTGATTTCCGCTCAGGTCACGATCACAGGGTCCTGAAATGGAGCCCCATTTTGGGCTCTCTGCTCTGTGTGGAGTTGGCTTAAGACTTTCTCTCCCTCTTCCTCTGTCCCTCCCCCTCAAATAAATAAATAAATCTTTACAAAAAATAAAAGCGATACACTCTTTAGTTGTCAGAATCACTGCAGATTTGGAGTTGGACAGACCCAGGGGTTTGGAACCAGGCTCGGGCACTTACTAGCTGTTGATTTGATCTTGGATAAACTTCTTACCCTCCATAAGCCTCAGTTTCCTCATCTTTAAAATGGTGAGAACAATGGCTAATTTGGAAGATAGTTATTGTATGCCTATCGTATAACGTGGCTCATAATAGTTTCCATGAATTCCAGCTGGTGTTCCATAATTTTTAAAAGCTTAGGTTAGCAACAGAATGTGAAACAGACACCTGTTAATTTACAACAAACGGGGAGAATGTACCTGTGCTCTTGAACTAGTGAGCTGATTGGCCTGAGGCTGTGGCTACCTGGCCCTTGGTTGGCATGCAGCCTGGATGGTGCTGCTTTACCATCTCCAACAATTTGGGTCCTGAAGCAGAATCTTCTGGGGGTGTTGGTTAAATAGGTAGATTCCAGGACCCACCCAGACCTGCTAAATTAAAAATCTCTGGATATGGGGAACAAAATGTTAAAACAAGCTCTCCATATTATTTGTAGGGACACAAAAATATGGGAACTCTGATCAGACTAGGGTTGGGATCATTCTAACTTAGCTTAATTTCTGTAGTACTGTGTTTGAATGGTAGGATTTTTTTTTTTTAAGATTTTATTTATTTGTCAGAGAGAGAGCAGAAGCAAGGGAGCAGCAGGCAGGGGGAAGAAGCAGGCTCTCGGCTGAGCAAGGAGCCCAATGTGGGGCTTGATTCCAGGGCACTGGGATCATGACCTGAGCCAAAGACAGATGTTTAACCAACTGAGCCACCCAGGCATCCCATGATACCATGATTTTTAAGTCACTTATGGGGCAGTGGAAAAACAGGACTAAAGGACTGCTCTGGTTCCCGCTGCTCTTTCTGCTTCCCCACACCAGCCAGCTGCCTGTGCAGGGGTTTCTACCAGCTTTGGGAATGGATCTTGAACCTGCAAGAGGAATAAGTTCCGGAGATCTCAAACATAGCAGAGAGATTATCATGGATAATACTGTATTTGTGTTTCCACATTACTAAGAGGCACCATCCTCAATGTTCTCAGCCCAAAATAGAACAGGAAATTCTGTGACGTGATGGAGGTGTTAGCTAACCTTACGGCAGTGATAATGTTGCAATATATAAATGTAACCTATCATATACTTTGTATGCCTTAAATGTATGCAATGTCATACGTCAATGTTATCTCAATTTAAAAAGTTAAAAAAAAAAAAGAATGGGGGTTGATTGGATGGCCATGCCAACGATGGAGTCAGAAAATGAGAATTCTGAGTGAGGGTTCTAGACACCTGATGTCTAACTTTTTAAATGTCTCCACTATTTTGACATTTTTTGATGAATATGATTTAGCCACAAATACCTGCCGATGGCCTCCCAAGTCCCAGGCTCAGACTGTTAGTACACAGCCCACAAGGGCTAGAGCACGTGGTTTTTGGAGCTGGGAGAGCAGGCTGCACCAGCTCGCCCCACAGAGCCGGGTTTCCAGAAAGAGGGCCCCCCTCCTCCTACACCACCCCATCCCATCAGTCACGATCTGTGTCTGGGCATGTGCTCTTCCAGCTGCCAGCCAAAGAGTTGTTGGTCAGACTGTCAAGGCTCCTATCCTATTTATGAGCCCCCTCAAAATATCAAGCTGCCTGCTGAACCTAACTTTATTCCTTCTCAAACAATTGCCTTGAGGGTAGCTTCAAGTGGCAACAAACTTGAATATACAATCCGCATCTATATACACGCGTGCACAAACAAACGTATATACAAATGTGTGTATTTGGCAGTAGGTCTAGCATGCTGTTGCTTCTGCACACTTGGTCTACTGCTCTCAGTCAAAATTGTGTTCTGGGACACAGTTCAGTGACTGGGGAGGGGGGGCCTGAGCCACGTGGAGTAAACCACACACAGCGCTGAACGTCAGCTCGGGACGGAGCGGGAGCTGGCTCCACGGCAGGGATGTGAGTTACTACTCACCGCCAGAGGACACAACTGCCATGATCACATAGCTTACAACGGCACTCAGAGCATGGGAAAACACAGATGGCCATTTCCTGCATGGGTTGGCATGTCTATTGACTTTTTGGGTGAGCTATTTCAGAGATAAATGGCACTGTAATGAAACAGAATAGCGTGGCTGCTCCAGATCGTTATGTGTGCCTTAGCTTTCTTAATGACACAGGGTCATTCCCAGGAACAGAAATTATTGTACTACATGATCATTTTGAGAATTACTGGGAACATCTTGCAGGGATGGTAGTGGGCAGGTTCCTTTACCCAGCCCAGCCTTCTCTGTCTTACACCTCTGTCCCTCTCCCTGTGCCGGGGTCTGCTCGTTACTGTGTGTGCCTCTTGTTCCTCCCGTCACTCTGTCTCTCTTGTCCTCTTCTATCTTATTTGGCTAGATGAGTAGCCACATTTAATTGAGACATAACTGGCACAGAACTTTATATTCAGGTGTACAACATCATGATTTGGGTATTTGGTATATGTATACATTGTAAAATGACCACTGCGGCAAATCTAGTGAACATCCATCCCCTCTCAGTTACAGAATTGGTTTTCTTGGGATGAGAACTTTTAACATCTACTCTCTTAGCAACTTTCAAATATGCAATACACTGTTATTGACTATAGTCAGCATGCTGTCCATTACATCCCCAGACTTCTATTTCTTTTACAGCTGGAACTTTGTATGTTTTGATTCTCTCCATCCATTTCACCCACCTCCAACCTCGGGCAACCATCAGTCTGTTCTCCATGTCTATGAGCTGGTTTTTCTGG
This sequence comes from Mellivora capensis, assembly GCA_004024625.1. Lineage (NCBI taxonomy): Eukaryota > Metazoa > Chordata > Mammalia > Carnivora > Mustelidae > Mellivora > Mellivora capensis. Next base: position 80,694 of record PISX010001796.1, read on the forward strand.
TTTTTAAGTTTCCACATACAGGAGTCCCCCTTATCCTCAGCTTTGCTTTCTTATTTGACTCCTGCCTCATAAAGGGAACTCAGTGGAGCCCCGGATAAAGTACAGCATAAAAATTAAGGGCTCAAAGGCGCCTGGGTGGTGCAGTTGGTTAAGTGTCTGACTCTTGATTTCGGCTAAGGTGATGATCTCAGGGTCGTGGGATCGAGCCCTGCATTGGGCTCCGTGCTCAGTGTGGATTCTGCTTGGGATTCTCTCTCTCCCTCTGCCCCTCCCCTCTTGCTCATGCTCTCTCTCTCTAAAAATAAATTATCTTTTAAAACAACAATCAAGGGCTCAAATTCTGGAGCTTGAAGATCTACTCTGTCCCATACTGGTTGTATGGAATTGGAGAAGTTACAATCTTTTCAGGCCTCGGTTTTCTTATCTGTAAAACAGGCATAATAATACCTTCCTCTTTGCTGTGGGAATTAAATGAGATTAGATATGCTAGTTTTAACACAATCTCTAATTATCTAATCTCTAAGTATTCAATACATGCTAGTTGTTACTTTTCTTGTTTTTCCTCTTCACCTTAGCATTCCCACTTTGAAAGTATTTGTTTAGCTGTGCTTCCTTTTGTAAACTGCTTTAAATGTTTTTTAGAGCAAGGCTGCGTACAAATGCATAATTCAAATTGCCAGGGCCTTTTTTTTTTTTTTTAAATTTATTTATTTGTCAGAGAGAGAGGGAGAGAGAGCGAGTGAGCACAGGCAGACAGAGTGGCAGGCAGAGGCAGAGGGAGAAGCAGGCTCCCTGCCAAGCAAGGAGCCCGATGTGGGACTCGATCCCAGGATGCTGGGATCATGACCTGAGCCGAAGGCAGCCGCTCAACCAACTGAGCCACCCAGGCGTCCCTTGCCAGGGCCTTTTTAAAGAGTTCTGCCAACGTATGATGGCAACTCCAGTGTAGGTGATAAAGTGGACAATAAGGCTGGTTGTAATATAACAACATCCATCCTAAGGCAAAGTGCTCATTACCTTGGACCCAGTAATTTCATTGGGTCCATGAAAAAAGCTGAAACCAATTTACATACACAAAGAGATCACTCACAAAACTTTTTCAGGGTTCTGTTTCTAACAGCTAAAACTTAAAAAAACAATCTGAAATGGGCTAACTTACTCACTCAAGAAAATGTTATTGTCATTAAAATAATGTTTTTGAAATTATATGGTAGCATGGCAAATACTTATGGTGTCATACCAAGGGGGAAGGACAATTGACTCAATTGTGTCTGTAACATGACTACAGCAGCCTGGGATGATCTATAAGGAAAGAGACTGGAAGGAAATATACTAGCGTGTTAGTGGATTTTGAGCGGAGAAACAATGGGTGAATTTCAAACCCGTTTTTCCACGTGCTTCTGTAATTCCCAGTTTTCTTTAATAATGAATTCCCCACCCACACACAATGCCATTTAAGGACTCTGTTCATAACTCATGGATAAACACAGAGGACAGCTCAGATTGAACTGTTTTCTTTGGACAGGATGTCATCATTATTAAGAGAAATTCAATCGCCTAAGCTATGATAGTGGGACAGGGTGTAGCTTGGAGGCTTATGTAATGGGGCAATTTAATATGGATTTCTGTCAGCAGCTTTGCTTGGACTGATAACGTGAGAGAAGGCAGAACACCTTTAGAGAAGGTGACGGGAGGCAGAGTCTTTGTACCATTCACGGAAGTTGCAGAAATTCCAAAATCAGGGAAATGGAATTCCAGAGCAGAATTCATAGCCTATTAGGGTGAAAAAAATTCCTTCAAACCTTATCTCTTAGTGGTAAACAAAATCCAATTAAAACATGTTTTACTGTTATTCCTGTATTATTTATTTTTTAGCCTAAAGCCATTAAAGACATTTTAGAACACAATGAGTTATATGCTTTAATTTTATGCCGTGTATTGTCTTTTATTATAAAATCTAAATATGCAAAATGTATAAATTAATGAATGTGATTCATTATTAAACATAGCATCCAGAGAAGGAGCCCTGTTAGTTAGGATTTCTGATACAAAATTTCTCTCTAGCTCTCTGATAGAGATACAGCTAACATTACTTGAGTGAACCTTGAACCAAGTGCTTGGCTCTGCTCAGAGAATTTTACATGTGATAACTGAATTTATTCTCATAGCAAACTTTTGAGGTAGATACAGTAATTCTTTCCATTGCATTGCTGAGATTCTTGTCTAAGACCACGCAGCTGGGGATGGGGGCGGGTGGGTGGGAGGCAGAGCCAAGATGTGAAACCCAAACATTCTAGCTCCTAGTCCATGCACTTAACCTTTTTCTCCATGGCTTTAATATATGTATAACTACACCACACTGGGATTATTCTACACCTAATTTCTTGTAACCTGTTTTTTTTATTTTTAATGTATCTGAACATCATTTTAGGTCAATGGAGATCAATCTACTTCAGTATTTTTATTTTTACTTTAAATTTTTTAAAGATTTTATTTATTTATTGGACAGAGACAGATCACACGTAGGGAAAGAGGCAGGCAGAGAGAGAGAGGGAAGCAGGCTCCCTGCTGAGCAGAGAGCCCGATGTGGGGCTTGATCCCAGGACCCTGGGATCATGACCTGAGCTGAAGGCAGAGGCTTTAACCCACTGAGCCACCCAGGTGCCCTACTTCAGTATTTTTAAAAGCTGCATTGTATTTTATTGTGTGATATCTCATAATGTATTTAACCATAATCCACATGGTTGGATGTTTAAACAGCAATGAAATGCACATTCTTACATAAAGACGTGCATTGGAGAGATTACTTCATTAGGATAAATTCTTGGATCAGAAACATCTGGGTCAAAATGAAGATTTTCAAGGCTTTAAACACCTGTTGCCAAAAGGCTGTTAAGCAAAGTTGTGCTCATTTACAGCTCCCCAGCACAGCAGCAGAGTGTTTTCCTCTGCATCCTGGAGTGTTTTTCAAACTTGTGCAGCTTGACTTACTGTAAGAAATATATCTCACATAATGATTTGGTATATACACATTAAACAAAATTTACTCTTTTCCTGACCAGATGCAATGACCTTTTTCTCCTCTCCTCTCCTCTTCAAAATTTTCTTAAGTGCCAGATATGGTCCACTACATTAATTACATAATCCACGAATGGGAAAAGTGACTCACAATTCGAAAAAACCCTATGCCAATGCTTCAGTATTAATATTCTCTTTAGTATTTGCCTATATGATAATCTGAGGTGGTGACAAGTTATTGTTTCTATCTTAATTTTTTTTAAATTTAAAAAAAGGATTTTATTTATTTATCTGACAGAGATGCAGTGAGAGAGGGAACGCAAGCAGGGGGAGTGGGAGAGGGAGAAGCAGGCTCCCCGCTGAGCAGGGAGTCCGATGCAGGGCTCGATCCCAAGACCCTGGGACCATGACCTGAGCATGATGGCAGATGCTTAACAACTGAGCCACCCAGGTGTCCCTTATTTTTTTTAATAACTGGAGAGGTTGAACATTTTGGAAAATCATTTTTTTTGGAATGAGTAAAATAAAATCCATTCTTTTTCAACTTCTACTGGACATTAGACTTTTAAAAAATCCTATCCTTTTTTTTTTTTTAAAGATTTTATTTATTCATTTGACAGACAGAGATCACAAGTAGGCAGAGAGGCAGGCAGAGAGAGAGAGAGGAGGAAGCAGGCTCCCCGCTGAGCAGAGAGCCCGATGCGGGGCTCGATCCCAGGACCCCGAGACCATGACCCAAGCCGAAGGCAGAGGCTTTAACCCACCGAGCCACCCAGGCGCCCCTAAAAAATCCTATCCTTTAGTTAAGTGCTGGACTAAATAATTTCTAGAGATTGGGCCCAGGTATCCAAATTAGTGGCCAAGAACAAATGCTGTAGATGGCTGCAGGAAATGAGAGATTTATGTGATGCTGTTGTTCACGACATATCTAGATTGTTACTTCATAAAACTGCATTTAGTCTGGGGGCACCTGGGTGGCTCAGTGGGTTAAGCCACTGCCTTCGGCTCAGGTCATGATCTCAGGGTCCTGGGATCGAGTCCCGCATCGGGCTCTCTGCTCAGCAGGGAGCCTGCTTCCCTCTCTCTGTCTACTGTGATCTCTCTCTGTCAAATAAATAAATAAAATCTTAAAAAAAAACCTGCATTTAGTTTGATGTCTCTTTCAATTTGATACTTATTTTAAAATTTACTGGGCACCCATTTAAACAAGCAGAAGATAATATGATTATCTTTCTAAAAGGTTTGATTCAATTGTTAGAGTTCTGAGTATTAAGCATGTGTCACTTGTGAGCAACACTCTCTATTTAAATTAAAGACCTCTGATATTTTTTGCAAGCCTACTTTGTGCAAAGCCCATTGCCAGACCTGTTGGGTTAGAAAATGAGCCAGCAGTTTACCATGTAATTGGCACTCCGACCTATGCACACGAATAACTATAACACCAGAAAGAAAGTGATAATTTCATAATCATGAGAATTTAGAAATACGATAAAAAATTACATCTCCAATATCCTCATATAGCTCATTTATGACAATTTTTATTATTATGGTAAGAAGTAACAAGAAGATTAAAAACCTCTCAGCTGGATTTGAATAGTTGTTTGCCCATTAAACACTGCATAATACATATTTTTAAAAGATTTTATTTACTTGAGAGAGAGAGAGAATGAGAGAGAGCACAAGAGCAGGGTGAGGGACAGAGGGAGAAGCAGACTCCCTGCTGGGCAGGGGGCCTCATGTAAACACAATATATTTTTAAAATACTGTAATTAGGGGCACCCGGTGGCTCAGTGGGTTAAGCCTCTGTTCAGGTCATGATCTCAGGGTCCTGGGATCGAGCCCCGCATCGGGCTCTCTGCTCAGCAGGGAGCCTGCTTCCCCCTCTCTCTCTGCCTGCTGCTCTGCCTACTTCTGATCTCTCTCTGTCAAATAAATAAGATCTTTAAAATTAAATAAAATACTGTAATTGTCTGGAGGTATGACTTAACCCCATCTTAGGTATGAAGTCAAGGAAGGGTCCTAATTTTGGCACAAATCACAGTTACACTTATTTAAGTCTGAGTTCATAGTGAATGATGGCAAGGAAACTCATGGGAGAGAGTGTAGATTCTCATGAATAAAACCAAATTCTGGGAGAACCGAGGTGCTATTAATATATCAGGGTTTCATCCAACAGAGAATTCCAGTGGTCTCCCGGACAGTCCACCTAGATGGTCTTCTGGAACCCCCAAACTTAACATGTCTCCCCAGTAAAAGTCTTAGCTGCCTCCTGCCTCTTCCTCAAGCCATGTTCTGTCCTCTGATTGTGGCTCGGGGGGCAATTGTGAGCTTTGCAGTCAGACAGAGGTTACTTGCCATCTCCTTGGATAGGGAACTACTCCACTTGCTGGCCCTGACCAGTCTAGGGGATTGTGGGTGGTCTGAGGGCCTGAGCACTGCCTGGAGGTTCTGACCTTTCGATCCCAGCTCTGAAAGCTCAAGAAGGCCAGCCTGGGACAACACTCCCCGTCCACCCCCCCTTCCTCTTCCTGGTTTTGCTTCTCTGTTGTACATGGAGAGGACTTCAGGAGAGGAGGGACGCTCATGGAAAGCTCTCAGAAGACCACTGGGACTGGCCCCTCATCCCAAGACTGTTCTGGAGAAGTGAAGACAGCAGAGTAGTAAGTCTGCAGAGGGTATCAACTTGGTGGCTGGCATGAGCAGGAGATACAAATGGATTCCAAAAGTGTTCCAGAAATTCATGAATGGCAGGTAACTAAGAGGAGCTGGGGGTTGAAGTCAGTCTCATGGCATCTGTCTCTAGTCTGCTATTTGGCCATACGTGGCCCTCCTCAAGTCTCCAAGTTCCTCTACTCCTGCTCCCCGAGAACTGTGCTGGAGCAGAAAAAGCTTTGCCCTTGAGGAAGTTACTTAACCTTTCTGTGCTTCAGTTAACATAACTGTAATAACCGGTTAGATGACAGCCCATTAGAAGGCGTGAGCTCTGATGGCCAGGTTTAGGCCATTGCACACATCCAGCTGGACAAGTACCAAGATCTCAGCTGATTGCAGGGGATGTCCACAAGGGGGCTGGGGTGTGGTGGGTTGGCTGTGAACTTGGGCAGGGCCCCGCCATCTTCTCCTGCCATCTCCTCCCACCATCTCCTTCTGTGCTGTAAAATGTCCACCCTCAGGGCAGCACAGCCATTGGCAGAGATGTCGCTGGACTGTTAGGGATCCAGTCAGATGATGAATCAGTTTTTCTGTTTTTACCTGCTCTCCACCTGCTTAGGAAGAGAAGACTACCAGGCACCAAGGGAAGAAACAGAAATTCCAACAGTCTTGGAAGCTCAGATTATTGGAGGACGGATTTTCCTCTTGTGGGCCATGGTTATTAGAGGTCAATGATCAAGTCACCAAACCCAGACATGGGGATTTTAGAGCTGAAAAATGGAAAACAAGGGAGAGCTACATCCTGTTGGGTCACATCCTGTTCATGAAGGCAGGAAGTGGAGCAGCAGACCAAGATGGTTAGAAAAACATGACGCTTATGAGGCATTTGCACGCTATGTGTGATGTACATTTTGGTATACAGTTTTTTAAGATGCTCTGAATCAAGGCTCATAGATCATAGATTTTGGAAGTTCTCAAGCTTCCTGTGAAATAAAACTGGCTAAAAGCCAACCCTTTACTATAGGGCTGTTGCTCCATCGGTGATCATACCAATCCAAGAAATAAAACAATATCCTATTTGCCATCTGAAAACTGGTCATAGGGCACTGTTTCCTCCAGAAATAGAAATGCAAGGCTGGGAACTTCTCAGGGGCAGTCTTAGCGAGTAGGAGATTGTGGCTTTTGCCCAGAAATAGGAGTTTTATTGCCTCTCTCAAAGGGAAGGGTAGATTGTCCCATCGTGGGCAGCCTGAAGTGCATCTCCCAGGAGGCACCAGGCTCATGTGGAATCGCTGGCACACAGCATCCTTGCTCAAAGCACAGCTTGGCTGGTCTTCATGCAGCTGCCTCAGCTGACAAAAAGGCTTCTTAGACTCAAGAATGCAGAAGTTGCATCTGCTCCTTTCTCTTTATCTTCACTCCTCTCACTCACCTTCTCTTTCTTCTCTCCCCTTCTCTTGCTTGTGTTTCTTGGTGAGATGATGGCCGCTCAATGATTCCATGTTGCTTTGCACGAGGGTGGGATTATGGAGAAAGCCACTGCCACCTTTTGAGTTTGATGGTGACTGTTAGCATCCTTCAGGAAGCAACTCGAGAGGCCCACTCAAAATCTGGACTCTCTAGTCACTCGGGGCTGTGGTGCTTCTAAGATAAGGCAAGCATTCAAGATGGTGGTGCTCACACTTTGGATCGCTGGTCTCCAGAATCTGCCTTTAAGGTTTAAAAACCATGTGTTTTGCAACTAGCTCTCACTGGTTTTCTCACTTTCTTCCTGAAGTTTCTTTAGTCTGTGTTAAGTAATTGTGTTAGCAATGCACCACAGTTACTAGGATATTAGCTCTTGGGAATGTCCATGTGTCACAGAACCTTCCAGGTAGGTAGGCCTGCTAAAGGCTTCACATATCATCCAGTGGTTTCAAATTTTAGTGTTTAGAGAAAGAAAGAAAGAGAGAAAGGAAGAAAGAAAGCTGTTACTGACTGTGTTAAGATGTATGCATGCATGATGTAGTTTCTATTCTGAAGATTTTAAATAATGGAAATCCAACAGAAATATTGCATGCAGTTTTATCCTAAAATAAAATTTATGTTTTCATTTGTCCATATGCTCTTCTAGTTTCTGTGATAGAACCTACTTACAATGTCCTAAATATTTTATATTTTCATGAATATATATTCATGCATGAGAGATATTTTTAAAAAATGACAACTAGGGGACGCCTGGGTGGCTCAGTTGGTTAAGCGGCTGCCTTCGGCTCAGGTCATGATCCCAGCATCCTGGGACTAAGTCCCACATCGGGCTCCTTGCTCGGCAGGGAGCCTGCTTCTCCCTCTGCCTCTGCCTGCCACTCTGTCTGCCTGTGCTCGCTCTCTCTCTCTGACAAATAAATTTAAAAAAAAAATGACAACTAGGGGTTGTCTGGGCCTGGGTGGCCCAGTGGGTTAAGCTTTTGCCTTTGACTCGGGTCATGATCTCAGGGTCCTGGGATCGAGTTCCGCATCGGGCTCTCTGATAGGCAGGGAGCCTGCTTCCTCCTCTCTCTCTCTCTCTCTCTCTGCCTGCCTCTCTGCCTACTTGTGATCTCTCTCTGTCAAATAAATAAAATCTAAAAAAAAAAAAAAAAAGACAATTAGACCCATTTTTGTTGCTCATGGACAGAGCAGCTGAATGACCACAGTCAGTTGGGGCTTTGCCTCTGGGCTTCCAACATTTCAGTATTTCAGATCAGTCTCTGGAAAGTGGGAGCTTATGACTAGTTACCTTACAAAAAAATAGCTGGTCCATGATTTCAGAATGACCAAGATGGAAAGGTGTGGTTCTCAAATGCTTTGAGACTTACAGGACCTCAAGATCTGCACAGGTCACCAGGGAGACTCCCTTCTTCTGTCCTTATCCTCTTACTGCTTATTGCTTTTTCCTGCTCACTATTCCCTACTGTTCCTTCCTCAAAATCCTGTGTACATCTAAGAGTGAAGATTCTACTTCCTCATTCCTATGGTGCCTGCTGTGTGACAGTCAGTGTGCTAATTAACATCTTTCCTCCTGTCTCATTTACTCCTGCTCTTTGATGAGGGAGGCGCCCTTACCCCATGTGCTCACTTTGCAGAAAAGGGAACTGTGCTAGTGATGAAGCATCTTGCTCCAGATCTGTTTGTAAGGGATAGAACCACTCTTCCCACGAAGATCTTTGCAATCTCATCTCCCTCCCCCGCCCTTCCTTCCCTCCCTCCTTCCTTTCTCTCTCTCTTCTTCCTTCCTTCCTTCCCTTCTTTCCTTCTTTTCCTCCCTCCCTTCCTTCCTTTCTGATTTTATTTATTGATTTGAGAGTGAAAGAGAGCACACACAGCACGGTGGGGAGGAAGGGAGAGGGAGAAGTAGACCCCACACAGAGCGGGGAGCCAGATGCAGGGTTCACAGGGGCTGGATCCCAGGACCCTGAGATCATGACTTGAACCAAAGTCGGAGGCTTAATAGACTGAGCCACCCAGGCTCCCCTCTTTGCATTTACATCTTTCTAATTACAGAGCAAACACTTTCCCAGCACTACCTTTCAATGCAGAGTCTGGTTCAGAAATGGTAGAAAAAGAAAGAATGTTTTAGAGATAGCTGCCTTGGGCACCTGGGTGGCTCAGTTGGTTAAGCATCTGCCTTTGGCTCAGGTCATGATGCCAGTACCCTGGGATCGGCTGGATTTGGGCTCCTTGATCAGCAAGGAAGCCTGCTTCTCTCTCTCCCTCTGCCTGCCACTCCCCTTGCTTGTGCTCTCTGTGTCAAATAAATAAATAAAATCTTAAAAAAAAAAAAAAAAGAGCTGCTTATTCTTGGAATGATAGGATTGCTCTCTATTGTCTTCTGTTTTTGTAGTTTGAATTTACTGTCACTGCCTTCCACAAGCTGGGGACAATCATTAATAGACATAATTGTTTAGGGAATATGGCTTTATGTAATAGGTCGAGGTATTTCAGAAATGTAAACTGGAGGAAAAGAAATACAGTATGTTTTCAGAAGTCTCGGTCCCCCCCTTTTTTTTTCTTCTTTTGTAAACTATTTGGTTGGCTCCAGTTAGAGTCTAACTAGAGTCTAACTGCTGGAGGATAAAAATAACTTCTTTTGTAGTTTTACCTCATACAACACCAATGTATTGTGACTTTTCATGTAAAGATCCATTTTTAGAAAGAATTCAAGGCACCCCCAGGCCCATGAGTAATAACTGTTTGGCAAGATGATGCCTAATGCCAGATAATCGCTCCGGAGTCCTTCTTTGGAAGCCTTACGAATTGTTTTTTATATAATTTGTACGTGTTATTTTGTAATGTGTTGAAACCCCACTCAATAAAAAAAAAACCCAAAGGATATATGTATAGGTTCTTGGGAATTCCTTTTACTTCCTGTACAATGACTCACAATTTAAATGTACTAAATTGGGTAGAGGAAGTATCTCTCTATCAGTGTCTCACAAAAATATAAACTATAAACCAGGAACAGAAACTGCATATGTCTACATGTTCCTCTCCCCTCCCTGAGATAGAGGCGGTGTCTGTGGATGGTATTTGAAGTCAAAATGATGGATGGGCCATGAATGGAATCATCCTGGAAAGAGAGAGGGAAACATTTTCTCTCCTGTGCCTAAATTCATGACATTTACATTTTTGGTATGATTCTCCCCAGGTTCTGAAGTCCTGTCATCTAATTTAAATACAGCCAGACCCGTTTTCCTACTCTGTTAGCAGAATGCAAATGGCGAACCAAAATAAAAGACAATGACTAAAATATGGAATTCCAAACCTGGAGAGTCCTGGTTTTCTAGAATTACATAGATGAACACCAGGGAAGTTCCAGCTTCCTGAGTTAGACGAGTGGTCTCCTTCACCGCTAAGATTATATCATTCTGTGACCTTTTACTCCCCCCAAGGTCTGATATTTTCTTCTGGGAGGCAATTTTCCAGATGTCTTACAATCTCAGAAATGTTTGGCCAAAATAGTCTGTTGAATGAGAACTAGTGACTGACACTCTCCTTTCTGGGGGAAGCAGGGCTGATGGTAGCTGGGAAGAACTGGTGACCTCCAAAGGAAAAATAAATTTAAAGATATAACCATTATTATTTTTACTGGAGAAATCCTCATCATCTTGACATAAAAGTTACATCTCATCTAAAACCTGTCATTTGTAAATACAGCCGTGGTTTTTCTGCTGCTGGGTTTGGGCAGCTCGTCTCAGAGTCGTACTTTGCTCTGTGTGTGTCTATTTATTGCACAAACTGGTAGGTATAGTTTGGTTTGGATTCATACAGCTGTTTTATTTGGAACGATAATTTCATCAAACATTCAATTAAGTCAAAATACAGAGGTTTAGAGCGATCATAAACATGATTTGATTTTTGTTTTGTGAAATTTTTTAAAACCTTTTTATTCTTTTAAAAATAATTTATTTATCTATTTGACAGCGAGTGAGCGAGAGAGAGCATGGGCAGCAGCAGGCAGAGGGAGAGGGAGAAGCAGACTCCCTGCTGAGCAGGGAGCCCAATGAGGGGCTCGATCCCAGGACCCTGGGGTCATGACCTGAGCTGAAGGCAGATGCTTAACAACTGAGCCACCCAGGTGGCCCTTAAAAACCTTTTAAACCACTCACAGAACTTTCCAAGTATGAAAAATTTGTGAGTGTGGCCAAACAGGGCAGTGAAGTTGATCCAGGATTTCCAAGATCTCAGAACTCAGATCCCGGATGGCACCAGATCTGGAAGGCTGATAGGAACAGGCTTCACAATTAACTTAATTTCTTCTCTATGTTAATGGGAGTAAGACTTAATACAGTTAGAAGTTTAAATTTTCCAGATGGTTTTCTCAATCATTGAAATGCGGTCGTCCTGGTGCCAAGTAATCATTGCTATAGACTGGGGAGAAAGGCGGTACATAAAGGGATGGCATTGTACCTGGTGATTACTGGGCATTCTTTGCTCTGATCCAATGACCGAGCCCTTTCCAAGTGGAATAATTGCAAAGCAGCAAATATCTGCAAGGAGAAGGAATCAAAGGCATGGAAATAAATTACAGAGTGATGAAGGCCGGTAGCCAGCTTTTGTCCAAACGGATTCTCAGAGTTAAAAGAATGATTTCTGTTTGGGGACAATGAAAGCTGATGAAATAGGAATATATTTGCATCAACAAAGTCCAGTGTGTAAGAATGAGTCCAGTTTTCAAAAACAGCTTTATTGAGATGTAACTTACACATGGGCTATCCACAGGAACTGCACAGTTTGTGGATTCTTAGTAAATTTATGTAGATTTGCCACAACTACAATTCAGTCTTTGGGTATTTCTCTCACCACCACCCCCAAATTCCTTTCTGCTTCTTTGTAGTCAATCCGGGCTCCTACCCTCAGCCCCAGGCAACGCTGATCAGCTTTTGTCTCCACAGTTCTGCCTTTTCTAGGAATTTCATGTAAATAGAATTGGGCAACATGGAGGCTTCCATGTCTGGTGTCTTTCACTCATGTGTTGCTTTGTGCCTCATCATGTCACTGCACCTGTCCTTAGCTGATCCTTTCCACTGCTGAGCAGCATACCAGGGTATGGGTAAAGCACAGCAGGTCTATGCATTCACTATTTGATGAACACTTAGATCATTTTCAGTTTGGGGTTACAATCAATAATGTTGTTACCAGCACTTGCCTACAATTTTTTGTGTGGACATACTTTACTTTTCTCACAGATAAATAATTCAGAGTGCGATTGCTGGGTCAGGTGATAAGGGTATGTTTAAAATTCTGAGAAACTGAAAATGTTTTGCAAAGCTGCTCTACCATTTTATTTTTTTCACCAACACTCCATGACTTGGTATGGTTAGTCTTTTATTATTGTCTTTCTAGGGGTTAAGTATTCTATCGACGTATTAGTTTGCATTTCCTTAATGACTACCAATGTTGAGAATCTTTTCATATGGGAATTTGCCATGTGCTTATCTTTTTTTTTTGGTAAAATATCTCTTTGAATTTTTAGCCTATTTTTTAATTGGTTGTTTGTCTTATTATTGAATTGTAAGAGCTCTTTATATGTTTCATTTACAAGGCTTCATAAGGTATATGATATGTAAGTCTTCTCTCCCAGTTTGTGACTTTTAAAAAAATTAACATATAATGTATTATTTGTTTCAGGGGTACAAGTCTGTGAATCATCAGTCTTACACAATTCACAGCACTCACAATAGCACATACCCTCCCCAGGGTCCATCACCCAGTCTCCCCATCCCTCCAGCAACCCTCAGTTTGTTTCCTGAGATTAAGAATCTCTTCGGGTTTGTCTCCCTCTCTGGTTTCATCTTGTTTCATTTTCCCTCACTTCCCCTATGATCCTCTGTCTTGTTTTTCAAATTCCTCATATCAGTGAGATCATATAACTGTCTTTCTCTGATTGACTTATTTCACTCAGCATAATACCCTCTAGTTCCATCCATGTCATTGTACATGGCAAGATTTCGTTTCTTTTGATGGCTGCATAGTATTCCATTATATATATATGTGTGTGTGTGTGTGTATATATATATGTATATATATACACACACCACACCTTCTTTCTTCATTCATCTGTCGATGGGCATCTGGGCTCTTTCTATGGTTTAGCTATTGTATACACACTCTTCTTCCCCAAATTTCCTTATTACCAATTTTCTAATCATGTTCCTTCCAAGTCCCTGATCATCCAGCCAAACCGTTGGCCATAGTCCATGAATCAGTCTATAGTCACACATATGGCCATTTCTTCTTCCATATAAAATGGACAATCAGGTACATTGCTTGCAGTCCTGCCCACAGGGAAGAGTTCTCCCCACCACTGTCCTTAAGGGATGTCCCAGAAAGGGGCTGTATGCGCTGCAGCTGTCCACTTTCATGGGGGGCCTGCCTGTGTTGCAGAGCCATCTGTGAACTAGACCTGAGTTTTCTATCAGTCAGCTGGTTAGGCGATGCCCCTTGAGGCCACAGATGGAGGCTGGGAGAGAAAAAGTAATGTGGCGGCCGGAAGTGGAAACCGTGGGTAAAGGGCATTTGGGCCACTTCTTCATGGAATTTTCTTGTGCCTTCTGGGTCCACTCAGGCCTGATTGTATATGTCACTTGTGTTTGAGAACAGAGTGCATGCCCAGCTTTACGTCCTGATGGGTCAAACAACTCCCAGTGCATGATGGGAGTTCAGGTCTCATGGTAACGAGGTGACTCACAGTTAGGTGAGTCTAGTCCACCAAGACCCAGTAACTGACCAAGAGCTGTTTCTCAAGAGGAAAGAAGCTGTCTGCAGAAGCTGGTGGGGCTTTGCTTCTAAGGGTTTGTGCCAGGATGAACCTATAGGGGCCTGACAGAGGCTCCAAACCACATCTCTAGCCTCCACTGACACTTTAAACACTCTTGGATCTGCCGGGCTGTGTGGCCCAAGTGGCATAGCAGCTTGTGGGGTAGCCTGGATCTGCTGCAGAGCCTTCTCTCTCTGTCTCTCTCTTAATAGATTTATCAGAGACAGAGATAGAGAGAGAGCACAAGCAGGGGGAGCGGCAGAGGGAAAAGCAGTCTCCCCGCTGAGCAGGGAGCCCAATACGGGACTTGATCCCAAGACCCTGGGATCATGACCTGAGCTGAAGGCAGAAGCTTAACTGACTGAGCCACCCAGGTGCCCCTGCAGAAGCTTCTCTTGTCCTGGCCCCACTTAAACCACTCAAAACTAGTAGCTTTTCAGGCCACTCAGTAAATAGGCTATAGTAGTACACCCAAAGGAGAAATATGTTCCTTTCAAAATCCAGAGTCCCACTTTTTGGTGATAGGAAGGGCCAGATGCAACAACTTATTCTTTACCCTAGAAGGCATACTAATGGTATAAGTTTTTGCAGGATAGTGAAGTCCAGCCTCATCTTCATACCACGTTCTGGATCTGTAAACTAGTTCAAGTCCCGGAATTCACGGGGGAGTGATGGATCCCTATTTTCATGATTCAAGTTAGACTTCAGTTCACTTGGCTTAGAACTCTTTTTAGAAGATTTTATTTATTTATTTGAGAGAGAATGAGAGAGAGAGAGCTCACAAGCAGGGGGGAGCGGTAGAGGGAGAAGCAGGCACCCTGCAGAGCAGGGAGCCTGATGCGGGACTCAATCCCAGGACCCTGGGATCACGACCTGAGCTGATGGCAGACGCTTACTGACTGAGCCGCACAGGTGATTCAGCTTAGAACTCTTCTTATACAGATAAGATTTTTATAGACTGCCTATGTCACTTCTTGGAACACCATGATCAACTAGTTAAGGCCATAGGTTTCTTGAAGCCTTACTATACTGGTTACTGCTGTCCAGTAGGTTAACCACACCCCACCCCCCTTGTCTTTGGCAATTAATGTCACCGCTTGGCCCCTGCTACCTCTTGATCTAACTATCCCCACTGCATCTAAGGGTTGCAATTTAATGATAAGTTACCATGGAGATTACTGACTGTCTTCAGAGAAGAGTGACTACAGAGTTCTTAAAGGATGCTAGGACTCTCTCAGAAATTAATTCCTCATACTCACGGTGGAAAATGTGTCCCCTGGACCTTCCTAGGGTGAGCGAGCAGGTCTTACGTGGCAAATCCACTCTAATGTCCTAGTCATCCTAAACTTTTGAATACTTTCTTCTCCAGTCCACCAAGACAGTTCTGCCATTTCAAATTCATGTAGTGTAGACTACTCTGGTCCATGCTTCAGCCAGCCAACCAAACTGTTAGAGAGCTCTAATTCCTTAAGCTGTAGCATTCAATTCAGAATCTTTGCTTAGTAGGCCCTTATCGATCAATTTGGCCTGACCCAACTCGATGTTCCTTCTGCCATTATCCCTTAGTATCCCTTTGTATCCACTCCCACACAGATTCCCCAGATTTCTGTCTGTGTAAACTGGAAGAATCATGTACTTCTTCTGTAGTATAGTAGACCTCCTCACGGGTCACATTTTGGTCCTCATCTTTTGGGGCCTGCTGGGACTTAGTCTAGTTACAGGTCTGGAAGCAAAGAGGGGCGATGGGGGGTGGGTCCCGAGGAAGACTGACAGCGTCTTACAAGGCAACTGTGTCAGGGGAAGTCTTCCACAGCTTCCTCAGGCTGTGCCGTCGGCGGTTGAAGGGCTGTTTCTACTGGCAAAGAAAGCTCATAGGAACCTCCACTATACTTGACTAGTAGAAATTTTCAACCTAGTCATTTTAAAGGCTCAGCCTTGTCCCAGGGTTTTAAGTATTCGGGCATTAGGGAGGCCCCTCCTGTTCTAGGTGGTCTCTCGTTAACACCTGTCTCGCCATTCTCTTCATGCCCTGCAGGGCCGAGCCTGGGCTCCAGGAATCTTTTGTGAGTCTGTAACCACTGAGCCATTCCTCTCTGGAGTCTTGTCATTTCCTTTTCACTTCCAGGAACCTCTACTTCCCGTCTTACTGCTCCTCAAGGACACTCTTCCTGTCCTGACCTCTAGAAGAATAGAGACTTCTACTGCTCCAGAATTGCCATCTGCTTTCTGTTTTGCTGAAATCCCCACTCAAGAAATTACAGGCTCGGCTTCCAGGTTACAATGAGGGGAACAGAAAATCCAGGGAGCAGGCACACAGTTTAAAATTTCAGGCTGTCACCGCATTATGAGGATGAGATACCAACGTTGTTGAATATAGAGGGAGATATCTCCTTACGTTTCTGGAGAGCTTCCTCTCTCTAAATCCATGAGGCATGACAGACTGTCTGCAGAATGGGCACTATCCCTCCTTTCACATCCTCCGCTTCTCGCCTGGGGGGTGAAGGCCTGTGTTTGAGAAGTTTGTTAGTATTACAGCTGGAGTGACTAGCTTCTGGCGATAAATCTCGTGTGTGGATTGTGGGGACAGCCAGCGTCCAAAGTAAACAGTGATTGCCAGGGGAAGGCCGCTCGGGGGGCCTGCTGGCCACACTTCAGCCCCTTGGCCGTCTCCTCACATCTTCGCAGTCACTGCCGAGGGTGGCTCCCCAAGGCTCTGCTGGAAGGGTGGCCTAGCTCTCTGCAGGGGGGGGCCCTCGTCTCCCTCAGCTGGGACCTTAGCTCACCAGGAATTGGGTCTCCTGTGCCCTTACATAGAGGGTGACAGCAAAGAGTGCCAGGGACCCGCACGCTCCTTCCTTTAGGAACCCTGCACCAGCCCAGCACCGCAGCTGGGCCCTCTGGACAGCAGCAGGCGATTCTCTGCCGTGTGCTGGAAGAGAGAAAGGCCTAGGCTGTAGCACATGCAGCTGTCCAAACTTATTTGTTCCTCCACACCTTGGCTTTTGATATTTCCTCGGCCTGGAGAGCCTTTCCTTATTTTTGTCTTTTTTTCCTGGGGAGAGTCCCACTTATCCTTTAAGGCTCAGTAAAAACACTGTCTCTTCTGGGAACACACTGTGTCTTTCCCCCAACCCTTTGCTCCCACAGCTTTTTGTTTCTGACTCTGTCATAATTCTTATCATATTGTAGTATAGTGAGTTATTTACCTGCCTGGGGGCAAGAACTTTTTTTCTTTTTTTAAACTCTTCATCCTTAGAGGGGAGGCTGGTGCCTGACTCGTATTATTGATGATGATGATGATGGCGGCAGCTATTATTCATTACGTACTTAGCCGTTGCAAAGCACAGTGTCAAGAGTGCCACATATCCGGTATCACTGGGTCCCCAACACAGTTCTAAGGGTAGTTGTGGTGTTATCCTAATTCTTGCTGAATTTTGTTTTGGATTTCATTTTATTTAGAGAGAGAGGGTGTGTGTGAGCGGGGCAGAAGGGCAGAGGGAGAGGGAGAAGGAAAATCTCAAGTAGACTCTGTGCTCAGCAAGGGGCCCCACATGGGTCTGGATCTCACCACCCTGAGATCATGACCTGAGCTGAAGTCGAGAGTGGGACGCTTAATCGACTGAGCCACCCAGGCACCCTGATTTTTGGTGAATTTTTAGGAATTCCTTGGATAGAGATGGAGAAGAGAATTTTGGTTTAAAAATAAACAGCAGGAGCAAAGGTGGGGAAGACCGGCCTGTTGGGGGCAGGATGGGTGGTCCTGGGAAGGGATATAAAAGAGAAAAGTAGGGCTGGAAAGGGCAGCCAGTGCCATATTATAAAGGCGCTTGGATGCCCTAAGGCACTGCCTTTTCACGGTAAGTCAAGTAGACAGTAGGGAACCATCAAGGAGGGGCCAATGTGACCTGAGCTAGAGACTCGAAACCAGGAATAAGGGGTACCTGCGTGGCTCAGTCGGTTGAGCATCTGACTTCAGGGTCCTGAGCTCGAGTCCTGAGTGGGGTTCTGCATGCAGCACAGAGTCTCTTTGTCCCTCTGCCCCTCCCCCCTTCCTCTCCCCTTCCCCTGTTTGTGCTCCTCTCTCAAATAAATAAATAAATGAAATCTTAAAAAATAAAAACAAAAACAACCCCCCCCACCCCCCCCCGCAACGCACGCTAGAAACCAGAAACAAGCTGCAATAGTGAGCTAGGTGAGGCCCGAGCATCATCACACATCTTGGGGATGAGTGGAGAGTGAGGCACCAAGCTGGGGGCTGCAGTCCCAAACCAAGCAGCACAGAGCGAGGCCCCCCGGTGCTCACAGTCAGGGGAGGACCCAACGGGGAGTCGTAGGTGCCATCATAAATGCCGCACCAAGTCTGGTAGGTACACATAGAAAGGTGGGTACAGGGCCTTTGGGGGTGGGACATCAGGAGAACTTTCTGGGGAGGTGACATTTGAGGCCGGACTCTATTTCCCTGGCCAGGAAGGTGCGGAGAGGCAGAGGCAAGTCTAGGGTGGTGCCAGCAAGAAGACAGCACCAAGACTCCCCAAAGCACCCTCAGTTCAGGGGACCTTTCGGGTTTTGTTTGTTCGTTTGCTTTGTTTTACAAAATTTGTTTTGCATAAGTAACACTTGCTTACTGCAGAAAATGTATCAAATACGGAAAACAAAAAGAATAAGTTTCTTATCTTACTTCCTAGAGATAATTATTTAAAAATTTGGTGAAAGGGCGGCTGGGTGGCTCAGTTGTTAGACATCTGCCTTCGGCTCAGGTCATGATCCCAGGGTCCTGGGATTGAGTTCCACATTGGGCTCTCTGCTAGGCAGGGGGCTTGCTTCTCCCTCTCCCACTCCCCCTGCTTGTGCTCTCTGTCAAATAAATAATAAAATCTTAAAATAAAAAAAATATAAAACATTCGGTGAATATTCTTCCACTTTTACGTATGAGTAGGAATAAATGTACATACATATATACAGGTGTATGTATATACACACACGTGTCAATGAGTGGGAAAGCATAGTGTATGTACTGATGTCTCTCCACTTTATCTCCATTTCTACTGAATATCCTACTTCACCTGCTTCAGGGATAAAATAAGCTTACATTTCTCGAATGTTCCAACAACACTCACTTAGAATGCCTACCAGCCTCCCCTGACAGGAGGTCTTATCACCCTCTAGGGTTCCAGAGTAATTTCTGGGACCATTCAAGAACCCCCTATCTATTCCTCACCCTCTCCTCATGGTACTGTTCCCTGTCTGCCCCCTACTTATGCCTGAGATTTAAATAGGAGAGGAAACTCTGGAGGGACACTTTATTCTAACTGGAATGAGAACACCTCCTGGGCCTGGAATCCTGTCTTTCTCATCCCCTGCTATCCTCTCAGTACTTCAAATAACACCCACCATTAAAACGTGTTCGATAAACATCTGAGGGAATGACTTCATGCTTCTGCTTGTTCATGCAATGAACATGGATGGAGCATTTTTGAGGTGTTGACTTCTGGTGCCGGGGGTTGGAGGCGCACATGTGGGCAGCATGAAACTTTCATCCATGATGAAAACTTAAAGACGAGCAGCTTTAAGAAGCAAACTAGGCTTTCGTGGGAGGTGGTGAACTTTTCCGTGTGGGAGGTATTCAAGCAGACCACTGACCAGGGTTGAAGAAGGGACTCCTGCCTGGGAGGGATGTTGGACTAAAGGACTGCTGATGACCTTTCCAAGTGTAAAATTCTATGACTGAGTAAATTGTAGATAATCTTTTCTAACTTATGAGTCACAACAACCAAATAAATCACAGAAGGTTTCCAAAGAAGATACACTTACAAATGAAAAGCAAATATTCTCATGGGATCCACATGTTTGTTGATAATAAATGAAATTTCTTGAGAAGCCTGCAAGAGGTTGCTCTTGATAAGAAATAGATCATTTTAAAATAATAGAGTTAACAGAAGTATTAACTATCAGAATATGCTTAAATATTTGTTCTTTAATTCAGCCTGTTTACCACAGTCAAAACCCATATTTATGAACCAAAATAGCCCAGAACTCCTGGGGAAAGCCGCAGCGTGGGGAAGAGAGTCGGTGGTACTGGTGGCGTTGGAAGGTGGTAGATGGGAGCCACATGTGTTGTGAGCAGGGAAAAGAAAAAAAGAGTATGCGGGTTCTCTGCGTGCCTTCCTTTAGAGTCTCAAAATGCGGCTGCAGGTACAAAAGGCCCCGTGAGCCGCAGGACCATGGGTTCGGCCATTACCCCTATAGGAGGAGGAAGAGGCTTACCTCTCAGACTGCGGCTCTGCAGATGTGTCTCCCACGCAGCTTCTCCAGAGGAAGTCCCTCCAGCCTCTTGTACTTGGGCCATGAGCACACTAGCTGCATCTCCTCGTTCTTCCTTTTTGGGGGCACAGGCCGAGGCCCCCGGTTGCCCCAGGCCCAAGGGAGGCAGTGCGGGAGAAAAGTCAGACCTGGAGGAAGGGGCAGAGCTTGAGCCTGCCCTGCTTTATGGGCACATGGCTCCCTGGGGCGGCCCTCCTGGCATCCTGCAGTTCACCTCCCCGGAGCTGCACCCCAGCACCAGCCGGCCCTGGCCTCTCAGCACTGAGCCTCCATGCTCTGTTCTGTCCGTCAAGACCTCATTTAGGGCACATTTTAATCACCTGGGCCCAGGGACTAGGCAGCTTCTCCCTGCTTCTCTCACCTGGAGGTCAGTGCCTCAATGCTCAGTATGCAGGGGAGGTTTGGAGCAGCCAACAGGCAGGGTGGAAGAGGGTGAAGGGTTGGAATGGAAGGTTTGCCTCTCTCTCAGACCCAGAGGACCCCGGTTTCTTCCTCCTCCTCTTCCTCCTTCTTCAGGGGAGCAGCAGGCAGAGGGAGAAGCAGGCTTCCCGCTGAGCAAGAAGCCCAATGCAGGGCTCCATCCCAGGACCCTGAGATCAT
The DNA here is from genome assembly GCA_004024625.1 of Mellivora capensis. Classification (NCBI taxonomy): domain Eukaryota; kingdom Metazoa; phylum Chordata; class Mammalia; order Carnivora; family Mustelidae; genus Mellivora; species Mellivora capensis. The sequence goes on from PISX010001796.1 coordinate 101,563, forward strand.
GACCTTTGCCAAAGGCAGAGGCTTAACCGACTGAGCCCCCTGGGGTGCCTCATAGCCATGGCTAATTTGTCCTCTTTCCCCACCCATGAATTATCTGGAAGGAAGATGTTACCCATTGACAAGACCCAATCAAATTATAAATTTATGTGCCAAACAAAAGTACTACCATGTTATAAAGGAAAATGAGATAAAATAACTCAGGAACTCCTGGAGTAGAAGCCATTTGAAGGCCATCATTTGGTCATAACTCATCCGTCTAAGATCTTCAGTTGAGCTCTTTCTTTGCTGCACACAGAGCCAGGTACACGGGGCCCACGCAGAAGCTGCTCTGAATGCAGACACGGGCACACACTGGTAATGAGGACACGGTGTATGTGTGCTGTGGGAGGCAGGCCAGGGCTCAGAGAGAGGCCTTCTGATCACAGTCTTAGAGACAAGAGCAAATTAGCCAGCAAAAGAAGGTGTTCCAGGTGGAGAGGACAGGATGATGAGAGCCATGAAGGCATGGGAACTCCTGGCAAGTCTGGAACCCATCCCTGCATGTTTTCTTAGGGCGTATGATTTAATGGTTTTTGTCCATTCCTACTCACGGTAGCAGTGTTTGGTGGTGTTTGTTTTGGGTGACAATGGGCTTTCGCACCTTGCAGTGTCTAAGGGAGTGCAGTGTCTAAGGGAGAAACCATGTATGTTTCTGAAAAACCATACTCCTGGTCAGCTGACACCAATGAGAAGATGAGAAGGCATCCTGTTTCCAGCTCTTTCCTATAACAGGGATCCCAAGAGACCACTGTGTTTCCATATTTATGATTCATCTCAAGGTCTTTCCAGGTTTGGGAAATGGGAGACCTCTTGCCCAAGCTCTTCCAACAGAGGTGGGAACTGGAGAGAGGTGTCTTGGGCCTGGGAAAGGTGGGTGGGCTGAATGGGCAGTTTGGCTGGCCTCCCCTAGACACAGATGTCTGAAACCTCTGTGGAAAATTCCTGTGGGCTGCACACTTGCCCCCCAGCTGGCTTGTGGAGGAATAAGACCTTGGCCAGTTGGGGCTGGCTTATCTTTTGGGTGGACTGCTGGGCAGCTGGCCAGGAGAGGAACACCCTCAGTTCAGCCTGTTCCTCAGCACAGCAAGCTGCCTTGTTTTCCCTCAAGTCTGTTGTTGACACTGATTCTCCTTATAAAGTGACGTGGGGCGGGGGGGAGGCAGGGTATTGTTCACAGGTGAAATACAGTAAGGCCTGGCTTCCCATGAGCTCATTTTGCTCCCACGTGGAAGCTAAACCTCCCTTTCCGAGCCAGGCTTACTCAGGGTTTTGTAACACCTTTGTCACCATGAAGTGATTAGTGACCCATGTTCTCATTAAGGCTCCTGAGAATTTCCACATTCCAGAGCGTCGGGTCCTTACCAGCAGCTCAGGTTTCTGTCCCCACAAACTCAGAGGACTCCTAATGCTCTCTTTACCAATTCCTTCTGATCAGCTGAGGAAAGCAGACCATTCAAGGTTATGAAACACTTAAATCTAATTGGGAAAAGTGGGCATTTATCCTCTCTACTCAGTCTGTGACCCCTTGGCTCTCATTTGACCTTCTCCGGATATGGGATGCAATGCTGCCCTGTTCGTTATCTTGCATCTCTTGATGTCCCCTTTTGCTTTCATAACCAGAACCCGAGACTCAAAGGCAACTTGGGGATGATTTAGCCTACTCCCTGCAGTGCACACTTGAGCATGCAGGCCCAGAGCTGTTGATGGCTATGCCTGAGATCACACAGTTAGTAAGCAGAGGGGCTGGGGCCAGGACCCAGGCTTTCCTGCCTCCCAGCTCAGCTGTCAGTCTATCTCCTGCACTGCCTCCCTCCTCATATCCAGCCCCGGGTATTTTCTGAACTTCCTTCCCCCAACCTTTCATGGCCCTATAACCAGACCATGATGTTCGTTACGTAGATGTTATTTAAGGAAAGTGTTGCTTAACTTTTGATTTGCTTGGGGTTGCAATACCAGCTTGCAGCAAATGCACTGGGAATGTGTGGGGAAACTCTGCAAAGCATCCTCTATGACTTCGGCATTTGGTTTTCAAAAAATGGAGCAGTGATGTCACTCACTCTTAAACAGAAAGAATAAACCAACCTTGTTTTCAGGGTCTAGCAGAAAGCACTTCACGCAGAGGCTGGAATTCTCTTTTTGGCCATCATGCTGAGGGCAGGATATTACCATAAATTGTCAAGTCTCTGTATCTTTTGGGCTTACATGGAAAAGCATCTTCTCCAACAGGGGGTAGAAAGTATAGGCTTTGCAGTTTCATGTAAGTAAAACCCAAGTAATATTCTTTGGAAGGCCAAGCTACCACCGTGGCTTACTTTCTACATGCCCAGGGTGGTGCCATGTTACGTTGTACACATGGCAGCTCATTCAATCACCAGCCCTAAGTGGTAGAATTTATATGATTCCTGATTTTATGAATGAGAAAATTTGCTTGTCCAAAGTCACACAGCTAGAATGAGGCAGCGCCTGGAGTCAAATTGGCCGACTGCAAACGTTCCAATCCAGAAATGTCCAAAGACACAGCAAGAGGGCTCCTGGGGATGAATACCATTGAGCTGCTGTAGCCCACCAGAGGCTGGGCTTCTGTTGTTCACATTCAGACTCCTAAGGGGACAGGGGGACACTTGCTCATGTCTCTTATCCTCTGTTCCCATATCCCTATTCTATCCCCACGGGAGGATGAAAAACAAGGAGAGGAAGCCCAGCCACCTCCACCTGCCCTCTCAGTGTTTGGCACCAGTGGCAACGTGATGAGGATGGCCCAGACTCTGGTGGGACAGGCTGGCACACAGTCTCAAGCTCCAGGTGCCAGGGTTTGGAACACAGCTGTGTTTGCTTCAGGGAGGACAGATGGATGCTGTTTACCAACCTCTAGTCTCTGAACTCAGTCTAGTGGCCTTTAAGAAGTCATCTTGATGAGAATGAAAGTTATGGAGAAGGAATTTTGTTATCTTCTAAACACGTCTAGGTCAAGCTTATGATTGCCAAATAAGATAAGTATAATTTGCCCCTCCCAATAAACTTAAATGGATATATTCCAGAAACATTTTCTCCGTGTCTTTAGAGGATTACTGTTCTCTGTCTGGTGTTAGGTCAATAGAAAAATGTGACACCTTAGTAGGGAAAGCCCACACCAGGGTTTGGGCAATATCTGAATAACTGTTAGATTTTTATTTTGTTATTTTTTTAACTTCATCATACACCCCTCAACAGAAATAAAGACTCCCTGTCCTAAAACATCTCATGATCTAACGATGTTATTGGGGAGTCACTCGTTTTTGGTGTGGATATTTTGCAAATCAAAAAAACAACAGTTAATGCGTTTTAATTCATATAAATAAGCCTACTAAGAAAAAAAAAGGATCTATCCAACATCAAGAGATTCATTATTCATGGAGTTTGTTGTACTGTCTGTAACAAAAAAGTTTTTTTGTTTTATTTTGTTTTTCAAACCAATCACAAAAACATTAAGCATGGTAGTGGGGAGTAAGCCTAATGGACCACTTCATAAGGAGCAATGAGCACTTGAAAGTGATCAATATTTCCTTAAATTTGGGATACTTTGGGTGCTCCGAGGGAATGAATAAGAAGGACTAATATGTAAATCCCATTCTGCACTTAGTCTTGTAGCAGGATGCTCAGTTACATAGGAAATAAGCAAAGATTAGAGAAGTGGGCAGAGTCCAGCTTAATTTGCCCAGAAGGTTCTCCCTGATAAGTGGGGGAAGCAGAAGAATGTAGCTTCTTTCTCACCATCTGGATTGTCTGGAGATCCACCTCCACTGGGATGAAGAGCACTGCCATCACTCTGTGACCTCCCAAGCTCTTCCAGAATTCCCAAGGACCTGGAAACCCTCAAACCAGTAGGATTCCTTCAAAACTCAGCACGCTTCCCAGAATCTTCTCTGTCACATGGAAGACTAAAAATATTTCTTATCTTAATGATTTGCTTCTGGTCCATTTTAGGATCAACAGCCAAATGTGAAAAGGGGGTTGCAAAATGACTAGAACTAAATGTTAAGGCAGAAAACTGACGTATTGACAGTATGCATTTATACATTCAAGGGTATAAATGAAAATTTACCTTTGGGACATTCTAGTCATTTTGGAAGAAACAACTGGGTAGCTCTTCCTTCGTTATGCTGGTCATTATGGTAGCAGCTGACCCTGTGTCCCCATTTCAGAATATCTAGGGAGTTAATTTTGTTCATTGCTGTATCTATAACATTTCGGGCAGTGGCTGGTACAAAATAGATACACGATAAGTATTTGTAGGATTGAATGAATGCTTACTCAAAGGAGGTAATTCTTTCATGCTGTCAGGATAAATGTGGAGGCTGTTCTGAGAACCCGGCATGACTGGTTGACAGTTTCCTAAAGAAGCAACATCATAGGGACGCCTGGGTGGCTCAGTTGGTTAAGCGGCTGCCTTCGGCTCAGGTCATGATCCCAGCGTCCTGGGATCGAGTCCCACATGGGGCTCCTTGCTCAGCGGGGAGCCTGCTTCTCCCTCTGCCTCTGCCTGCCACTCTGTCTGCCTGTGCTCGCTCGCTCTCTCTCCCTCTCTCTCTGACAAATAAATAAATTAAAAAAAAAAAGAAGCAACATCATATATACTGACTGGGATTTATTAAAATAGTGCTCTTGGGACCATGGTTATTGTATGCATTTATGGCTTGACCTGTCTGTCATACTATTTCCAAGGAAAAATGCCTCTGAGTTCCAAGAATCAGTTGATAAATAACCCTGAGAAACATAAACCAAACTTAGTTAAGACCTGCCTGAAACTCTGGGTCAGCTGTGGTTGTTTTGCAATTTGTCCACAAATAAGGCATTGCTGGGAAATACCAACGGCCTTTGTTCTTGTGGTTAATTTCTAGGGGGAAGTGTGGTATAGTATCAAGAGTGTAGACTTGGACTTCACAGACCACTAGGCAGCTATGACGTTGCCTCAAGTGGCTCAGGAAGATCAGAGGATCTTAAATAAACCTCAGAGGCGTCCTTCCAGGTATGTTAATATCTTCAATGCTCCAGAAACACAGAATGCAGATGGGAAACATCATGGTTGGCCCCCAGCAATTATGACTTCCTGTGAGATGCAGATGAAGCAGAGCAAATCGGCTATCATCTCAGAAAACCCCAAGGTTGGGCACGAGGCTGCTTAATCAGCTGTGAGGGATAGCTGGGCTGCGGTGCATAAGGAGCAGCACTATTGCATACTGATGCTGGTTTGAAGGGATATGTTCCATGTAGACTCATTCGGGCTCTCCGGGAGACTGGACTTGGTCTGAAGAGCAGACAGTCTCGGTGGCACCTGTGTTGAGGCCACAGATGTCCAGGCAGAGTTTTGTCTGACACCTTGTTCTTCTGCAGGAAGGCTCTGGAGCCTCAGGGCAAGGTCGGGAGTCTAAGTCGCTCAGGCCATAAAGCAGTGTCACCCTGCTGATAGAAGAGCTGATGCTGACTTTGCGAGAGTTCCAGACTGACTGCTCAGATGTACTTTCTGGGACATGAAAGAAGGGGCTGGCAGGTCTGGGTCAGGGACAAGGACCGTATTGGAACACACTAAGCAAGAGAGGGATTTTTAAGTAACTGGAGAGGTTATGAGGTCTCAGCCAGGATGTGGGGAATCCAGGGAGGGGTGAGGCACAGCACTGACTGCTTGAATAAAGGCAGTATCCACAGTCCTTGTGTCCCCATCAGAACTCGTCTGGTAGTGGGCAGTTGCAATGACACTCATGACCTTATGTGTGGGCAGGAAGAAAGCCATGAAAGACATAACAGCTGAGTAGAAACACTGACTATGTTAACTTCTTTTTCAGATAGGCTCTCCTCAACTGGTGGCAAAGATGAACAGCTCGAGTGACAAGTTCATGTCCCACCAAGTTTGTTACCAATGTGGAAGACTTTTCCTCTTTCCCAAGAGGGCCAGTGAAAGTTGCAAAGCCAATGCTCATCCGCCCAGCATGGTCATGTAGTATGACTGTGACCTTGACTGGCCAGGCCTGGGAGATAGGTAACTACTTTCATACCCTTATACTGAGACTGGGGGAGAAATGATTCCCCAAGAAAACCTGATTCCTATCATCTAAGAGGAGCGTGTCAGTGGTGAGCAGCAAAAACCTCACATTTCCACACTTCCTGACTTAGAAATACGTGATTGGGTATAAGTCAAAGCCAGAACCTAAATAAAGAGCCAGTCACCTAAGGTTTACACACGGTTGCCAATGCTCCTAGAAAGTGAAGGGGTTTCCCCTGGCCTGTTCTAGAATATTTCTTAAGTATGCTCAAGCACTCAGCTCTGGAAAAGTAACCACGTGACTAACAAGCAAATGGCCTGGAAACTGGGGGAAGGGGTGGCAGGAGGCTGAGAGAGAAAGCTCACATCCTTTCAGCAATAGGCGGTATTACTTAGCACGAAGGAGGAAATGAAGCAAGAAATGACATCATGAAGTGGGGGATTTTTTTGGTTTAGCTTTTTGAAAAAGAAAAAAAAAGAAGAGATAGCATCTATGGTAATATACCTCCTCATGATATTCCAAGTAATTTCTGTTACTGTGATAGTTTTAGGGGACGGTGACCTTCTTAATTCCTTCTTTATCATTTCTAAGGTATGAGTTACTCTAACCTGGCAACAGATTCTTCCCCATCAGGTAAAGTTCCTCTCATTCTTCAGTGGTACCTCTTCAAAGACTCTTTCCAGATTCACGTGAGGAGAGATCCTTTTTCTCTCTTCCTCGTCAGCATTTCTGCTTTGGGACATAGTACTATGGTAGTGCTTGTTGCATGCCACGGGGATTTTTCACTTGGCTAAGAGGCTCTGTCAGGTAGGAGCTGCGCGATTTGAGGTATAGCATTGGCTTCTCTGAAACACAAACTGGGACACTTCCTTCCACACAGGGATGCTGCCAGAATTAAATCAATCGAGGTATAAAAAACACTTAGCATGCTGTCTGGCACATAGCGAGAGCCTGGTAAATATTAGCAGGCAGGATTTTTAGTGTTTATTCTCATTTATTATTTTTTAAGATTTTATTTATTTATTTGAAAGAGAGAGAAAGAGAGAGAGCATGAGCAGGCGTAGTGGTAGAGAGAGAAGCAGACTCCCCACACCAGGGAGCCCAGCACAGGGCTTGATCCCAGGACCCTGGGAACATGACCTGAACCCAAGGCAGATACTTAACTGGCTGTGCCACCCAGGAGCCCCTATTCTTATTTAAATAATAGCAATTATTATTGTTATGTCCTTTACTCATGGTGAACTCCTTGAGGGCAGCCAGTGTTCTGAGGCCACATATATAGGGATCCTATATATGTGGAAAGAAAAAAGAAAGGGGAAGGATAGGGGCATAAAGCGAAAAGGTGGGAAGAGGGAAATATGGAAATAGTTAAGAAGGTGGCACTGGTGGGTTTGTCTGGAAGTAACAGCCATGTAGCCAGAACTGGCTTATCTAGCTTGGAAGGATCTTAATGTTTTGGAGATGAGGGAAATGGAGACCCCAAGAAAGGTGAAGGAGTGTGTCTAAAACCACAGTGTTTGCATAAATGGGCTGGAATCCAGGCTTTCCTGGGACTACTTCTCACAGTTTCTGCTGTCCCTTGGGTTAGCCTTTTATCTTCTTCATTCTCCTTAGTCAGTGCCTGGGCATCTATGGCTTGATAAAGCTTAGCTGACCTCTGCCACCAGGAGAATAGGTCATTTGCAGTCCGCACTCAGATGGAGACTGAGGAGAACATAGGTACACGGTGGGAATTCAATGGTATCTGTATCTTTTCAGTGTCTCTCTTGTGGAAACCAGAAGACAACCATTAAGGAATAGCAAAGTCCTGTTCTTAATCCAGTTGGCACCAAGGGACCAAACCTACTGCAACCATAGAGGAACATTGACTCTAGATGCGAGCAATGAAGCAGTGAAAGGAGTACAGTGTGTATCCTTCTTGAACACAGGTTTGAACTCAACTGCCTACAAGGATTACTGCCTTCCTTGGGAAATAGGCATGCATTTAGGCTGATCTAAGAGCCAAAACAGGGCATCCGTGACTCATCCTGGATAGATAGATTATCAGAAAAGAAACTCATTCCTGTGTGAGTGGATTTGGTTCCCCTGAAATTAATGAAATTAATAGGAAGACTTGAAGGGGATGCATGAAAGGGGATGTAGGAATGAACTTGAGACAAGAGAGCCATACTGAGCATTGTAATGTCTGTAATATACTTAAAATATTTCATCACAAGCGGTGTGTTCTCATGTATGTATTCCAGAGTTACAAGATAGCCAAGATACTGTCATTTTTCCTAACTGAGAATTTCCATCCTAGGGTTGGAAAGCCAGCATTCTAATTAGGAAACCTGTGCTCCTGAAACAGCTACTGCAAAATCTTTGATGATCTTTATCTCTAACCAACAGCAGAGGCTTTGCCACTTGGTGTAATTAATGTTAGATATAGGTTTCTGTTTAAAAAAAAGAGAAAAAGAAAAAGAAATAGGTTTCTGTTGATGCAATTGGTGGCTTTTCAATTAGCATAATGGATGCTACCAATGCAGTTTCATTGGTGAGATTGCTAGTGATAAAATATGTGGATTTTAGAGTAGCTCCCTGCCCTTGCGTGAAAAGAGTATAAAAAACTAGGCTGTCCTGTAGCTCTTAGTGATGATGTAATCCTGCATCCAGAGTTGAATTCTGAAGATTCTAATTGCTTGGTGCTTATAAGATAAATTGAATTCCGGGGTGCCTGGGTGGCTCAGTCGGTTAAGCATTCGCTTTTGGCTCAGGCCATGATCCCAAGGTCCTAGGAATCAAGCCCCGCATCTGGTTCCTTCTCAGTGCGGAGTCTGCTTCTCCCTCTGCCTCTCCCCAGGCTTGTGTGTGTGCTCTCTCTCCCCCACTCTCTCCCTCAAATAAATAAATAAAATCTTAGAAAAAAATTACTTGAATTCTGTTCCTAGAATATTGTCATGCTTTTTTGAAACAATGATGTGATGTCAGAGGCTGTAGCAGCCATGCCTTAACTATGAAGGATGAAAGCTAACATCCTGCTCCATGAAAGAGAGGATATACAAAATCACCTCCAAAGGCCAAAGAGGCCATAAGACTGAACAACAATGCTGACAAGTACAGTACAGGTTGACAAGACAAGAAATAGTTTATCAAAGGGACTAACATGACTTGGGTGCTGGCAAGAGAAGACCTCTGCAACCCCACCTCCCGTAAGATTTGTTTTTGACCTGTTTTCATAGCCCTAGAGGCTGGGAGACCACCCAGGAGGAGAAGTTTGAGAATCATAGTCATATCTCCAGTGCAGATCAAGGATGTTATGCTCTAAGAATGTACTGAAGGGTGTGGTTAAGCAAAAGGAAGAATGGTGTGTGTGTGTGTGGGGGGGGGTGTGCTCAAGAAGGCTTCAGGTCACAGAGGGGTTATCAGAATTGATTCGTCCAAGATGGCATCAATTTGGCTCACATAAATACTCCCTAATCAATTACCCCAAAACTTAGTGGCTTAAAAACTACAAAAGTCTCCCATGGCTTCTGTGAGCTAGGAATTTGGGAAAGGTTCTGGTTTAGGAGTTTCTCATGAAGTGACAAGAACATGTTGGCTGGAGGTATAATTATTTGAAGGTTTGACTACAGCTGGAGGACCCACTTCCAAGATGGCACTCACATGGCTGGCAAATTGGTACTGTCTGCTAGAGGAAGGGCTCAGTTCCTCCCCCGTCAGCTTCTTTATGTGGCACAGGCTTCCTCACAACGTGTTGTCAGGGTTCCCAGGAAAGCATCCTGTAAGAGAGAGCCAAGTAGAAGCCGTATCCTTTCTGTAACCTGGCATTGCCTCGCATCACTTCCACCTTACTCTGTTGATTGGGATCAACAGTCTACAATTCCTACCTAGATCTGAGAGAACAAGACCCCACCCCTTGGTGGGAGGAGCATCAGTCACATTGTGTGAAGATCATGTGGTGTGGAAGAAATATATAGGGGTGGTTATCTGTGGGAAATATAATCTGCCACGCTGTCCTAGTCTGCTCGAGCTGCCATGACAAACACCATACCCTGGGTGGCTCACACAACCAGTATTTCTTTCTCACAGTTCTGGAGGCGGGAGGTCCAGAGTCCGAGTGCTAGCATAATCAGGTTCTTAGTGAGGGCTCTCTTTTTGGTTGTCTTCATATGGCCTTTCCTTGGTATGTGCCCGTTGAAAGAAAGACCCCATGTCTCCTCCTCTTTTTATAATGGCATTAATCCCATCACGAGGCCTCACCCTCATCACCTAATCTAATCCTAATAACCACCCAAAAGACACACTTCCAAATATCGTGGCATTGGGGGATAGTGTTTCAACATAAGAACTTTGTGAGGGGGGCACATTCAGTCCATAACATATGTTACAAAAAGATGGTAAAGAAAAGATAGAAAACATCTAGGTCCTTGATACCATCATTGCACTTCTGAACTAATCAACTTTGGAAACACTTCAGGATGTCTTATTTCATAAGATAGCACATTTTCCTTATTGATTTATTTAGATTTTCTATTGTTGTAGTTGTAAGTGTTTTACTGGGTATAAAAGCTAGAGCAAACGACTAGGTTCAAATTTTCCAAAGGCTACTTAGATGATATGACTTCAACAAAAGCATTTAATCCCATCCATTCATTCAATAGATGTTTATCAATGGTCTTCACTGTGCCAACCAGGTGCTGTTTAAGACTGCGGATGTAGTAGTGAGTAGAGCAGACAGACAGTGTCATGTAGCTAACCTCTACTATGTGTTCTGTGGTCTCTCTGTGTGCGTGTGGGTGGTGGTGGGGTGGGTGGCAAGTGAGAAACCAGATAAATAATTAAAATGATGATCTTGATGATCATTTTAAGATAAAAATCTTATCTTGATGATAAGGAGTGCTGTGGAGAAAAATGAAACAGGGAGTGAGAATAATGTGTCTGGGGACATCCTCATGCAAAAGGTGATACTGAGTAAAGACTTGAGGAAAGTAAGGGACTGAACCATGTGCAAAGGCCCCAGTGGGGACAGACCTGTGAGTCTGGGGAGCATTAAGGAGGTTCATGGATCTGGGGACTGAAAATATTAGGAAACAAGGACAGAAAGCTCATGGGAGGTGGGAGGAAATTGTATAGTGATATGGGAAGTCATTGAGCTTTGGATTAGAGTTAATGTGATCTGACTTACATTTAATAGGATCACTTCAGCTGCTGTGTTGAGAATTAGATGGAAGAAGGGCAAGGGTGGAAGCAGGGAGGCCAGGTGGGAAGCTACTGGAATAACTCCTATAGGGAACGGTGTTGAAAGATTGGTAGCAAGGGAGGTGCAGGAAGAGCTCAGATTCTGGATATGTTTTGTGAACATTTCCTGACAGCCTGGAATTGGGGGATGAAAGAAAGAGAGGTGACAAAGATGACCCCAAGGTTCAGGCTTGAACAACTCTAACAATAGTGTTTCAGGTTTCTATTGCTGCAAAACCAGTCATTACTTCACTAGTCATACAACTTAGTGGTGTAAACAACAGCAACATTTGTTTTGCTCACGAAACCGCAGTTTGGGCAGGTTTCTGAGGGAACAGCTTGCCTCTGCTCTCTCAGTGTCAGCAAGGCAGCTCCAATGTTGGGAGCTGGCTTCATCTCACGTATGTGGTGGCTGATGCTGGTTGTTGGCTAAGGTTGGGTCATCTAGATGTGGTCTTTGCATGTGGCTGCTTAGCTTCTTCACACCATGGTGCCTGGTTACAAGGTTCCAATTGTGAGTGGCCTCCAAAAGAGAGAGAGCCAGGTAGAACCCGTACCAAAATTGTTTTCTCCTCAAACGTATTTTTTTAAATTTTAATTCCAGTATAATTAACACACAGTGTTATATTAGTTCCAGGTGTATAATATAGTGATTCAGCAATTCTGTACATTACCCTGTGCTCATCATGATTGGTGTGCTCTTAATCCCATCACCTATTTCACCCATCTCCCCACCAACCTCCCCTCTGGTAACTACCAGTTTGTCCTCTATATTAAGATTTTTGTCTCTTTTTTGTTTTGTTTCTTAAATTCCACATATGAGTGAGATCATGTGGTATTTGTCCTTGACTGACTTATTTCACTTAGCATTATACTCTCTAGTTCCATCCATGTTGTTGCAAATGCAAGATTTCATTCTTTTTATGGTTGAGTAATATTCCAGTACACACACACACACACACACATATATATATATAATATCACACACACACACAAAATCTCTTCTTTATCTGTTTGTCTGTAGATTCTTGGGCTCCTTCTATAATTTGGATATTGTAAACAATGCTGCAATAAACATAGGGATACATGCATATTTTTGTATTCTTTAGGTAAATACACAGTAGTGAAATTACTGGATCATAGGGTAGTTCTAATTTTAATTTTTTGAGGAATCTCCATACTGTCTTCCACAGAGGCTACACCAGTTTGCATTCCTGCCAAAAGTGCTCTAGAGTTCCTTTTTCTTCACATCCTTGCCAACACTTCTTGTTTCTTGTATGTGTGTGTGTTTGCCATTCTGACAGCTGTGAGGTGATATTTCACTGTGGCTTTGATTTGAATTTCCAAGATGATATGTAATGTTGAGCATCTTTTCATGTGTCTGTTGGCCATTTGGATATCTTCTTTGGAGAAATGCCTGTTCATGTCTTCTGCCCATTTTTTAGTTTGGGTTATTTGGTTTTTTTGGTGTTGAGTTGTATAAGTTCTTTACGTATTTTGGATATCAACCCCTAAATGACTAAGATATGTCATTTGCAAATATCTTCTTCCATTCAGTGGGCTTTTAGTTTTGTTGCTTTTTTCCTTTACTATGCAGAAACTCTTATTTTGATGTAGTCCAAAAAGTTTATTGTTGTTTTTGTTTCCCTTGCTTCAGGAGACATATCTAGAAAAATGTTGCTATGGCTTATGTCAGAGAAATTATTGCTTGTGCTCTCATCTCGAATTTTTATGATTTCAGACCTCACATTTAAGCCTTTAATACATTTTGAGTTTGATTTTGTGTCTGGTGTAAGAAGTTCCTCTGCCCATCAATACATAACCTTGTTTTATGTATGTTTCTATTTAAGGCACCTTATTATATACTGTTGATTCATTAACATTGACCCATGACCAACAGCACTGTAAATCAGGCCTACATGGAGCTTGTCTAACTGTGTCCTCTTTCCATCCGGCCCCTTCCAATCTCATGCTTAGGAGCACCAGCCAGCACTTCAGCACAGGCTTGGGAGTCACTTTAAGCCACGAAATCATCAACAAAAGACACCATAATGTGAAAAATGTGGGGTGTCTGGGTGGTTCAGTAGGTTAAGCATCTGCCTTCAGCATGGGTCATGATTCCCAGGGTCCTGGGATCAAGCCCCACATGGGGCTTCCCCCTCACTGGGGAGTCTGCTTCTCCCTCTCCTGCTCCCCTTGCTTGTGCATATGCACACATTTTCTCTCTCTCTAATAAATAATGAAATCTTAAAAAAAAAAGAACCTATGAAAAACATGACACTAAATAGACCTTGAAAGGTTGTTTGTTTGTAGCAAGAGTAGAAACAAGAAAGTAGAGCATCCCGTTGTTCAAACTCGCCTGCCTTGCTCAGACCTCAGCTAGAAAGGAGTGCCTTATGTGCTTCAATTTTTTGCTGTCTCTCATGACTGCAGAAGGACCAGGAGCATTGATTTGGGATAAAAATTACATTTGAGCCAGTAGGCACATTTGCAAATATGGAATCTGTGAACCAAGAGGATGACTGGATCTCACTTGCCTTAAACTGAAGGTAAAGGGCCAAAAGATAAGGGTTCTATAGCTTTTTCTCTGTACATCCATTCGGAAGGGGTCCTAACTTCTCTATATTTTGACTTTCAAGATACGGTTATTACTTTGGGGCTTAATGCCTTGCACAAAGAACTCAAATTATAGTTTGTTTTGATCTCATTCATTTGAAATAAGATTTCATTACTTTGAAAATGGCTTTATGTTTCTGAGTCTATTCACTTTGGTCAGCATGTTCTCCCTGTGTTCCCACAAAGTAGATGGTCTGAGGAAGTTTTTCTCTTCAAGCACTGAGGTCCTTGAACAGAATAACTCGGCATACTCATTTAACACTGTTGGGGAAAGACAGGCTCCTACAGAGAGAGATTGTGTTGCAGGGTCTAACTTTGCCATGGGTCATAGCCAAGTCCATCTAGAATCCCACTGTAGTATGAAGGTGGTTGCCTGGTAGGCTTTCAGTACTGTGTCAGTGGCAATTTGCAGAAGTTCCCTGGAACACTCAAAAGCTCGTGAATGGGCCAGGTAGTTGAAAGTTGAGAAAAGTACAAACTAAATAATATTTATGGGGATTGAGCCAGATAGCACTGGCGTTCCCAGGACAGAAGACCACTTCTCTCTCTGAAGCTGCTGCGAGCTTCCCAGGAAAGAAAAGTCAGATTTGGTTTTAAGGGAGAAAATGTCTTGCTCTTTTGGTTTTACGATATTTTTTTTTTCTTCTTTTGGTTTTAATAAGCAATTTCCTAAGTAGCTAAATTTAGGAAGAAAATGAAAAATAAAATGAGCAGAAATGTAAACTACAAATTCCTTTAAAAAACATCCTTACAATTTTCCATGGAACAATATTTTGTATAGTTAAGGAAGAGCAACTTCATTACCTTTCCGGGCATCCTCAAACCATTTGGTTGTTAATTCCTAAAAAAGTTATTTAGCTCACTGAAGAGTAACATGGCTGCCTGATGAAATGCCCACTGGCTGCACGGAGCTGGGGAATCCCTCTGGGAAGGCTCAAGGGCAGCCCCAAGGGTGCAGCTCCAAGTCCAGTTCCTACTGGAAGCTGCCTCGAAGCAAGAGCAAGACAAGCTGAGGGCCTCTGAGGGAGATAGAGTGGCGTCCATCTTGCCACTGGGCAGATCAGCTTTCCTCAGAATGTTAAGTCCTCTTGCCAAGGTAATGTCCGGGCTTGTGCAGATTCAAGAAGCAAGGCAGAAAGCCATGGCACTTGTTTTGCCTGGATTAATCTTGAACTCTCAGAGGAGCACTCGATGTCCTATGGAAGCAACACTCTCCAAATACAGCAACCCTGCCATTCCGGGAGCCAGACTACCACTGACCTGAGCTTTCCCAATCATGAAAGATCTTCAAAAAGGCTTTCAAGGAAAAGGCAGTCACAAAACCCATCCACTTTCTTTGGGGCCAGAGAGCCAGGCAGATGAAGGGGGAGGCCCCGAGAAAGGTTTAAGCATTAAACCCCCACTGGAATAAACTAGAAATGTGATGGCAGCTAATTCAGGGTTTCACTTACAACAGTTCCTACAGAAGTAAGAGCTTCCTTACCAGCAACGTCACCATTGTCGTTCTTCCCAGTGAAGCCTTCCTTTCTGTGATGTCCCCACACAAGCAGTGGGGCACATCTGCAGGTTGACCTCAGTCTCCCCACCACCTGAGTCCACATGGAGACAAGTCACAGCCAGCCCACTTGTGAAGCCGAAGGGTGCATGGCTCCTGAGATGCTGTTCCTCTGGGAATGAGGGGGTTCTTTATTTTTTATCACCTAAATGATATGCTCTTTAATATGCTTCACAAAACAGTCGGGCTTAGAAAACTGTCTACAACACGTCTATGTAGCCATTTCCTTTATGGAATATAAAGAAAGAAGTATATGATTTTCATTCATAGAGGTTTCTCACCCCCGCTCGTGTTGAACAAATATGTTTTCAGGGAGAGCAACATTATTAACTGTCTTGGGAGGGCTGTTTCTTCATCTGGCCCTCCTGGTTTGACTGGGTTACTGGGTTCCTTTCTTATCCTCAACGGCCAATGACGGATGATCAGAAATTGCATGTTTGGTTTGCAAAAGCCGAGTGTTCTAGTGAGTGCTTTCTTGCTCTCAAGCTAGGGTGACCAACCATCATGCTTTTTCCTGGACTGAGAGTTGTCAGTGCTAAATCCAGGGAAGTCCCTGGATGACTTGATCCCCTTATATCCATGCCCAGAGAAGCAGCGGAGTAAAGGATTGCTAGTGTGGGCGCTGGAGCTCACTGCCTGGGTTGGGACCACTCTCCATGATTTAACTTGCCATGTAACTGTGGGCAAGTTATTTACCTCCCTGCTTAAAAACCTCAGTTTTCACACCTAAAACTGGGGAAAATAGCATCTACCTTTTAGGGGGATGGTGAACCCCAAATGAAATAATTATGTAGAGGGCCCCTTGGTGTGCCACACACATAGGAGGGGCTATTATTGTTGTAATGATTATGACTGGAAGGTATAGTATCGAGGAGAGCAATCCTATGGGAAAAGAGCAACGAACATACCTGATGTCAGCCCAGGGTGATCAAGAAGTGGTCAAATAATACTCATGACAGCCTCAGAGGATGGGAACGTGTTGGACTGTGTTCTTCCTTTTGGAAGTTGTTTATCAAAATGGATTTTACTTTGAAAAGTTTGGGTGCCCTAGAGGGACAAGTTTCCATTATCTGGAACATCCCAGCAAATGGATTTCTTGGATAGGGGAAGCCCAACTCTGTCATACTCAAGGCTCTGCAGGCCTTCTAAGTGTCCTCAATGGGCTGCCAGACACCAGAGGGGCCAGAGGGAGCCTGTGGTTTTTTGGCCTCTCTGGGGGCGTAATATCAGGCTGCAGACCCTTGGCATATGCTGTGGAAAAATTTTCTTGCCCTGGCACTGGGGCTCCAGACACATGTGTTTTAGATCAGTGTTAATAAAGTCTGCTTCTGAAGCTCTTACTTCCTGTCATTTGGTCTGCAGAATTTTTGCTGAGTCATTTGACCTCAGGCGTCTTCTGAAACAGCAGTCACATGACCAGAGGAAGCTGTGGGCACAAAGCTTGCCCATGGGCATGCATTCTTGCAAACTGGATCCATCGAATATGTACAGATTGCATACTGCAGTGCTCTGCCTTAGGGACCCGGAACTTACTGGGAGCATTGGGGCTCGGCCTTCTAGCGGGAAATACAGGTCCATATCCTAGGACTACAAGCCAGACCTTTAAAAGTTATATAAACACAAACATAAACTATGTGGCTAGGTAGCACAGAATAATTCATTCTCTCTGGGGGAAACTGCAAAGGAAGGCACACCAAGCTAGGTTTTGGAGAAAAAGTAGAACATGAAGGACTTGGATGAGCTGAGACAGGGCAAGAAAGTGTGGGCAGAGGCCGTTTGCAAGCCAGAGGACGTGTGCTGGCTCAGAGCATCATGCCGGATGCCCAGTACGCTGGACTGGACCGCAGGAAGCACAAAGGGGGTTTGCTGGGGGAGCAGTGGGCCAGCTCATGGATAGAGTGAAGGCACAACCACACAGTCTGCACTTTCTTCCACATGCAAGAGGAAAGGCTTTCAAGCCAGGTTGTGGTAGGATCACAACACGGCCTCAGAAGAATGACTTGGTCAAGGAGGGTGTCAGTGGGCTGTTATTTGTAGGGGGCAGGAAGACTGGAGTGGACAGAGGCCCTAGTCATGCAACGCAGGTAAGAGTTGATGAGACCTGAACTTTGGAAGTAGCAGAGAGAATAGAAGGAAGGGAAGAGAAGACACTAAATGAAACTTTGGGAGGCAGAAGGAGAAGCTTCATCTCCACTTGCGTACAAGTGCCCTGGAGGGGCAGCTGTGACCAAAGGAGCAGCAAAGATCACCGGTTGCAAAGCTGAGAGGGAGGGGTTGGTTGGCCTAGAAAAAAGGCTGACCCACACCTCAGTGATAGCTTGTCTGTACACAAGAGACATCAAACACAACTGTTTCCTCATCTCCTCCAAAAAAGTTTCAAGTTGAGGTCTGGAGAGTATAGAGGAGATATGAAGAAAGAATTTCCAAATGGGGAAAGAGAGGCCAAGAGCAGGACACGTTTTACCTTCAGGATGGTTTTGTTTCTTTGCTTCCATCTGTGCGTCACTGCCTGGCCTGAGAAGAGAGAGGCCTCCTTCCATCCGCCTTACTGGAAACCACCTCAGTCCCTTCTTGGTCAGTGGTTTCCTCTTTGAACAGAAGAGTCAGCCTCACTGTTACCGAAAGGAAAAACAAAAAGCACTGGATATGAATTCACCATTGGAAATAGCTATACACAATTCCTTTGTTAATTTAAAATCAGCAGACTGAACATAATGGGTGTGAGTGGGGTTGTGATTGTGTAAACTACCAAAATCTACTCCCCTGAAAGGGCCCGTGACAGAATGCCACTTCAAAGCAGCTTTGGCAGGACTAAGGGCAGATTGCAAGGTTGTGGGGTCATCTGTGGTCACCCAAGACAGGAAGTGGCTGAGAGTCACTGAGTTCCCAGAGCCCCATTCAGTCTTGGCTTCTGCTTCTTCCAAATCGGCGACCTTCCCTCTCTCTGCAGGCTGCCCTTCACTACCCCAGCCTCCCCACCCCACACACCTGAATGGCCTGTGCACAGGTCCCAGAAAACCGGTTTGCATCTCTTTATTTCAATTCCAGTTTCCCAGGGACCCTGTCACTCCGGGTGAGTAACCCAGAGGGCTCCTACAGGGCCTCTGGAAGGTGTGCCCTGCTGTGGACAGAGCAGGGCCATTCTCAGACCAGAGTGCCATGGGCTGGAGTCCCTTTAAAAATCATGACACGATAAAATCTTGAAACTTGTCTAAGTGTGGCAGGCTATTTGAGATGCAGGGACCGGGAAGATGTACGTGAAGATAAAGAACATCTAGCACAAAATCACAGAGGAAAATCTCCATCCGGAATTGTAGAATTGTCTGATGCCATTAAATGATCTGGTAAAGTGGTCAGCCAAGAGAACGTCGACCAGCCTCTGGCATCCTAGGAAATGAGGCAGGGTCCGCCAGCCATATCTGTTCTGTGAACACACAGGAGCTGCGGCTTCTGAAACCTTTTCCACCATCAGGTGGTGGCTGCTTGGTTTTAATCACGTCACTTCCCTTCTCAGAAGTCCTGTGTATTCCTGGTTCGTCATCTTAAGCTTTTTAGCAAGAGCTGCAAGGCCCATACCATCGCATGGCACAGTCCATCCTCACTCATTCCCTTCATTCTTGTGGCTTATCTCAGGTCCTACCCAGCCTCAGTGGTTTCCCGTCCAGGCGGGCTGTAGAGTATGTTCCTGTGTCTTGCTCCTGAAGATTCTGATTATGGGCTGTAGGAGTGTGTGTGTGTGTGTGTGTGTGTGTGTGTGTGTGTGTGTTTATTTATTTATTTATTTATTCGTCCATTCATTCATTTATTTATCTGAGAGGGAAGGGGCAGCGGAAAGGGGGAAGGGGCAGAGGGAGATGGGGAATATTAAGTTGGCTCCACGCCCAGCAAGGAGCCAATGCCAGTCTCAATAACATGACCCTGCATTCAGGACCTGAGATGAAACCAAGGGTCAGTTGCTTAACTGACTGCGCCCCCAGGCGTCCCTGTATATTTTTTTAAAAAGCTTTATTGGAGTGTAATTGACATACAAAAACATATTCCTATTTAAACGTACATTTGACAGGTGTTTTTTTTTTTTAAAGATTTTATTTATTTATTTGACAGACCGGGATCACAAGTAGGCAGAGAGGCAGGCAGAGAGAGAGGAAGGGCAGCAGGCTCCCCGCTGAGCAGAGGGCCCGATGTGGGGCTCGATCCCAGGACCCTGGAATCATGACCTGAGCCAAAGGCAGAGGCTTTAACCCACTGAGCCACCCAGGCACCCCCTGACAGGTTTTAACATACATATATGCCCGTGAAACTATCACCAAAATCAAGATAGTGAACGTATCCATCACTCCCCAAACTTTCCTCATGCCTCTTTGTCACTCCTCCTTTCTGCCCTTCCCTTCTTGCCTGCCTCCCCCCAAACCCCAGCCTTTCCATCTTTAGGTCACATGCAGTTGTAAGAAATAATACAAGTGAGATCCAGGGCATTCTTTATCCAGTTTCCCCCGAGTGGGGGCATCTTAAAAAAAATCACAGTACAGTATCACAGCGAGGTGATGTGGCCAAGATATGGAATCATCCCATTTCCACAAAGATCAATTTTGTTGCCCTTTAATAGCCACACCATGTCCCTCCTCTCAGCCTATCTCTGACCACTGACAACCGTGAATCTGTTCTCCATTTCTATTATTCTGTCATTTCAGGAATGTCACATATATGGAATTGCACACTGTATAATCTTTTGAGATTGGCTTTTTTCACATAACACAATTTTCTGGAGATTCATATAAGTTAAGTGCATCAATAGTTCATTTCCTTTTATTGCTAAGTAATATTTTATGGTATGGATATACTACAGTTTGTTTAACCACTCACTCTGGCTCTTTTTACCTTTACTAAAGTATAATCAATACGAAAAATCATAAAATATTTAAAATGTACATCGTGATGATTTGATATACATAGACATTGTAAAGAATTCCTTCCCTTAACTTAACACATATTTACCTGTTTTTGTTTTGTTTTGGTGAGAACATTTAAGTTCTACTCTCAACAAATTTCAATCATAAAATACAATGTTATCAACTATAAACACCATGATATATGTTGGATTGTCTGAGCTTATTCATCTTACAGCTGAAAATCTGGACCCTTTCAAGCCAACCTTTCCTTATTTCTCTCCCCCCTTGGCCCTGTTAACCGGTTTACTCTCTGTTTCTGTGAGTCTGACTGTTTTTAGATTTCACATTTAAGCAATATCATGCATATTTGTTTTTCTCTATCTTATTTATTTCACTTAGCTCAATGTTCTCAAGGTCCATCTATGTTTTTCACAAATGACAGGATTTCCTTCTTTCTTGTGGCTGAATAATATCGCATTGTGTATATGAGCCACATTTTCTTTATCAGTTCATCTGTTGACGGACACTTATGTAATTTTCTATCCTATTGTAAATAATGCTGCAGTGAATTATGGGAGTACAGATATCTTTTTAAGATCCTGTTTTCATTTCTTTTGGATACATACCCTGAAGTTGGATTGCTAGATCATATGGTAATTCTATTTTTAATTTTTTGAGGAGCCTCCGTACTGTTCTACCTTTTCCACAGTGGTTGTACCAATTTATGTTCCTACCAACAATGCATGACGGTTTCCTTTTCTCCACAATCTCACCAACACTTGTTATCGCTTGTCTTTTTGTGGATAGCCATTCTGACAGGAGTGAGGTGATATCTCACTGTGGTTTTGATTTGCATTTACCTTGATGATATTTCTCTTCTCATGCACCTGTTGGCTATTTGTCTCCTTTGGATAGCCATGCACTCTTTGAAGGGCATCTGAGGTAGTTGCAACTTTGGTTACTAAAAATAAAGCTGCTTTGTTTGTGGACAGGTTTTGTGTCAACATAACTTTTCATTTCTCTGGGATATATACCCCCGAGTGCAATTCCTGGGTCATATGGTAGTTGTATGTTTAATTTTAAAAATTTATTTATTTATTTGAGAGAGTGAGAGAGCATGAGCAGAGGGAGGGACAGAGGCAGAGGAATTCTCAAGCAGACTCCCTGCTGAGTGTGGAGCCTGATGCAGGGCTTGATTCCAGGACCCTGAGATCACAACCAGAGCCAAAACAAAGAGTGGGTCAGATGCTCAATGCATGGAGCCACCCATATGTTTAACTTTATGAAAAGCTTCCAAACAGTTTCTCAGATTGGCTTCACTATTTTACATTCCCATCAGCAATGTATGATCCAGTTTTACCAAATCCTTGCCAGTATTTGGTGTTGTCGTTATTTTTTACTTTAGCCATTCTGGTAGGAGTATAGTGTTATCTCACTGTCATTTTAATTTGCATTTCTCTAATAGCAATTATGTTGAATATCTTTCACATGTACTTACTTTCCATTTACAGCTCCTTCAGTAAATTCATATCTTTGGCTGTCTTCTATTTTCATTGTTTATTTTTTTATTGTTGAGTTTTCTGAGTTCTTTATATATTCTAAATGTTAGTCCCTATCTTTTGTTTGATATTTGGTCTATAAATATTTTTCTCTAGTTCATAGCTTGTTTTTTCATCCTCTTACTTGGGTCTGTGACAGAGCAAAAAAAAAATAATAATAATTTTGATAAAGTCCAATTTATCAGTCTTTTATAGGTTAAACTTCTGGTGTGAAATCTAAGGACTCCTTGTCTAGCTTTAAAACCTGAAGAATTCTTCTATTTTTTTTTCTTAAAAAATTTAGAGTCTTATTTTTTACATTAAGTTTGTGATCTATTTTCAGTTAATTTTTGTGTAAGGTTAAGGTATGAATCAAAGTTTATTTAATTTTTTTAACTTATGCCTGTCCAATTATTCCAACATTTGTTGAAAATGTGATCTTTCCCTCCTTTGAATTGCTTTTGCACCACTGTCAAAAATCAGTTGGGCACATTGTGTGAATCTATATCTTGGTTCTCTGTTCTTTTTGATTGCTCTATGGGTCTATCCCTCTGCCAAAAACCTCACTGTTTTGATTACTTTCAATGTACAATAAGTCTAATATTGGGCAAAGTTATTCTTCCCACTTTATTGTCTTTCAGGATTATTTTAGCTATTCTAGAGTCTTCGTCTTTCCTTACAAATTTTAAAATGTTTGTATATATCTACAAAAAACCTTGCTGAGATTTTTATGGAAATTACATTAAATCTACCTTAACATAATAAGGGTCATATATGAAAAACCCACAGCTAACATCATTCTCAATAGTGAAAGACTGAGAGTTTTTCCCTTAAGATCAGGGGCAAGGCAATGATGTTTAGTCTTACCACTTTTATTCAACATAGTACTGGAAGTCCTAGCCACAGCAGGCAGACAACATAAAGAAATAAAAGGCACCCAAATTACTAAGTAAGAAGTAAAACTTTTACTATTCGCAGATGACATAATACTGTATATAGAAACCCCAAAAGTCTCTACCAAAAAACTACTAGAACTGACCTATGAGTTCAATAAGGTTCTAGGACACAACATCAATATACAGAAAGTTGTGGCATTTCTAACACTAATAATGAAGTGGCAGAATGAGAAATTAAGAAAGTAATCCAATTTTCAATTGCACCAAAAATAATAAAATACCTGGGAATAAACTTAACCAAGGAGATTAAAGACCAGAACTCTGAAAACTATAAAACACTGATGAAGGAAATTGAATACATACAAACAAATGGGAAGACATTCCATGCTCATGGATTAAAAGAACAAATATTGTTAAAATGTCTATAAAAAACAATCCACATACTGAATGCAATCTCTGTCAAAATACCAACAGCACTTTTCACAGAATTAGAACAAATAATCCTAAGATTTGCATAGAACAAAAGACCCTGAATAACCAAAGCAATCTTGAAAAAGAAGAAAAAACTAGAGGTATTACAATCTCAGATTTCAATATATATACAAAGGTGTAGTAATTGAAAGAGTAGGGTACTGACAGAAATAGACACATAGATCAATGGAACAGAGGAGAGAGTCCAGCAATATATCCATTAGTATAAGGTCAATTAATCTTTAATGAAGGATGCAAGAATATACAATGGGAAAGAGTCTCTTCAACAAATGGTAATGGGAAAACTGCACAGCTACATGCAAAAGAATGAAATTGGACCACTTTCTTACACCATACACAAAGCAAACTCAAAATGGATTAAAGACCTAAATGTGAGACCGGAAACCATAAAAATCCTGGAAGAGAGCAAAGGCAATAATTTCTGTGACATTGGCCATAGCAACATTTTTCTAGATAGGTCTCCTGAAGCAAGGGAGACAAAAGCAAAAATAAACTATTGGGACAACATCAAATAAAAACCTTCTGCAAAGCAAAGGAAACAATCAACAAAGCTAGAAAACAACCTATTGAATGGAAGAAGATATTTGCAAATGACATATCTTAGTCATTTAGGGGTTAGTATCCCAAATTTATAAAGAACTTACACAATTCAACATCAAGAAACCAAATAACCCAATTAAAAAACGGGCAGAAGACGTGAACAGATAATTTCTCCAAAGAAGACATCCAGATGACCAAGAGACACGTGAAAATATGCTCAACATCACACATCATTAGGGAAACTCAAATCAAACTGCAGTGAGATATCACCTCACACCTGTCAGAATGGCTACAATCAAAAACACCAGAAGCAACAAGTGTTGGTGAGGATGTGGGAAAAAAGGAACCCTGGTGCACTGTTGGTGGGAGTGGCACAGCCACTGTGGAGGGCAGTATGGAGATTCCTCAAAAAATTAAAATTAGAACTACCCTATGATCCAGTAATTCCATCACTGGGTATTTACGCTAATTGAAAAGATGCATGTACCTCTGTTTATTGCAGCATTATTTACAATATCCAAATTATGGAAGCAGCCAAGTATCTACAGATGAATGGATAAAGAAGAGATGGCATATATATATATTGTGGAATATTCCTCAACCGTAAAAAGAATGAAATCTTGCCATTTGCAACAACATGGTTGTGGAGTATAATGCTAAATGAAATAAGTCAGTCAGAGGAAGACAAATACCACGATTTCACTCGCATGTGGAATTTAAGAAACAAAAAGAATGAACAAAGGAAAAAAGAGAGAAACCAAAAAACACACTCTTAACTACAGAGGACAAACTGATGGTTATCAGAGGGGAGGTGGTTGGGAGGATGGGTGAAATAGGTGAAGGGGATTAAGGAGAACACTTATCTTAATGAGCACTGAGTAATGTACAGCATTGCTGAATCACTATGTTGTACACCTGAAGCTAGTATAGCACTGTATGGTAAGTACACTGGAATTAAATTTAAAAAAGAAATTACATTAAACCTATAGATCAGTTTGGAGAGAAGCGACATCTTTAAAAATCTTGAGCCTTCTGATCCACCAACAGGATATGTCTTTCCATTTATTTAGGTTTTTCTTAATTTCTTACATTAGCATTTTGCAATTTTTAGCATACATATACATTGTTTTGCTAAGTGTCTGTGTAAGTATTTCATTTTCTTTAAGTGATTTTTATAAATGATACTGTGGCTTTAATTTTGGTGCCCATAGAAATGTGATTGTTGTGTGTTTATCTTGCTTCCCGTCTTCCTGAACTCACTTATAAGTTATAAGAGGTATTTTTTTTAAATTTTTTGTAGATTCCTTGGAATTTGTTGTGTAGATAATCATATCATCTGCAAATCGACACCTTTATTTCTTCCTTTCCAACCCATATGCTTTTCTTTTTTCTTACCTTAGTGCTGTGGGTATAGTTTCCAATATTATGTTAACAAAGAGTGATGAGAACAGATGTCTTTCCTATTTCCACTCTTAGAAGGAATTCAGCCTTTTACCAGTAAGAACGATGTGGGCTCTAGGTTTTTCACAGATGCTCCATATTAAGCTGAGGAAGTTCCATTCCGTTCCTAGTTTGAATTTTGTCAAAAGCTTTTTCTGCATCAGTTGAGCTGATCATACCGTTTTTTTCTTTTGGAGTCTGTTACTACGAAGAATGACATTATTATTATTATAGTATTACAGTATTATAATATTAAACCATCCTGCAGACCTGTGCCAGACTGCCTTTGGTTATAGCCCATTTTTTAGAAATATGTTGTTGGTTTTGATTTGTTACATTTTGGTCAGGGATGTTTACGTCTGTGTGACTGCAGAAGATCATCTCGCACGAGGTAGCTGAGGTCCAGGAGGCAGTTGGGCTCAGGGTTAGCAAGACTGTCCCTCCGCTCAGAACCAGGCAAAGAGGAAATGGCCGTCGCTGAAGGATAATCACGTCCTGTCATGGCGGCTATTCAAATTCTGGCTTAATGACCACTTGATGGGAATGTTGTGGAGGAAATTCAGACGCCAGCTGGTGGGAGTGTGACTGGACAGCTTTACAATTCCAGCCAGAAAGCATGTGATTTCATGAACTCCATTGCCCCGACTCCCAGGGCTCCAGTGCTTCCTGTCTGCAGCTGGGGGGCGGGCTGGGCTGGCCCCGCCGTGGGCCTGTGGTCTAGCGCCCCGCCCAGGAGTCGCAGCAGAGGGGTGGGGCCACCGGCCGCCAGCTCCCCAGGCCGGCAAAATGCCCCAGGGCCCGCGTGGAGTCCTATTCTGCTCAACAGACTCCTGTCCCCTAGGACACACTGTTTCTGAGTGGTCTTCCAAGCCGGCCCAGCACTGGATCTACCCACAGCACGCCCAGCACCTGAGAAAGTAGGCTGGGAACTTGCAGCCTGGATTTGAAAAGGACGCTGTCTCTGCTTCTCTTGTATTCCATGCTTGGTGGTGGTGGTGGTGGTGGTGGTGGTGGTGGTGGTGGTGGTGGTGTGGGTGTGTGTGTGTGTGTGTGTAGGAGGAGTTTGGGTTTTTTTGTTTTGTTTTAGAGAGGGAGACAGCGGGGAGGGGCAGAGGAAGAGAGAAGAATCTTAAGCAAGATCCACGCCCAGCATGGAGCCTAGTGCGGGACTGGATCTCACAACCCTGAGATCATGATCTGAGCCGAAATCAAGAGCCGACGTTTAACCAACTGAGCCACCCAGGGGTCCCTGTCATATTTCAGATCAGGAGGTAAGAGATGTTTGTGTGTGTGTGTGTGTAGTCAAGGGCACATCAATTGTTTTGCTAGGTGGTGAAACAGAACATCAACTATCATGACAAAAAGGGGCCTGTGGACTGGCAGACTCCTGTCTCATCATGCTGAATAAACCCAAATCCAAACTCTTTGATGTGATAGGAAATGTACTCACAGAGGTCCAACTTACTGCTTCCTCTCCTGCTTACACTCCTATCCTTTCGTCAATAATCTGCCAAGTCACTTGAAATTCTTGCCTTAGCACTATTGCTTACATGTCTCCAGGGATTCTGGTTAGAAGGAGTAAGTACCACGGGATGGATTTCTCATTAACCTATTCGTACTCATCTTAGCTGGAATTGCTTTATGATGTGCTCTAGCAGAGAACCTAGATTCTGGAGCAGTGATAGAATGGGACCTAACACAGGCAGATTTTGGTGGCGAGGGGAGGTAAAGCAAAGGGCTTAATGTGAACAGAGTCTAGAGAAGGAGGCAGGGGAGTGAGGGGCCTATTGGGCAGCTGGAAGGATCAAATGCAAGTGTGAATATGGCGCCAAACGTGTCCATTTTACGTCTGATCCACGCAAGGGCATTTCCAAGTTGAGTAGTTGGATTACTTTCCCAGACCCCCAAGGGCAACACAGCAAAGTCTTCTCCAGGGGCTGCTTACCATAGATAAAGTGGAAGAACACAGAGGTAAAACCTGCTGGTCCCCAGGTATGGCTGGGTTCATTTCCAGGATCCCTGCAAGGACTTTTGAATCAGAGGAAGGGTATGGTGCTGGGAGGCAGATGACTTGTCTCCAGGCCCAGCTCTGCCATGTATCAGCTGAGAGATCCTGGGCTGGCCTCCATTTCCCAATGTGTCGAATGACATCAAACATCTGCCCCTTTCTGCTGGGTGACCTCATACACTCCTGTCACAGCAACTTCTGCTAATATATCGATGTCTTCCAAATCCCAGTCACCAAGCCAGTCCTCTCCTGAGTTCCTCCTGAGCCCTGAATCCAATCTTCCCCAAACATCTCCATTTGGGATTCACAGACCCCCCGGAGCTTATCATGCCCCACTGACCCATTCATCTTTCTTTCCCAACCTGCTCCTCTTCCTGGTTGCATTGATGTGAAGGACACCGTCCTCCACCCTTGGGCCCAACAAGAAAGCTAAATGTTTGCCCTAGCCTCTCCTTCCCCTCCCACATTCAGTCACAAGCACTCTACAGGCCCCTTGAATGTCTCTTGAATCCAATCCTGCTCTCCATGCTCACTGCCACTGCCCTGGACCGAAATCACTCCATCTCCCTCTGGGGCCAATGCAGTGATCTCCTGTCTCACCCTTCTGTCTGGAGGCCCTCCTGTGTGATTGGTTTTTCTAAACTGCAAAGCTCTCGTGCCCCTCTTACTTAACATCCTTAGTGATTACCTATTTATTTCCAATGGAGTAAGAATCTAAACTCCTTAACCTGTCCTAGTTCCTCTCTTGACTCATTTCCTGCCCATCTTCCCTCCCCGACTTTATGCTCTACCTCTCACCATGCTAACTACTCGGAGTGCCACACATGGGCAAGACTCTCTCTTTTTTAACTTGAATGGTCTTCTCCCTTGCCTGGTGTTCCTTTGACCTCCATTTTGGCCTGTGTAGCCCCTACTGAGGTTCACATTCTTCCTCAAGAAACCACCCTGGTCCACCTAAGCCAGAACAGGCTGCCTCAAGTCTCCCTCCTCCTCTCAAGGAACCTATCATATGGAGTGGTGACCGTGACATTGTCTCTTCCCTCAAGGGCCTCTGAAGTCTTCGAATGTGGGCAGTATGCCTCAGGCCCTCTGCCTCCCAGTATCTGGCATGGTGCCAAGCCTTCCTTTGGCACTTGTTGAATGAGTGAATGAATGAATGAATGAATGAGTTTAGTCGCCACGCACAGTACTTGTGAGGATTAGATGATGACGTCTGAAAATACTTCACAAACGGTAAATGTGTTAGGGATATTTCTGAGAATGAAAGGCTGTAGGGAGAAAATAAATGTGCGAGGCAGGGCCCCCTGGACAGTAATACGAGAATGAAGTGGAGCCGTGATGGCTGAGGAGTCAGGGATGACCTGGGATGGCCTGTGAGAGGAGGTGCGCCTCCTGAGAAACCAGCCTGGGCTGCACAAACTTGGGGGCAGACGTCACTGTATGGCTCTGGCTCCTCACACAGCACACAGTCCTTCAGTCAGGGGCTCGGCCAGTGAAAAAACACATTTCTAGCTTGGAACCAAAGCTTCCTTATGTTCCCGTGACCCTTCATTAGGGGGGACATGCAGACTTCTGGAACAATAAACTCATAGTCTTTATTAAAGACATAGACTAGATTTTGATGGCATTTTGGCTGAGGCCCTGGAATGCCCATGTTCTCCTTGCCAGTGATACTTCTCTGAGAGAGAGAGAGACAGTGTGTGTAAATGAGAACACAATAGTGCTATTTCTGTGGGCTGTGCACAATACCCACTTATGCCTCTGCCTGTCCCCACTCCCCGGCCCCAGAGCATGGCACTGGGGAAGCTAAACCTGAGCAGGCTGGTAGGGCTTGCAGCTGAGGTGGGTTCCCAATCCCCCATAAGAGCTAACACAGATCTCAGGTTCTCTGCACTCCCTGGGCTAGAGAGACAGAAGGATGGAGACAGACAGAAGGGGCCAGGCCTCAATGTGAGGGTGGGGTGGGGTGGGATGGGGTGGTGGCTGGTCACGGACTTGTGGGTGTTTCTGTCTCACAGAAATGTTATAACATCTGTGCCCTGATGACCATGGTGGTGTGATCACATTAGTGGCAACATTACCTTGGGGAAGAATAAAAGAGATGTGGACAAGAAGGAGGGCTTCTTCTCCTCAGTCTCTATGGAGTAAACGAGGGCCCTCATATATCCAGGAAGGCAGTTAGATAGAGCATTCATTCGTTAACCATAAGTCCTTATTCAATACTTTTATGGGCCAAATTGTGTCCTTTCCCAAACCCCTAGGTTGAAGCTCTAAGCCCCAGTGTGACTATATTTGGAGATAGGACCTTTAAGAAAGTAACTAAGGTCAAATGAGGTCAGGAAGTTGAGGCCCTAATCAGAGAGGACTAGTGACCTTGTAAGAAGATGACAGAAGACAAAGAAGAAGAGAGTTCTCACCAAAACCCATCCCTGCCAGCACCTTAATCTTGGACTTCAAGCCTCCCATGAGCCTTCCAGAGCTGTGAGAAAATGCATGTCTGCTGGTTAGGCCCCCAGCCTGTGGATTCTTTCATGGTGGCCCCAGCAGACCGATACAAATACCTACTATGTGCGAAGTCCTCTGCTTTTGTCAGTCGCAAATGAGGATCCCTGGAAAATTTCTGTGGGATTTTCCCTGTTTGAGACCCATTCCTTGAGTCTCCTTAAGTATCATTTCTTCTGTGACAGCATGGTTTATGATAAAATTGTGGCCACCCCAGAAGTTTTGAGAGAAACCACCACATATCCTTCATTAAATGCTACTTCCTCTGGCTCCCCTTTCTCTCTCCTAAATTCAGAAGTTTGTGCACCCATGAGATAAGTGGGAGAAGGGTCATTGTCAATGCTCTGAGGTACAGGCTTTCTGCCACAGACAGATGCACCGTCCTGTGGCCCCCTGACAGGCTGGGAGGAAGAACGTGGGTTCTGAAGTCCCCAGATCTTCCCAGTGCGCTGTATGAGTGTATTAAACTTCCCAGTCTTACTTAAGATAAAGCTCCTAAGAGACACATACATCACTTCAAGTTTTCTCAGAATTATAATGACCTTTTTTCCTTTCAAAGGTTTAT
>PISX010001796.1:131976-181843 GCA_004024625.1 Mellivora capensis
GCCAGCTGCAGGAAAGATGCCACTCACAGAGCCTTTCATCTCACACTGATGTC
This sequence comes from Mellivora capensis, assembly GCA_004024625.1. Lineage (NCBI taxonomy): Eukaryota > Metazoa > Chordata > Mammalia > Carnivora > Mustelidae > Mellivora > Mellivora capensis. Next base: position 132,030 of record PISX010001796.1, read on the forward strand.
CTGCTCGGGGGTGGAATATGGGGCAGGGATGTCAGCCTGGAACGTCCAGATGACTTTGATGGGCAAGCAGAGAGGCTCCAAACACAAGTCCAACATGGGATGACACCGAGAGCAGAGAGTCAGAATTCAGGGAGGTGGCAAGATGGGAAACCTACCCTCAGGAGAGACTATAATGATGTGGGGTATCCTTTTCTCTTTGCCCTTAATTTCTCAACAAAGTCAGGAAAAAGGAAGAGAAGGAAAAGTTGAGAAAGGAGAATGTTGAGCTCTTTTAACAGACAGCTCTATTTTGTGGATTAATAATTCATAAAGAACAGTGAATTACTACCCACAAGGATTAAGAGCTCACAAGCAGCATGTCTTGGCCGCCTAAAGTGGTCTGTGCAGGGAGCTGAAACTGAACATCTGCTGGTCTTCAATGAGGTATAGAACCATTCATCATGTAGGCACGCACGCTGTCCACAGAAAAAGTTTAAATGACCAATCAAGTATGAGAGTGACTCAACCTCACCACAAGCTATAGAAAGGCAAGTGGAAGATAATATATATATTTGCCTCCCGAAGTTTACAATTTATTTATTTATTTATTTTTTAAAATATTTTACTTATTCATTTGACAGACAGAGATCACAGGTAGGCAGAGAGGCAGGCAGAGAGAGGGGAAGGGAAGCAGGCTCCCTGCTGAGCAGAGAGCCTAATGTGGGGCTCTATCCCAGGACCCTGGAATCATGACCTGAGCCAAAGGCAGACACTTAACCGACTGAGCCACCCAGGCACCCCCAAAGTTTACAATGTTTACCAGTTCTACTCTAGGTTTTAGTTCTGAGTGAAGTGGGCCCACATGTGTCTTTCCCTCCCACTCAGAGGCCTATTGAAACAGCAGCAAAAATGTGTGCAAGGTAATAAATTCAGTGGTGCACAGGGCAGCAGGTAGGTATGTCAGCAGAGTTTTTTGACAATTTTCTAGAAGATGGAAAGCAAATGGGATCGAATTGCCAAATAAACCACAGAGGGGAAGCTGTATCTGAGGCATAAAAGGATGCTGCAGTGAGAGAGTAAGACTCTTGGAAGGAGAGCCATCTTCCTGGGGGTTCTGGAAGGGGTGTCAAGCTCTAAGTTGACAGAACGGTTAAGTAGGAATGGAATGTGGATTGGCCACCAGGATGACCATTTGCAGGGAGATCTGCGGAGCAGCTAAACTGGCTACCCACCCTCACTCCCACCACTTCCCTGCCATGGGTGTAGAGCAGCTGGCCATCTACTCGTCACCTTCAGAGATGAGAGTGCTGTTCAGGGGAACTCAACAGTTGGCCAGGGGAGCGCAAGGTCTCCTTAAGTGAGGGTGGTTCCTCCAGAGTGAGGCTGTCCTTGTGTTGGCCCTGAAGAGGGCGCATGCAGGGATGCAGAGGATGCATGCAGGGATGCATGCAGGTGCATGCAGGGATGCAGAGGAACATCCTCTCAGCTGGATTTCTACCCCTCTATCTAAAGTGAGCGGTGCAAGCCCATATGCTCTACCTTTTAACATACACTTGTCAATATTTGTTAATACCAAAGACAACCAGAGTTCATGAAAATTAAACATTTCAATAGAAGAGCTGAAAGATAAAGTTGAGGAAATATTCCAGAATATAGACCAGAAAGAGAGTGATGAAAAATATGAGGAGTAAGTTAAAAGACATGTAGGATCAAGTCGAGATGTCTAAATCTATCTGGCAGGAATTCCAGAAAGAACAAAAAACATGAGGGGGAAAATTTTTAAAGAAAAGATAAGAGTTTTTATTTATTTATTTATTTATTTATTTATCAAAAGATTTTATTTATTTATTTGATAGAGCGAGATTACAAGTAGAGAGGCAGGCAGGGAGAGAGGAGAAAGCAGGCTCCCTGCTGAGCAGAGAGCCCGATGCGGGGCTCAATCCCAGCACCCTGAGACCATGACCTGAGCTGAAGGCAGAGGCTTTAACCCACTGAGCCACCCAGGTGCCCCAAGGCATGAGTTTTTAAATTGGAAGGAATTGTTGAAGATTCAACAAAAAGAATTTTTTAAAGGACTCAAGTATGTTGTCATGAAATTTAAAACATGAAATTCAAAGAGGAGATTCTCAATGCTTCCAGGGAATAAAGATAGAGTACCATAAAAGAATAAGAATTAACATGGCTGTGGCCTTCTTGTCAGTAATCTTGGGTGCCAGCAGAGTAACTTAGTGGAACAATGGCTTTGAGTACTAAAGGAATGTGATTTTTCTAAATCTAGAATTATTAATCCAACCAAACTATTTACCAAGTATCAGGGCACACAAAGTGTTTTTCAGTACCATACTACTCATTCCTTCAGTTAAAATATTTATACAATTATAATATTACAAAGACTGGCAATTGATTTTCAATTCTCAGAATGTCTAAAGACAAAATAAAGACTCAAATATTTATCCACTGTCTTAGTTTGTTTGGGTTGCTATAACAAAATACCACAGTCTGCGTAGCTTATAAACAATACAAATTTATATTTCACAGTTCTGAGGGCTGAAAGTCCAAGACCAGGATGGCAGCATGATCAGGTGCTTGTGAAGGCCCTTTTTGGGGGCAGTCAGTTAAACATCTGACTCTTGATTTCAGCTCAGGTCATGATCTCAGTCAGGGTCATGAGATCTCAGGGTCAGAGCTCTACATCAGGCTCTGTGCTCAGTGTATAGTCTGCTTGAGTTTCTCTGTCCCTTTCCCACTGTCCCTACCTGCCCTCTAAAATAAATAAATAAATAAATAAATAAATAAGTCTTAAAAGAGTAAGAAAGCAAGAAAGATTACTTGTGTGTGTTCTCCAGTAAGACGAAAGAGGAATCCAAGAAAGAGAAAGTCATGGAATCTAAGAAATATTAGAAATAACTTAAAGGTGTAATAAAAAAAATTAACATGGCAGCAACTGGTGCATACCTAGAAGACAATGAGATAAAACTAGGCCATTCAAAATTGGTATGTTTAAGAAATTGGATATTTTTAGTGATATGGTAATGATGATATATGCTTCTATTGTTAATTAGTTTAAAAAAGAAAAGCAAGTAGAAACCTCAGAGAAAACAAAAATCAGAGGTAAAATCCTACTCCAAATAAGAAGCAACCTAAATTAAAGTATAGTTGTGAGAAACTGATTAAGGTAAGAAAAGAGGACTTATTTGATTTTGACTTTTGAAGATTTTTTTTAACCTTCTCTTTTGAGTAGCTTAGGATTATTTCCTTCCTTGATTCTTTAGTAAATAATTTTTATATATTTACAGTGAAAAAATTTCTTATTGATTTTCAAATTTTGGAATAAAAATTTTGAAAAAGCATGAAAGGCTTAACTTTGATTTCAAGATAGAATAAAACTATTGCAAACCCAATAAATATATAAAAGGAGCAGGGCAGTTATGACAGAAGACAGGAGGTGAAGGAAGTAGGGAGAAAGGGCTGGAGGGGAGAGGGAAAAGGGACAATTTCTTCAATTACATAATGAGGATAAGTTAGCATAAATCCTCTTGTACAGCAGTCAATAAATACTGTAGGAAGTTGATAAATCAAGAAATGGAGGTATAAACATTTATTTAGTATTTTGTGGCAACCATCAGAAGAACTAGAATCAGGTTGGCTGAAGCTAGTTACCACAGGAAGCGGAACAGGGTAAGGAGGGCAAAAAGGATATTTTTCATAATGTTATATACTATATGAATGTAATTTTCACCACAAGTAGGTATTACTTTAAAAATGTAAATGGAGGGACACCTGGGTGGTACAGTCGGTTGAGTGACCGACTCTTGCTTTTGGCTCAGGTCTGATCTCAGGGTCAGGAGATCAAGACTGATCTCTGTGTTGGGCTCCACACTTAGCTCAGGGTCTGCTTGTGTTTCTCTATCTCTCCCCAACATCCCCTATGCTCTCTCTCTCTAAAATAAACAAAACAAATCTCTCTCTGTATATGTGTGTATATATATAGAGAGAGAGTAATATTATTACAATATTGTAATATTAATTAATATTAATTACAATAATATTATAAAGTGTTGGCACTAGTAAAGAATAAAAATTGAATTGGTCCAAACTTTTCAGAGAGCAATTTTGTCATATTAAAAAGAATCAGGTTCTCCCTCTAATGATAATATTGTATAGGTTTCCAATCCACAAAAATGATGTAGAGCAGCAGCTGGCAAACCAACCAAGAGGAGAAAGCAGAATACACGAGGGTCCTTCATTGCACATGAGTGTGAACATGCACACACACAAGTCACATCCTGCCATGTGTCTTACATATTGACTCATAAGAAGAAACATCAGCCACCCAGGTTCTTCAAATTCTCCTGTCTCCAGCTTTAATTCTTTCTGGTGATCCTTACATGGATGGCTGTCTCTGCTTTATATCTTTATATGATATATCTTTATATATGACTCATTTCATCCATCTTTATATGACTTTCTATATCCATCTTTATATGACTCATTTTGGTTTGCTTTTGTGGAAGCAACTAGCTGGAGAGCTGGGACTTGTCCCTCCTGACAGAGTCTGGGGTTAACCACAGTGTTCCAAAGCCCATGGGCGCTGGCCAGCCACTTGGAGGGGTGCCATTGAGTCTGTTTGTCCTCTCCTTGTGGTTACTCAGAAGAGGCCCTGTCTGTGTTCCAAATGTGGTCAGCCTATTAGAGAGGCGTCCCCCGTGGCCTGACATGGTCACTCTCCCTGTGTCATCATGATGTTATGGGAAAGAGAACACCATTGCCTTTGGACAGCCTTAGCAATAGCTGTCCATCTTGACTTGAGTAGAGAAGCCAAGTTCTTCCCATGATTTGATGATGAGACTCCTGGGACATGCTTATGGTCAAACTACAATTTTATAGAACAAACAGTTAATATAATTAATCACAGCAGCCCTTAATCTCTATTTTTGATGAGAAAATTGACGCTCAGCCATGGTTAAGTCAATTTGTCCATGATCATTCTGCTAGGAAGTAGTCAAGTATAGATTAAAATCCTGGTCTTCTGATTCCTAATCTTTTTTTTTTTTTCCCCCACACCATTCTATGTTTTCTTTTTTTTATTTTTAACTCCTTAGTGCGATACTTGTTGGCATTAGACAAGAAGATCTTTACTCTGTTTTGGAGTTCTGTAGAAATCTCCATTCTTTATGGTAATATTGAACATCTCACTTTGTTCGGCTTTGGACTAGATCTCAAGTTTGCTACTAATGACTGTGGGCTGTTTCAAGTTCACACAACATTTCTGAGTTTCAGTTTCCTCATTTGTAAGACAGAGATACTAATATTTAACTCCAATGAAACCTCACCAGGATTATTTCAAGTGATATACTATATAGCAGATACTAAGTCAGAGCTCAAATAGTGGTGATGGTGGTTGTCAATGTGAAGAGAATTATTTTAAAACATTTTGGACCATTAAAGAGCCTTTCCAAATTTCCTCTTCAGATGAGTTCCTAGTGAACTTCTCTCCTGTCTTCTAGGATGTCAACTCATCTTCACAGTAATAGCTTGAAAAGTTGCTAGTTATACTACTTTGTTAAGAAGGCAATTTTGAGTTAGCATCTCTCTTGCCAAAAGTATGTAGATGTGTACTTCTTGCCAAAAGTACATATCAGGTACTGTGTTATGTATCAGGTACTGAGCATCCAACATAAGCTTAATGCAACCAGATGACAGCAAGTCCCATTCTAAACGTGGTTGCTCAAGGAGATATGGAAGGTGTGGCATAGGGCATTTTCCGTTGATGGGACAGTATTCTTTGGGGAGAGAGAGCAGGGAGAGAGCCATTTGTTGAGTGTCAGAATCACAGGTCTTCAGAGAAGTGGGTAGCAACTGTACTTGGTAAATTCATGCTTTCCAAGTTCCCAGAAAAACAAGTGGAGACTATTCATAACAGATATTGCATGTTGGAAAAAACAAATGTCAGAGAAGACCACGAATTTTTGGGCTCTTCAAACACAGGCAGGTGATGGGGCAGAAAGTAGGCATTTCATCTGTAGTGAGAGGACTGTGGCATTGGCTCCAGTTACCAAAGGGTTGAAAAAGTTAAGTCGTTGCCTGTGAATTTGGATAAAGCCACGAAAACACCAAATGCAGAGGAAAAGAGAGGAGCAAAGGTACATGTGCAAATAGGAAGATAGGTGTAGTTCACTTGAGACTTGTTCTTTGTGGCAATCTGAAGTGACCATACCCAAGGGTAAATATGGGATAGACCTAGGGTCCCTGAGTGCAGTGAGGCTCACAGAGGGGCCTTGATTAGATGTCTGCTTGGGGGAGCTCTGAGAAGTCAGGCCTTCAGAGGCCCTAGGGGTAAGAAGCCTTCTTGCTTCTTAGAAGAAATGAGGATAGAATTGTAGTCTTGATCTTCAAATTCTTGAAGTAAAGGATAGCTATTAAGGGTGTACCAACCCTGAGTATGGAAGAACGAAGCAGGAAGAGGGAATTCCTCTGGCAAGCTGGGAAATTCTCTCTGACTAATCAGATGTGTTGAAGGACTTGAATATCTTCAAACCCAAGTCAGCATAAATACTTTGAGTAGGACTCAGAGCTTAAGTAACCTGAGCTCATACATTTAAAATATTGAGAAAGTTAATAATAGAAAATGAAAGAGGAAAAAAAGCATAAGTCAAAACTTCAGAGCAGTGGTGCTCACAGAGAAGGGAGGGAGAGCAATTTTGCCCCTACCTTCTTCCAGAGGATATTTGACAATGTCTAGAGACATTTGGGGTTCATACAACTGGGAGGAAGTGATATTGACATCTAGTGGGTAGAGATGGGAAGAGATGTTGCTAAATATCCTATAGTACACAGGACAGCCCTCTACCCCCAACAAAGAATGATCTGGTTCAAAATGTCAATAGTACAGATGTTTAGAAACCCTGGTTTAGAGCTATCATCCTTTATGCCACATATATCAACCATTAAACAATATAACTAGTTGAGTGAAAAAACACCACAGGGCAGAATAGAGGCTTTTGCTAGAAACTGAATAAGTCATGTGATTAATATGATCATTGCAAATGAGAAATATTAGCTTTCCCTCACAAATCCCTTACCCTAAACTTTTCAAATACAAAGTAATGTTAATTTTATGGAATCATATTAAAAAAAACTATACAAATTTTTATAATGGCATTTTGACAGCGTTCAGACATGTATTATTACTTTTAGTTTGTAAATCACATGAATTGCCTTATTTAATGTTTATAACCTGGCATAATTAACCCAATTTCATCGACTCTGAGAGGTTGAATTTTAAGTTTTTGGACATCCGCTATGTGCCAGCCACTGTGCTAGGCACTGTGGTTATCACCCAGACCGATAAAAGCTTAGTCTTAAGAAGCTGGAAATCTCCTAGGGGACACAGAGCTGTGATACGTATAATAACAGAAGTATAAGCACAGCCATGGGAGAATGGGGGAGGAAACCGAAGTCATTTGCCTGAGGTTTACAAAACCAGTAATTGGCAGATCTGGAACTTGCCTGAAGGTCTTTTGAGTCTCAAGTAAGTTTTCTTGGCATAACAATGTAACTCCTTTATCTTTTCAGAAATGTAAAAACAAAACTGAAGAAAATCATTCAAAAACACATCCATAAATTACGGAGTGGGCGAAGCATAGAAACAGTGTTGAGAGGGTGGTAGGGAATTAAAAGGGAAGATAAGACCTAGCAAAACAGAAACACAAAGAGGCTGCTGGTTTCAAACCCACCACTGGGCTGCTCTTGAGGTTTGCAGCGGTATTAAGACTCATGTCTCCCCCCACCACCCCCCTCCACAGCCACCACCCCCAGAACGATGTGACTTTGAGTTGGAGGAGCAGGAAACAGAAATCTCTTGTGGTTGCGTTAAGTCCCTTCAAATGTCTCCAAGCTTCCCTTCCTCTGGAGGAAGCCCCATGTGAGGAATTCTCCATTTAAGGAGAGTGTCTTGGGATGCCTGGGTGGCTCAGTTGGTTAAGCGGCTGCCTTCGGCTCAGGTCGTGATCCCGGCGTCCTGGGATCGAGTCCCACATCAGACTCCTTGCTCAGCAGGGAGCCTGCTTCTCCCTCTGCCTCTGCCTGCCACTCTGTCTGCCTGTGCTCCTCTCTTTCTCTCTGACAAAAAGAAAAAAGAAAAAAGGAAAAAAAAAAGGAGAGTGTCTTGGTGAGTGGGAGGAGGACCTAACAACTGCAGGCCAATATGGGGGAAGACACAACAAGTGGCCGCCTCCTCAAGAAGTCAAATTCCTCCGGTCAGTTCAGTTCTTTCTCGTCTCTCTTCCTCCCCCAAACCTGGATGCGAATATGAAGCCACGGTTCACTCCCCATTACTCATCCTGACAAACAAGAAGCTGAATCCAAAGAAGTATCATTTTGCAGCTGTGCACCCCGCTTCACTTCCCAGGAGACGGGCTTTCTGCCGTCCCCATTTGCTTCAGTGGCTGGGAGACCAGCACAAATTCAGGCGGTGCAGACTCCCTGTGCTGGAGGGCGCCCTGCCGGCCTGGAGACTTGGATGCCCTGGGACTGAGTTGCTCCCTTTGTCCTTTTAGGCAGAGAGGGGTGTGATGGGACCCCTGCCAGTGACACAGAGTACTCATTTTTTCACTCAGGCCAGGGCTTTGTCCCTGGGGGACAGAGCAAGAGGTAAACACAAAACCTGATTTGCCTGTGCTGTGTGGAACCAAAAAACTCTTATTGTCACAGGCCACTCCCTCCCGCCCTCCCTCCCCATCTAATTCCGTGTTCCGGAGGTTGGGCTCCCACAGGATTTATTCTGCACATTGTTGCTCCACAGTGGACACAGCTGACTGGACCAGAGCAACCCCTGACCCGTCTGGTCCAATCACATCCTCTCCTGGGGATCTGGGGATGGTGTCTCGAGACAGTGCACACACGTCAACTAGAGGTTTCTCCCATTGCTCTGTGTTGAAATTGCCTGGGGAATTTTGAAAACACACACACACACACACACACACACACACACACACCCCTGTCTATACTTGAGCCTGCTCTGAAGAGCCTCCTGGTACAGCTCAGAGTGGTGCAAGTGCATGGAGGAGTACACAGGGGACAACGAGGTGAACCCTCAGAGAGAGGCCGGAATGAGAGACCAAGGCTCTAGAAAGAGACATCAGTGATCTCGACTCCTGATAGATTTCTGGTTCTGGGTTCCAAACATACTCAGGCCTCACTGTAGCTCCTGCTCTTCAATCTTCCCTTCCAAATGTTTCTTCTGGAGCTACTTTGAGTAGCTTCTACTACGTGCCACAAAATGGAACTTCACCAAATCCCTCACACAGCCCGTCTATCACCAGTCCCTGAATATGCTGATTTTACCTCAGAAATTGCTCTTAAATCTCATCCTTGTGGCTTCTTCAGAGGGGTTCTTACCCTTACCCTCCCTAACTCAACTCTCTGGCCTCTTCTCTCTCATCCAGCCTCCGTATAAAACAGATCTGATTCACTCACCTTCAAATTTAAAGTTCTTTATTGGTTTCTCATTGCCTGTTAAAAATAACAAAATAGTTCTGTATAAACTGACCTGTAAAAGTATCTTAATTATGTCACTAACTGGAAAAAAAAAATTGCAGATCATTAGGATGTAGGTGTGGAATACTTCAGTTTTTTTTTAAATGTGGTTTAAATATGTATAAAAATTTCAGCTTAAATTTAAGAAAAAGAAGGGACATTTTCTAACCATTAGCAGTGGTTTCCTCAGTGGGATCATTTTGGATGGGCAGAGAGGAAATTCCCATCATGTCTTACTTTTATAATTTTGAATAAATGATGGGGAGTATGGTGATATTAAAATTTTTCTATGTTCTTCCAAAATACTTAAATGTCCAAGGTCCTTTGCATTCTGGCTCCCATATACTTCCCAGAATCCTCTCTTACTTGCCACATGCCTTCTGAGCTTTTCATTCTTCCCTGAAGCCAGCATCCCCTTTCATGCCCAGCTCAGATATCGCCTCTGGGAAGCCTTCCTGGACTGATCCATCCCTGATCCATGTCCGACTTAGTTGTTGTGTTTCAGTGGCCTCATGGTCCCCCATTTCTCTGTCTGCCATAACACCCCCAAACTGTGTTATAGCTGATGTATTTCTCTCCAATTTGAGGTGAACTCTTTGGGGGTGAGGGCTGAAGTTTACTCATCTCTGCTTTTTCTGTATCTAGTAGAGAGTGGGACTAAAAATGGCGGCACAGAAAATCTTGGTTGGTTGAATGAATGAGTGAGTGAATGAGTGAATGAAGAGTGAGTCAATGAGTGAATGACTGACTGAACAAGTGAATGAATGAGTGAATGAATAAATGAATGAGTGAGTGAGTGAGTGAGTGAATGAGTGAACAAAGAAATGAACAGGTTAACAGGCTCTTGCCCACCAGGTAGAGCCATGATGCAGTCGCAGCCTTCCCTGTCTCTACCAGATAAAGTCGACCAATCAGAGCTCATCCCAGCCCAGTTCCTGAGCTGGACTCCAGCTCAGAGTTACTGCTTTTCACCAGCTTGTGGGGGGAGTTACCAAGCTGGGTTAGTAACTGTTGATGGGGCCCTTTACACATCACAAAGATCAAATAGAAATGTATTTTTTAAAAAGTTTTTTAAAAAATTATTTGATAGAGATCACAAGTAGGCAGGGAGTCAGGCAGAGAGAGAGAGAGAGAGAGGAGGAAACAGGCTCCCTGCTGAGCAGAGAGCCCGACGAGGGGCTCGATCTCAGGACCCTGGGATCATGACCTGAGCCGAAGGCAAAGGCTTTAACCCACTGAGCCACCCAAGCACCCCTAGAAATCTATTTCTAATGGTTGGTGACTAATAATGTAATCAGGAGGTTATGCCTGTTCTAAAAAAATGTCTAGGTGATGGGTCTGAGCTCAGGTCTGGGTATTTTCTCCCCCCACCCCCAACGCTGTACTCTAAAGAGAGCTCTTTAATTGCCATGCCCCTGACCATCACCACCCCCCAATTCCAAAGAGGTAAGATCCTGTACTGCTGGGAGAGAAGCCAATCGAGCTATGTGCTAAAACCATAAGGGAGTAGGAGAATGGGGGTGGAGGAGAAAGGACAGGGAGTAGAGGAGTTCTCTTCAGGATATGAGCACAGCCCCCTCAGAGCAGCTATGAGCATATGAGACAGAAAAGAAAGTTCAGGTTATGTTTCTGAGTGCCTATCTATGTCTGTCTTCTGAAATGACCTGCAGGAGGGATGAGCAAAGAAGGAAATTCCTTTTAAATTACATGCTGACTGTGCTTAAATGTGGCACAGTCCCAAGGCCAACACCCAAGAGTCTAAGCTCTGTGAAAGTGGCACCTATAAATAGGGGAGAAGGACGTGCAGAAAGACGAAGCTGTGCCTCTAGGTTAGGGCTCTGCTAGCGTCCCCAGCTGCCTCCGTCACAGAGAATGGAGCCAGGACAAGAGAGGCAGCAGAGGTCCTAGTGTGGGTTGGTCTGGCTTCCGGGAGGGAGACAGCCTGGCCAGTGAGGCACTAGATCTCGGAGATGGAGAGGGGGACCACTCAAACAGAGCCCTGTCCTCCCCATTCACTGGGGCCTTTAAGCCAGGGGTGTCCAGAAGCCCATAGCGGCAGGTTGGAAGGAGGGAGGGGAAACTGGGAGCAGGTTGCAGTCTGACGTGGGTACCGTAGGGCCGCCTGAAACCAGCCAGGCTCCCACCCAGACCACAGATGCCCCAGGAGCTGCCAAACCACTGGGTCAGAGAGACCACAACTGGTAGGTGGTGGTCCTGGGGCAGCTGAAGTTTCTAATACCTCAACAATAGTTTACTGAAAGAGAAGTCTCTGGGACATGCTCAGAAACCCTGCTTCCCTCCACCAATGGCGGCTGATTTTAAGACTAGGTTAAGATTAGCTGATTTTAAGATTCCTTAAGAAGGGGACGCCTGGGTGGCTCAGTTGGTTGGACGACTGCCTTTGGCTCAGGTCATGATCCCGGAGACCCGGGATCGAGTCCCGCATCAGGCTCCCAGCTCCACGGGGAGTCTGCTTCTCCCTCTGACCTTCTCCTCGCTCATGCTCTCTCACTGCCTCTCTCTCAAATAAATTAAAAAAAAAAAAAAAAAAAAGATTCCTTAAGAAGGAGGAAGGTCCACTGGGGCAAGGTCAACATGAAAGAGACAGTGGCTCTTGGGGAGTAATTCACTATGGGGAGAGGGGCTCTTGATCATGGCAGCTCCTCTCATCCAGGCTTATGACGGAAAATTTGAACTTGGGTGAGGGAATAACAAAAGCAAAGCAAAGTGTCTCAATGAACTGAGGCAATGTCTTAGATGGGAAGCAGTGAGGTGCACTGAACATAAAACCAGGAGGGCTAGGGTTGAGGCCTTGCTCACCGCTGAGATTATAAATACCACTGGGATCCTCATCTTCTCATGTGAAAAACAAGATCTGTACCATCTCCTACATGAGAGTGGGTAGCACGTAGTGTGCATTCATTCTTTGAGTCATTCTATAAAATATTGGGCACCTGCTTGGTGCCAGGCACCAGGCTAGACCCTGGGCACACAGGCGAACACTTAGCTGTGGTCCCCGCCCTTACGGGGCTTTGTTGTACTGGTTCAGTCTGGATGCTTTGCTGCTTGCCTTCCCCTCACCCCCACCTCTTTCCTGTGGAATGGGCTTCAGTCAGTACTTTCAGAAATTGTTAGCAGGGAAGAGAAGACGCAGAACAGCATGTTTTAGAACAGATAGGAAAGTGAAACTGATCTCCTGGTCCCAACCGTCCTTGCCAGCGTAGAGATTCACGGAGAAGATGAAGAGGTTCCAGAATAAAGCCAGGAAATGGTTACAGCCTCCTTCCGGGCTTTCCCAAGAAAACCATAAATCTTTTCCAGGCTTACACCAACAGCAAAAAGAGTCAAACCAGCGTTTTAACAGTTCTTCTGAAATTAGTAGGATATCTGTCAGGCTATTTTTGGAGGCCAATTAGAAGGCTAACGAAGAGGACCATCTGTGCAAAATTAAAAGAACAGTGATGATGATAAAGGTTAAAAATACTATAGGATGGCCTAACGAAGGTTACATATTCACCTGTTCTCCTCCTGCTCTGTGGAGAGTTATCTAGCCCATGTGAATATTTGTGTTCTGTTACTATCCATCCAGGCCCAAGCCAAGGAATCGCTGCCCAGTGTGGATGGTTGTCATCTCCGGTGTGTTAGCGAGAGCACAGACACCAGTCAGCTGAGGTGGTTCAGGGCCGTTTGAAGACTCTGTTCCCAAGTCTCCTTTTGGGCCTCTAGCCCATCTTCCACCTTCTCCATCAGGTTCACTGTCCAAGAGGTGGTCCGTCAGGAACTGTGCAAGGGTTCCCTGCCCTTGGCCTTGCGGCTGGGCTCAGCTAAGAGGAAGCACTGGCGGGAGGTCCTCCAGAAGGGCTGGAGGAAAGTGAGGCGGGTTACCCATTGGACTTCCTCCTCGACGGTTTCACGGCCACTAGATCCCTTCAGGGAAGGCTGCGTGCAGCTCTCACTGTGTGACCTTTCCTGCACTACGGTTCTCACCGGGTTCAGGGAGCTACCCCCCCCCCACACACACACCTTCAGTCTTCAGTCCTAGAGGCGGTAACAAGCGGAACCTGCTCAGACCTTTGTAAACAGTCCGTCCATAAACTCTCCTGCGTCAGCCCTTTGAGTATGTGTGTGCCATCTGTCTGCAGCTGGAAATCTGACTCATATACACTATGAATCGGGCTTGAGGAACTTCTGAAATTCCATTCGACGCTTACTCTAACAAAAAGGTTTTGAGCAACTACTTTATACAAATGATAAGTAAATACTGAAGGGCTTAATAATATCCAAACCTTTATGAGTTTTTGGGGTGTGCTAGTTTCTGGACTAAACAGTTGATATGAGTTAATTATCTTAATATTCTTGTGGTGAAGATGTTTTTAAAACTGTTTCCAGGCAGGCCAACCAATGTTTGTTGGGGTTCCCTATGTTGCCTGAGCCCATACCACTAGGAAGTAGAGGAGGCGGGATTCAAACCCATGTAGGTTTCATTTCTAAGCTTGTATTTTATTTTTTCAATTCTTTTTTTTTTAATATTTTATTTATTTATCTGATAGAGAGAGAGAGAGCACAAGCAAGGGGAAGGGGCAAAGGGAGAGGGGCAAGCAGACTCCCCACTGAGCAGGGAACCTGAAGCAGGGCTTAATCCCAGGACCCTGAGATCATGACCTGAGCTGAAGGCAGTCGCTTTGACTGACTGAGGCACCCAGGAACCCCTAAGCTTGTATTTTACACTTTTTCTCTTTGTGGCTTCTTCTATACACTATACACTAGCTAGTATGATAGCTAGGTTTTTTTTTTTTGTTTTTTTTTTTTAATGATAGTTCCCTAGTCAGGAAACCAAAAACCAAAGGAGGAGGGAGGAACTCGACCGTGTGCCAAGAATCACGTACAGAAAGCAAGGCTCTACTTTCTGAACTGGAATTTTAGTAGCGGTGCAAACGGACACAGTGCACGAAGGAAGAGAAGTTTCTGGCTGAGCCAGGGGTGAGAGGGGAACTCTCTGGAGCGGGAGCATTCTGTGCATTGATGTGCCGCTCACTGTGGTCTGCCAGCTCTCCCCAAAGCCCTGATTCATGGTGTTTGCTGGTTTCTGTGTTGTGAATACTCGGACCGTGGAGGGTATCAGGCCACCATTATGATACCCCTGAAGGAGGAGTGGGGAGACCTGTGCATAGCTGGTCCGTGAGAGCCCGCACAGCACCACCAGACTTATTACAGGAGTGGGGAGTCAGGAATAGCACGGTGTGTGGGGGGCTCAAGAGGAGATGGGCTCTGCACAAGGGATGAGGAGTGGGGGCCAGTGGAGTGGGAACAGGGATGAGACTGCAGAGCAGGTAGAAAAGGTCACGAAAAAAGGGGCTTTGGTTGACCAGCTAGAGCCTCATTGTCCAACTTGGTGTCCACTCATTGTCCCTGAGCATGTGACACATGGCTGGTCCACACTGAGAGGTGCTATGTGACTAGACACCAGATTCTGAAGACTTGGTGAAAAGAGAATATAAAGTAGCTCATTAATATTTTTTATGTTGATTACACCTTAAAGCATATTTTAAGTGCCTTGGGTTAATCACATATTTATCATGAATGTCATCTGTTTCTTTTTACTTTTAAAGATGGGGCTACTGGAAAAATCCCAAGCTATACAATGGGCTTGCATTGTATTTCTTTTAGACAGCTTTGGGCCAGAGGATTTGGACATTATTCAATAGGCAACAAAGAGTCTTTGGAGGGTTTTAAATGGAGGTGGTCAGCTTCCCGTAAGAATCCATCTGGTGCCGTGTGGAGTTTGCGGTGGCCATGCAGGAGGGGAACCTGGGAGCATCCAGGCCAGGAGGATGCAGGGTGGCATGAAGATAGAGGAGGTGGGAATGAAGAAGGAGAGAGCAGCCTGGATTGGACAGGGTGGTCAACTGGATGTGGGAGGTGGACCAAGGGAGGGATCAAGAGTGATGGGTTTCTGGCTCAGGCAACTGTCTAGATGGGAGTAGGATAAACAGAAAAGGACAGGAGGGGTGAAAATTTCCTGGGGGAGGAGAATGCGTTCGGTTTCAGGTGTGATGTGTCTGAGGTGCCACAGGACTTGCAACCGGGCACAGGGGGTCTGGAATCCTGTTGGCACCGTCTTAAAACCACATCCCTCAGTCAGCCATCTCCTATTCCCTCTACTGCTGCCACCCCAGTCCAAGCCACCGGGATAGCTTATCTGGATTTTTGCCATGGCCTCCTAGCCGGTCTCCTTGCTGATGCATTTGCCTTGCTTTTTCTCGAGTCTCCATCAACGGCCAGAGTAAGCTTGTTAAAAGCCACATCAGAACATGGCATGTCTCTGCTCACGATCTCCAGTGAGTTCTATGGCACTCAGTGGTCATACCACTCTGTACAGTGACCGAGGTCCTAACATGAGCTGACCCTGCTACTCTCTGAGCTCCCAGTGCCCTTTCCCTTAGTGATTCTGCTCCAACCACACTGACTGCCTCAATGTTTCTAGAACTCACCAGGAACCCTCCTGGCTGAGAGCTTTTGCACCTGTCACTCTTTTGCATTTCTGAGGCACTGTTTCCCTCACCTCCTTTGGGTCTTTATTCAACTATCCCCTTCTCCATAAAGACTTCCTGCTCACCCCATCTAAAATGACACTCCTCTTCTTTCCTTCCCTTCTTTATGTTTTCATTAGCTCTTACTACTATTAGTCTTATACAGCAAGTGTTTCTTATTAGAATTAGAATGTAAGCTCTATAAGGCAGAAATTTTGTCTGTTTTATTTTCTGTTACATCCCCTGTACCTGTACCTGGAATAGTTCCTGGCACATAGTAGATACTGGAGTAATATTTGTTGCATGAACCAATAAACTGCAGTAAACCAAGGGGGTGAATACTTAAGTTCTAGAAACAGACCTACTTTGGAATCCCAGCTCTGAACTTGTCCTTGTTACCTTGGACTGGTTAATTAACATCTCTGAGCCTTATGTTCCTCTTCTGTGGAATGAGAGATTAATAAAACCTATCACAAGAGATTTTTGTGAAGATACATCTGGTCAAGAAATATTTATGGAACCCCCTCCCTTGTGCAGGGATCTGTGTTTAATGGGAATTCAGTGGGATGATGATTGCGTCTGCCGCACGGTAAGCACTCCGCAGAGGTTAGTGTTTACGGCATTAGCAGGACGGGGAGTGTGCAACAGTCAGCAGACAGGGCTGTGGGATGCTGGACTGGGAGTGAGTGTCCTGGGAGAGGCTGAGCTGGCCGGGAGTGGGGGGTGGTGAGAGAGTAGGGGGTAGTAGGGAGGAGACAGGACTCTGCTGACTGTTGGGTTCACAGGGATGGAACCATGAGGGGGAGCTGGGAAGCAAGCTGGACTTGAAAGGCTGTTTAGGGGGGAGAAGGGGAATTCTGGTGTCATCATCAGCATACCAGTGCCAGAACCCTGAAGCACAGTAGAGACAGACTCTCCCCAAAGCCACGAGTCACTCCTCCTGGGAGGTATGACACTGTGGGAGCCCCCCACAAAGAGCGAGAGGCCATGAGAAGAACACAGTAATGTGGCAGGGTCCCACCTATTTCAGACTGGGTTAGGGCTGGACTCGAGTCCCATGCCTTACTGCTTCAAAATCCCATGAAAGAGCTAGAACCTCATTCTGGGCAGAAATGGACAATGGCTCCTTTTCACCAGCCAGAGAGCTCTGAGGAGGCAGCGATCTGAGTCTGCTATCCCCGTCAGGGCCTCAGATGGCACAGAGTTGAGGGCCAAGGCACTGGGAGGTCACAGGTCAGACAAGACGAGAGCATGGAGGCCTGGACGCCCTGCCCTCTTTCCAGACCTGGCATGGCTCTGGGCCTTGCTGCCCTGTCTGGGCCTTACCCTGGCCTTCCTGGCAGACTTTTCTGGAAGACTTCCCAGGGGCCTCTCAGCTCCCCGATGGAAATTTGGAAGAACCCTCTGCCCCTACTTATGGGTCCAGGCCCCAGGGGTTAGGGAACCCGGGAGAGCAGTTATTTAAACACCGTGAGCCCCTTGGGCACTCTGGCTCCTTCAGTGCCCAGGAGGTATTTCCCCTCAGAAGGCTTTGTGAGGCCAGCATTTCCAAGACATGCTGCAGGGGCCCCGTGGCATTATGGCCCAGAAGAGTCTGAGAAGTCAAACCCTCTAGTGCAGGTGCAATCACAGACTTGGCACCCTCCTCCCTTACTCCCCCTTAGCCCTCAATAGTTCATGTTGCATGAGAGACCCCTGCAGTTCAACACATTGTCAAACACTGTACTCCTCTGTCGCCACCACCTAGGTCATGAGGGGACCACTGCCGGGACCCAGGACCTCCCCTCATTCCTTTTGGATTTCTCTCCCTTGCCTCCCCCTAAAGGTAATTCCTCTGCTGCCTTCTGGAACAATCATTTCCATGTTGTGTTGGTTTTTGTTTTAACAAGGCAGCACAGCGTAGTGGTAAGAACGTGGATTCCAGAGTCAGGAGTTCATTCACATCTTGCTTCCTCTCCTTACTAGCGGGGTGTCCTTGGGCAGATGGCCTCACCTCTCCACACTTGCTTTCTCTGTGATGTGATATGGATTGAATGCAAGCTGATAAAGTTATCTGAAAGATTCAATATGAGTTCATACCTGTGAAGTGCTTAGGACGTGAAGCCTTGGGTAGTCTGGCTGCTGCTCACAGCAGGCCCCCTAAAAACAGCACCGCCCACACCCGTCCCAGAGCAAATGTGGTCCAGGGACTAGTTTCTGAACTTCGGATTCATGGACTCACACCATAAGCCACCCAACAAATGAACAAACAAGTGCACAGAGCCTGTGTGATGAAAACAGCAATGATGATGGACGGAAAAAAGGATGGGCTGGTTCCTGAGGTTCTGGAAACAGGAGAGGCCTGACATGACGGGCAGGGGGATGAGGACAAGAGCACCCGGATGGACGTAGCATCAACAGACAATGAAGAGCTCAACAGAGAAGTGTAACTGAAAGGACCTACCCTAGGGCTGAGGCTTGGGAAGGGATCTGGGGCCATGAGGCCCCTGACCTCCCACTAAACTGCACCAAGGAGGTCACAGGGGGACAGCGTTTGGGAACAGGGGAAAGCTTTGGACTTGTGAACTTCCCTGCACTTCCTTCACAACATGGTGAAGCCCACTTCCCCTTTCTGCCTTTGGTCGCATAACTGCACATTTCCAGTCCTGGCCACTGGGCTCCGGGAGGGTCATGGCCTGGACAAGACGTGTTTCGGTTTCAGGGTGCCCTGGACAGGGTCCCAAGCCATGGGTGGAGGGGGGCCCTTCTCTCAAAAAGGAAGAGTCTTGTGCTCAGGGAGCCAAAAGTCCCCACTCCCAACTGCATTCTGGGTAGAGTTAAACTGGAAATGTCAAGCTATTTCAGAAACTCATACCAAATACTTAGAAATGCCAAATACCCCATTGAGTTTGTATGGTTTTCTTTTGAAGTCCTATGTTCTCCTTTTGCTAAACGTTCACTGAGCAGTCATTCCATTCCAGGCCTTGTGCCACAAGCTTTCCATGCACCTGCTTACTTGTTCTTCTTGTCAGGCCGGAGCCTCGGCCCCCTAGCCATCTCTGTCTTACAAAAAAGGAGACAGAGGCATGGAAGCTTGCTCAAGTTCACATGGCTGATAAGTGAAGGGGGCTTGGCAAAGGCCATGTTCTTGTCCAGTCACTTCTGTGTCTCCTCACTTCCTTGTGCAACAGTCCTAGTTCTGCCATCAGTGGGCTGTGTGACCAGACACGCTGCTGTGGGTGAGACAGTGGGAGGAGGCCTGTTTGTAAGGCGGAGGCGTGTGGGTCCCAGGCTGCTACATTTCCGGATTTACTTCACTTCACTGAGGGCCTCCTGAGGATATAACCCAGCCCTGGGCACTTGGGGGCTCCAAGAGAAGTAACATCATGGCCTTGGGCCTCCTCAAGGAGTTTCTAATATAACTGGGCCACCACTGATGGTAAAGACAGTGAATGGTTCATTTCCCCAAGTGTGATCTGGACCAGAGTAGAAGGGCTCTGGGAAGGCAGCTGAGTGAGTGGAAAAATGGACCATCTTGAAGGAAGAGCAAATCCTCCTTAACATTTGCTGAAAATAACTTCTCTGTTAGGCAAGAGCCAAACACACTTGTCTGATGGACAAGTCATCACCATCTGGCTCCCAGTCAGCCCAACCTGCCCAACCCCCAGCTAGGAACCTTGGGCAGCTGGCGGACGTGCCTCATTTCAAAGAAAGCATCAACACTTAGAGGGTGTGTTTTCTTTTCCTTCACATGATATGCTTCCTTGCAGCTATGCATGGGATGAAGAGGGTAGATGGTGAGGAAGAAGAATCGGGGGAAATAGAAGGCTAGCTGGAGTTGTGCAAAAGTCATAGAGTAGACCCACCATGCACTCAGAGGCTGGTTGCTCTGACCATGAACATCTAGGAGGAGCAGAAACACAACTTGACTGGGTTGGGGCCATGACATGGGGAACAGAAGTACTGGATTCCCAATGTTACCAAGTTTAGGCTGTCCTTCCAAACTAGAGTGACTATACTCTAAAGTGTTGAGCTTGGTTGAGTGAGCCAAAGAGTGAGTCTTAGATTGGTCTTGACTCACTGCTGTGACAACTCAGAGCCTGTGGAGAGCAGCATCTCTCCCAGGATTCTTAAGCTTCCACCCTCTCTCTTCCTCTCCTGAGTTTCCCTAGGGCTCTGTGCCAGCTCTATTGCTCATTCTAATGTTACAAGGGGCGATGCCATCCATTTCTAAGATTCTAGTGTTTGGGGCAGGCTGATGCTCTCAACTCCAGAAGTCCAGCTGGGAGCTGGGACTTGGGAACACGGCTCCATCCCCTTTGTCTGAGGGCTCAAATAGCTGGCAATTTTGATTAGGTCCCGGAGGAAGAGAGGGCTCTGCAGTAAGTCCAGCCCATGGCACACGAGGTCTTGCCTCTGGAGCTCCATATACTGGAACAATCCCCTGGGGCAGGAAGTATCTGTGATAAACCAGAGCTCCATGTGTACCTGATGAGTGGTATTTGGAGAGCTGCGGTGTGGGTCTCTAAGTTCTGGAGCAGGGGCATGCACTCAGCAGCAAAAAAAATTATGCACCTTTTGAAAGTCTTGGCAGGCTACTGAACATGAGGAGAGACTGAACATCTTCCCAGAAGTCATCACATAGTTTTACATCTAGAGCTATCTATCATGGACTGAGAGCTGTTATCCCCACCAAGTCACAAGGCTGGAGAGGCCCAGCCATATCTCTCATGTGCTGATCGTGGCCCATCCAGGATTGGGCCTGAGCAGGTCCAGAAGATATGAGTAAGCCAACTCGTCAAACTGACCGGACTCACATGTCACCTCTTCCCATAGCATTGGTGCCTCCTGGCAGAGGAGAAACAGGAAATCCAGGCCTAGCTCATAAAGGGCTTGACTTGATATGCTGGTATGAGCTGAGAATAGACTGTGTTGTGTCACAGTTCCACTCAGGGGACTCTGCAAAGAGTAGGAAGGTGGGAGAAATCCTCCCAATGAGCAGAGATTCAGGTAGTGTACCTCATCATCCAGTTTGTGAGGAGAGAGAAATGGCTTTAGCTAAGAGTATACTGGGCATCCTGAGCTGTGGTAAGTTGGTCAGCTGCCTGGTCAGGGGTCTGCAAGGAGCAGATCAGGGTTGAGGTGATATAGGAGAAGGGTATACAGAGGAGGCCTGAAGTGTAGCCATTGTTACACGTGAGCGCCTGGCGGAGAATCCCCTATAAAATTAGAGATTCAACAGCCAGGTCAATAGGATGACTTGAGGTGACCAAGCAGACTTCTCTCAGTCCCTCCCATGCTGACATCATGGGTTTATGGCTAGAGCTGCCTTGGTGGCAGAAATGGGGATCATGCATACACCCAACATGGCCTCATACCATCATGAGGAAATAGGATAGCTGCTGCATCAAGGGGATGGGGAGGACCAGGTCTGAAACATCAGGGATCCACTGGGACATGGCTTGATGTCCAATTCTAGTTGGAGATGGGTGACCATAGCAACCCCACCTGATAAGAGCTTGGTAACCAGGGGTCCAGACCCCTTGAGGGTAAAGGTCTATGTCACCTCAGCAAGCAGGCCACCCAGACCAGCAGGAGTGCTGGCGGAGAATGAGGGGAATCTAGAAGGAGTGGGAGAGGAGGGAGATGGTGAGTATCAGTCCAGCCTAGGGCCTGGCTGCAATGGTGGGGAGATCGGCTGGCTGCTATGTTTCTCCTAACAAGCCCATGCCTGCAGCTCCCTTTGGAAGACTGCTACCCGATGACTAGACTGTTCTGCCCGTGAGCACAGAGCCCAGAAGGGTCTGGGTGTTTCCATTTCCTCAGGGCACCCTTTAGCCCTGGACTGGCAGACTTTCAGAGTGCAAAGCCCAGCACCCAATGGAGACAAACTCACAAGTTCCTCCCTTGTGACACTTCACCTGAAATCCCACAACCTTGGCTCCCTCCAGCTGCCGGGCTTGCTTCCCCCACTGTTGGACCAGTTTCTTCCAGCGGCTGACTTTTCTAATCACTGGCACTGGCACTTTGCTGGAGGGAACTGCTTCCAGGTAATCTCCCACCCCTTAGATAATGGGTAACAACAGGTCATGGTCATTGAACATTAACCACGTGCAAGGTACAGTAGTAAAGACCTTTACGTGTCCCGGTCCATTTAATCCTCTGATCAGGTGAAGTGGGCACAATTGTAAACTCTTGGAAGCACAGCCTAGCACTTGGAGCAGAGGTCCTGGAGGTGGTCAACTCTGGGGTTGAATTTTGGTTCTGCCAATGACCAGCTGTGTGGCCACTGCAAGTTACTTTCCTCACCTGTAAAATGGGCATGAGAATAGAGTCTATTTCATAGGTTGGCTATGAAGTCAACGAGTTAATGCAAATAAAGCATTGGGAAGTTCTACGCAAGTATTTGCTGAATGAACAACTACTTCACACTAGGGGCCGATCAGACTTACAAAGACTAATTAACTTGCTCAAGTTCACCCAGTGAAAGTGGCAGTCAGGATTCACACCCAGATCCGTAGGATTTCAAAACCTTGTGTCTTTTTTTTCTTAGACTTTAATTATTTGAGAGAGACAGACAGAGTGAGTGACAGAGAGCACAGGTGGGGGAGGTGAGAGAGAAGCAGACTCCCCACTGAGCAGAGAGCTCGATGCGGAACTCCATCCCAAGGACCCTGAGATCATGACCTGGGCCGAAGGCAGACGCTTAATTGACTAAGCCACCCAAGCGCCCCCAAAACCTTCTGTCTTAACTATGACTCCATGCCACCTCTGGTCAGGCTGACATTCACTTCCTCTGCCTTCACATAATTCAGATCGCCCACTATCCCCCAAGGCTCCCTGCTAGGCAAGACAACAGGAGGACGCTGGGGCTCCCCGCGGCTGCCCCTCTGTTGAGGATGGCTCTCCCTCACTCTGGATATTGCCTTGTCTTGGGGGGGCCACCATGTGTTCCTTCTCAAGGGGATCTCTCCACAGAACTATGTGTTCTTCATTTCATCTCCCCATCCACCCCTGCCAAAAAACCAAAAACCAAACAACAACAACAACAACAACAACAACAACAAAACCCAGAGAGACTTTCATTTGCTCCTGGCCTATGTGATGGCCTAAGTGATGGCCTATGGGTACTTTTTTAAATTAAAAAAATCCTTTTATCTGTTTCCCCAATTGCAAAGGTAGATGAGATAATAATCTAAAGCATATGGAAACATGCGAGGGGGGGAGGAAAAACTTTCACTTGCCACCCATGTGGCTTTCTGAGGCTGCTTCACCCACCCAGCCTTGACTCACTGGGGACGTCACTGGCCTCCTCGAGGGCCCAGGGATGACACACCTGGCAGGCCTAGCGAATGTCCTTATAAGGCAGCTGCCGTGCTGGGCGGCCGCCTCCCTGGCCCGCACTGCAGGAGCTATGAGGCAACAGCCCCTCACTGGGACGGGCGGGGACCAGCTGGCTCCTCGTTCTCTGGAGCCCTGCTCAGCCTGCCCTACTTCCTTTTCTGTTGGTTTGAATGTCAGAAATCGAACTCCAGGAGAACCTTAAGGCTGAGGCCATTTATTTCCATGACTTACATTTAGCAACAACACATCTAACTGCTGTGGGCCAGGGACTTGATTCCCACGGGGTCAGTACTTACAGAAAGGGAAGAGGCCCAATTGTAGGGCTGAGCTTCAGCCAGTCCAGGATCTGACATTAGAGCTTCTTTTTGATTTTTGTGAGGTGCTCTAGGTCCATCCAGGTCCCGGGACTTGGGAAGGGTGGGTAGAATGGAGAAGGGACACTGAACATGTAAGGTCATATGTACCAAGCACAGTGCCCTATATACATTTCCTCATCTATCCTTGAGGTGGCCTTGGAAGTAGGTGTTTGAGGTTGTAGTGGAAAGTTTCCCTGAAATGTCTACTCTGGTTCTTCTGGGGTTTCTCTAGATCCCAAAGTCAGCCAGGAGGAGACTCAGTGGATTATTTACATTTTAACCTCAGAGGGTGTTTTCTATTTCAACCTTAGTCCTTCCAGCTCAGATCAGTCACCATGGTTTTCTTCCAGCTCAGATACCCACATAAACCACCATGGCCAATGGCAGATGCTAGAGCCTCCTGCTGGTCACAGCCGCCAGGAATCCTGGAGCCCAAACCCTTGCTGATCTCTGACTCCACCACCCCTCTCACCCCATCACGAGAGGAGAGGCACCCACTGCGCAACCCCTGGGCCTTCTATAGCCTAATCCCTGGGCTTGAGGTTCTCACCCATGCCTCCCCCTCAGTCTTTCTGCTCAGGATCCAGCTTCTTTGCTGGGTAAAAGACCCAAGGTCAGGTCGATGCCAGGGGGTTTCCTAGAGCTTCATCTTGTTTAGACAAGAGATGCCACAGGCATAATTGTCTTTATGACCCAGACTAGACTAATTCCTTCCGTGGCACGTACTCTCCTAGCTCCTCTTTCCTAGCTCAGAGGACGTTTCTCTTGTGGATAGCCCAGAGAAAATTCCACTGGGAGAACTGGAAGCATACCCAGATGGCTTCTCGGGGTTTGAAATGCCAGCCACCCACCCCTCTGCAAGTTCCCCCATCCTGTGTCCCTCAGTCTTCTTCTTGTTCCCCCACTTCAGCCACATTGTTATTCTTGCTGCCCCCGAAACACACAAGGCTAGCTTGCCAGACAAAATAACAGGATTCCCAGTTAAGTTTAAATTTCAGATAAACAATGAATGATTTTTTAAGTATAAATATGTCTCAAAGTATTTGTTGTCTTTCTGAAATTTAAATTTAATAGGCACCCAAGTTTTCTCCCATTTCTTTTTTTATTACTATTTTTGACAAATCTGGTAACAATGCCAAGCTCATTCCTCCCACTGGAAATATGCTTCCCCAGACAGTGGCAGGACTCTGGTCTCTGCCCAAGTGCACTTTCTTCAAGGAGGGCTTCCTTGACTCCACATCTCAAAGAGAAGCCCCCCTCTCCCCTCCCTCCACCTCTCCTCGCCTCATTTCCTTCATAGCCTTATACCTCTTGACTTTACCTTGTACATTTATTGGTGTTGGTCTCTCGGCTAGCATGATCCCATCCTGAAGTCAGGGGTCCTTGTCCGTTTTGTTCACTGCCATTTCCCCAGCATCTAGTACAGAGCTCAGCACAACACAGTTGGGCAAAACCATTTGTAGGTCGAATGGACTGTTTGCATAATCAAAGGAGAAGAATTTTGAGTTTCCAGGTCAGCCCAAGAAAGAAAAAAGAAAAGTTCCGACACGTGTTGGAGTCCACACAGGCGGCCGGACTGCATCGGCGCGGGGCGGGGACAGGCGAGCGGTGCAATGCAGTTTCAGAACTTGGGCTGTAGCACACAGGCTCAGAATTTGAGCCTGGGCTCCACCACCAGCTCCCCACGGTAAGACGCAAAGTGCTGGATGAAACGCTGGGCCTCAGTTGCCCTATCTGTTGGACGGGAATAACAATATCACCAACGTCCTAGCGTAGCCAGGAGGCCTCAGGGAGATCATGGGCGAAGCACTTAACACAACGTCTGACACCTGCAAGCTCCAAGGAGAGACGGCTGTGAAGGCTCCTTCCGTCCACAGCCTCGTTCCTCCCATCATGCAATTCGCCGGGCTGTGGCCCCTTCGATTTTTACTGACTCTCCATTGATGGCCATTTTCCAGAAAGAAATGTCCTTTTGTTTTTGTTCTTTTTTGGTAATCATGGCAGGAAATTTACCGTGTCCACGACAGCGACTGGAGAAGGGCCAGCCCAGTGTGCTCTAGGCGCTGAAGCCAGAGTCACTCTGCTGTCCTCTGAGCAACGAACTCCCTCAGAGCAGCCTCACAGCCGGAGGACCCAACACAGCCACCCTGCGGGGATACATCACTGTCCCCCGGGGGCTTGGAGGTTTCCAGGAACTCGCTGACGAGGCAAGTGTTAAAACCTGGGGTGTGGAGGGCCCATGTCGCTGACCACATGGGACAGGGTGTGGCTGTGACTGCAGAAGCCAGTCTGGCCCTGACCTGTGCTGTCTCTGTGACCCTCCGAGTCCCTTGGCCACCCGGCCTCACATTCTTCCTGTGGGAAATGGGATGATATTTCCTGGTCTGTCTTCCATACAGGTTTGGATGACCAGAGAATGAAGGATGAATGACAAAGACCTTTGGCCAGGCTAAGTGACTAGAGAAAGCCCAGGATTGTCATGATGTCATCAGCATTGTCTGCCGAGGGGAGGGGATCCCGACAGGCTGTGGATCACTGGCTCCAGGAAGAGGGGGCCTCATGGACGCCCTGTACCTCATAAAGACACACACCCTCTTCCTGGCGCCAGGACAAACCCCACTCAGAGATGTACCCCCATAGGGATAAGATGACACAAGGCCCTCAGACCAGGGAGCTCCACCACCACATCCCCAGGTCAGGTCAGCTGGTGTGTATCTGCCAGATGTGCAAAGGCAGGAAATTTGCCTCGGCTCTGAGTAAACATCTGTGCTCTTGGCCATATTAGTAACTGGCTATGCTTTTCTAGGACTGGACATATACGGGAAAGCCCCACGGTCGCCGGCACCAATGAGACCGACAGCAGGCTCCAGCCCCTCTCCTATCACAGGCCCAGCATTTCTGGAGACTTCTTAGGTAGCAGCACTGTCCAGGGCCAAATGATGCATCCTGAGGCAGACAGACAGGGCCAGAATGTACTGGCGCCCAAGGCCTCAGACTGGGAGCCTGGCCCAGCCTGAGAAGACAAGTCGCCCCTGAGAAGGAATTTTCTTTTCTCTCCTTTGGAAGCTCATTTGTCAGAGTTGTCCCCAGATGGCAGGAGGCAGGGTCCCTGTCAGGTGCTGCAATTTCATGCACTTATGAGGCCAATATTAGTCAAATGGCTACTACACTATGTATTAGATTCTAGGAAGATGTTAATGAACAAATCAGAATTTGAATTTCCTTTTCTTCATGGAACTTGAGTGACAGACAAGACAAGAAACAATCAGTGACTAGATTATGATGTGTGTTAGCAGATGATAGATGATGAGGACATAAGCAGGATCAGGGGAGGTGGGAGTGAGGGCAGGGTGGGAGGCAGCAGTGAATAAGCTCAGGGCAGGTTCATGGAGAAGTTACCAGAGCTGTTGGGAGGTGAGCACTGGCAGAGGAACATTCTAGGCAGGGGGAGCTGGCAGGGCAAAGACTGACGCCTCGGCCACTGCCCCTTGTGTTTAAGGAACAAGGGGACCAACGGCTGGAGACTGGGGAGTGAGAGAAGTAGTACTTTGGAAGACCAGCAGGCCAGGCTTGGAGCAATCCTGGCAGGTAGCAGCAGGAGGAAAGTGGCTCCAAACCAGCTGGTGGCAAGGCCTGGCTTTGGTTTGAGTCCTTGAAGACTCTATAGTTTAAGGATGCCTTCTGGAAGAAAAAAAAATTACAAATATGAAATTAAAGCACAGGGTTTTTGGAAATGCAAGCAAGGGGCCCTGAAGCCTGGGTTCCTTAGCTTCTTGCTGGTGGAGCAGAGGACCTAGGGCCTGTGCTTGGGATCACCCCAGAGCACCCGACTCACCTCCTCCTTTCCTTCCCCTACAGTGCTGCCCTTCTGTGACTTTTTTCCTGTCCAGACTTCCTGGACTTCCATCTCAACCATGCATGCATAGAACTATAGAGGTTGCATGCATAGAACTAGGGACAGAGAGGAGTTGAGACCACAGTAGGTCCCAGCTGGGCCAGCCCGCAGGGACAACAGCGACAGTGAGGGTAGGCACCCAAGTCCCTCCTTGGAGGGAAAAGACAGAACCACTTGTCCGAAGAGAACATTTCTCTAATTTTAGTGGTTCTGCTCCCACCTAAGAAGAGAGATCAGGAAGACAAGGCACACACCATGAAAGGAGGCATGCTTCTAGACACCCCCTCCCCCGCCACAGTGACCTTCAGTGGGGAGGAGGGAAAAAGGAAGTGGCAGGGATGGGCTGGGCCCCCCAAACACAAGTGCAGGACTCTCTTGACCTACTGGGTGAGCCCCACCCTGGGGGGCTCATACTCTCCAGAAACCTGGAAAGGATTGGTAGACAGGAGTGGAGCAGTCCGGGGGACAGAAGGGCAGGGCTTACACAGTATCCCTTACTAACTCTCAGCAGTGGAAAGAAGCCAAGATGTGGGGAGAAGCAGCCCTCCCTTCCTCCACAACACATGGCTGCTCAGGGGCCTCCATGCTTTACTTTCTTTCCTTCTTTCTTGTTCCTTCTCTTCCTCCTTCTCTCCTTTCTTGGTCATTCTTTTCTCTCTATCTCTTTTGCTCATGAGAAAGGATGCCATCTAAAAGTAGCCAGTGAGTGTACATTCTTTCTGATTAAAAAAAAAATCATAATTTTTAAAAAATTGCTAGCTGCTACACCTGTCCAGGTGGAGACATTTAAATGAGTTTGGGCATAATGTGGGAATTCTGAGAACTTTGTTTAAATGGGATTCTCGTTGCCACACAATCACTTGCCTTCTGGACCAAATCAGTCAACCAAGATGCATTTAGAGCGCACCTGCTGTATGCAAGTTTTCACTCTGGTCCCTGTGGGGGACTCAAGGACCTTGAACCCAAAGTCGGTCTCCTTGAGGAGTTTTCAGTCAGTGTGCAGGGAATGCTTAAGCCTGTAGGAGGAGTGGTTGGTAAGAATGGCGTCACTCCTCCTACCATACTCCGAACCTCCTTCTCTTCTTATTTTATACGTGTTCCCTGGACCTACACCTCCACCCAAAACAACATCCACCTCCTCGTAAGCTGTCAATGCCCAGCTTTTTCTCCAACCCGACTTTCTGATGTTGGTTCCTGGGCCACAAAGGAATGTGGCCTCCCTCCCCACAATCCTCTCTCCACGCAGCTGTCAGGGTGGCCTGCTTGGCACACGCATCCGACATGCACACGTGGACTGGCCTCTGCAGGAGCCTGCATGCTCATTACCCTCCACATCCGAGGCACAAGCAACGGGAATGTAACTTCTGTTACAAGTCTGTTACACTGACTAGGAGAAGCAGATGAGGAGTGATTTTATTGGTAGACATGTACTTTATAGGCATACATGGATAACATTTGCTTGTAGAAAGCCAAGCATTCTGAACAACGAGACTGCCTTGAAAAGCACCAACATCTCGTGTTCACGGTCAAGGCTGCATTTGTTGTTTTCCATCAGTCTCGGTATCCAATCTATTCCTGCACTGATTTCTGTCACTTGAGGTTGAGGAAGTTTGATTCATGGAGATGAGTGATAAAACTAGCAACAGCTTGTTTTTACTTTTTATTTTCACACAGCATGCCTTACGATCTCAAGATACTCAGAATTAAACAGATCCAAGATCTTGAACGTAGAATAGGAAGAAACGAGTCTAATGTTGAATCATTAATCGTATCTAATTTCTTCCACTGATTACGTTAAATGTAAAAAGTTACATCAAAAGTAGTCCAAATTTAGGACAGGTGCTCAGGCAGCATTTTTCTGACTGCAAGGTAAGGAAGTACGCAGAGAGAGTGAAGGTGATCGCCTAGGCTTTTCAGCCTCCATTTGGTTACTCGGTTTATGCCAGCAATGCCTTTATAGTCACCGGTGTGAAAGGGTAGGCACAGACCTTAATTTTCAGAAATCACAGAGCCACAGTCTTTCTACTCACTGACACCTTTATTGAATATCCAATAGCATGATTCAAATTCACAGAAAAGCTTAATTCTTCTGAGTATATCAAAAAGCATTTGCCTGGCGGCATGAATTAATGCATTGGTGGTCTCTAGTGTGTAAACATTTTTTTTTTAAGATTTTACTTATTTATTTGTCAGAGAGAGCGAGAGAGCTAGCACAGGCAGACAGAGTGGCAGGCAGAGGCAGAGGGAGAAGCAGGCTCCCTACCGAGCAAGGAGCCCAATGTGGGACTCGATCCCAAGACACCGGGACCATGACCTGAGCCGAAGGCAGCTGCTTAACCAACTGGGCCACCCAGGCGTCCCTAGTGTGTAAACATTTTTATAGAGCACCTGTGATTTTATATATTTATATGTGTGTGTGTGTATATATATTTTTTAAGTTTTTATTTATTTTATTTCAGAGAGAGAACATGTGAATGGGGGCAGGGGGCAGAGGAGGAGAGAGAATCGCAAGCAGACTCTAGGCTTAACATGGAGCCTGACACGGGGCTCGATGCCAGGACCCTGAGATCATGACCTGAGCCTAAATCCAGAATCAGATGCTCAACAGACTGAGGCACCCAGGTGCCCTGATTACACTGATGTAAAATTACCATTGCTTTTTAATGATTTAAGGCACATAATTTTGGGTAGCTTAAAAAATGTTTTTAAATAGAAAATCCACAGATAAAGTCCACAGCCCAAAAGGTAAAAAAGAATATTTAATGACAAGCTCCTTCCACCTGATCCCCAACCAGTGTTTTTCTTCACTGTTCTTTTTTGAATCCTACCAGAGATATTGTGTGTGTGTTTGGGGGGTGGGGGCAGGCACACGTGTGTGTGCACATGTGTCTTAGCTTGGGCTGCCTCAGAAACAGACCTTGATACAAGGATTTAAATACAGCCATTTCTCTGGGGGGAGTTCCTGCAAACCCCCTGGAGGGGCTAGGGAAGGGACACTGCGAAGGGAGGGCAGCCAATGAGAAGATCAAATAAATTGCTCTGTGGACAACCCTAGCTTAGGTCCACTGGGGGACTCTGGGAGCCGGTACAGGACATGCAGCTCAGTGTCATTTCTCCCGAGGGGAAATGAAGCTGGAGTTTTACAACCAATGGCATTGTTTGAGGGCCATGGGGTGTGGGCAACCAGCTACGTGGCCGGGTGCAGCGGAATCAGGCCGTCAGAGAAAGAGCTCAAGGAAATGCCAGGGCTGGTCGTGTAGAGTGTGCAGGTGTGTGCTGAAATGTTAAGGAGCAGGAGGTATAGGCAAGGCACCAACATTCTTCTAAAACCATTTGAGTGAGCTCTGAACCAGGCATTTGCAAGTAGTGCTGTGGCTCAGCTCTGGGAAGGCCTAGTCTGAAGGTCATTGGCATTCACTGGCCCTGTGAACAAAGCCTTCGGGGGTCTGGCTCCTGTAAACTACTTCTGGTTCCTTGCCCACCTCAGTCTCGGTCAAGTATCCAACAGTAATACAAATGATCTGGGCTGGAGGACCCCCAGGCATCCCGGGCAGAGCGCATGCCCCTGCCCTTGCCCAGAATGCTCTCTGGACCTGAGGGCAGCTTCTTCCCTTCCTCTTCCCTGCCTCATGCTTCTTGTTCTTCCAGATTCAGGGGTCTAGAAGAATCACCTTATCTTTCAGGGTAGTGGAAGCCTCACCAAGATGACGTAGAGAGTGGCTGGCCAGCCAGGTGTGTGACAGAGACTACAATCTCAGGAGGGATTATCTGCCTGTCTGTCCGTCTTCCAATCTGTCTAATGGCTTTGGGGAGCCTTCTGCTTCACCCCCTGGCTAGACCAGTTTTCTGCTCCGCTCACCATCCTAGCACCCTGGGCTCACCTATGGGAACATTCTCTTGCCTGTTTCCAGCTGTGGTGGGAGCTTCTGCTAAGCAGGAAGCAGCCTTTGCTCAACTCCCAACCCCCACTGCTGGCAGACTGCCAGGCACACAGTATGGTTCGTAAATGCTTTGGAATAGAATTGAACTGAGGGTGTTACACAGTGACCCATTTTGCATTATTTGTGGGAATTCTGAAGAAGGAGAAATGGCTGCATGGAGCGTGGACCATGAAGGCTTGTCAGGTGGGCCTTGAATGAGACACACACACGTAGATTGTTGCCGCATTCTTACAGGGAACTTGGACCTGTTCTTTCCTTGTATAAAAGATTGTTTCTGCTCTTTTCTTTTTGTTTAATCAACAGTCAGGCACTCAGTCCATAAATATTTTCTGAGTCCCTACTATTCCAGGGCATGGGGACACAGCCATGCACATGTTAGAGGGAGACTGTGTCTCAAGGAGCTTGCATTTCCTTGGAAGGGGTAGAATGGTATAGAATGGGCCCTATATATGGAATTGTTTTGAATTTTGACTTCCACATGGTCATTGATATCATAGATAATTATAATTGATTCTTGAATATTGATCTTGTATCCTACAACCTAGCTAACCTAAGAGGGTTTTTTTTTTAGACTCCTCAGAATTTTCTACATTAGTCATTGTTATCTGAAAATGAAGATAGTTTTATTCCTTTCTGATCTGAACGCTATCATGGGTGGATTACCAACTGTGAGAATCATTCAGACAAACAATTCATTTAATCAAAAAAATTTTGTTTTCTCACTCCTAGATTATTTCCCCACATCCACTGGGTGTTCAGGGAACAGAGGCTCACTCTTACGTTAGATCAAGCAAGTATTATTAGTAAAAACATCTGGAAGTAATAAGATAATGTATTATGCAGCCAAAGACAGAGGATTTGGGGACTTTTTTCCTCATGCCTCCTCCATGAGCAAGGGTCATGGAAGGGTGATTCTGGGTACTGTTTGTTCCCTTAGGTGAGGGCCACCCAGGCCTCGAGGCAGGCTTTCTCAAAGCCCATCCAGGAGAGATAAGCAACCTCTCTTCCAGGACAGACCTCCTGAAGGTGGGCTAGGAGCACCTTCTGAGGTCTGAGGAGAGGGTCGGGGGAGGCCTTCAGAAATCTGAGGAGGTTCTCCTCTCGCCTAGAGTCCAGATGGCTTTCCAGTGGCATACGTGGGGCACCACTGTTTCCTCTGCCTCTGAGCAAAGACACAGGTCCCACAGGGTCCTGCCTGGTGTGGATTTAGGTTTGGCTGGAGAGAAGGAAAACAAGATCGTGCTCTGATTCTCAGTAGTAACAAATCTGGGCAGAGCAAGGAGAGCTGTGTCCTTGATACCACCAGGAAACCAAAGCCAGGGGTGGACGTCCAGACCCCAGAATCATCCATGGAGATGTATGCGCCATGCTGTATGAGCAAAGGCATTCTGTACAGTGAAATCTCTGTGGGTGTTTTGTAATCACAGTGCTA
Source organism: Mellivora capensis (assembly GCA_004024625.1). Classification (NCBI taxonomy): domain Eukaryota; kingdom Metazoa; phylum Chordata; class Mammalia; order Carnivora; family Mustelidae; genus Mellivora; species Mellivora capensis. Next base: position 165,023 of record PISX010001796.1, read on the forward strand.
TTTACTTCTCTGATAAAGTGCTGGACAATTCCCGGCTGGAATGTACTTAACTACTCTGTGGGCGGCACTTAATCAACACATTTGTTCAAAGGGGATGTGTTTGAGGAGGCTAGAACAAAGTGAGCCCAGCTCTTCCCAGCAGATGCTGGGCTGTGAAGAGATTCATTTAATCTGGAATGGTAAGATATTTTCATCCAGTTTCTGGAAACAAGAGATGAACATACTTTTTTTTTTTTTTTTTAAAGCTGAGGCTATCCTAAAAATGGTAAATTGGAAGAAAAATTAAAGGCAACATTTAGCTTATAGAGAGTACTAAATTCTTACTGTTTCTGTGGTCTAGACCATGCCAACCGCAAAGAGCAAACCAGCTCTTACAGCAATGTTATAACAACACTTTTAATGCTTCAGAAGTGACCCCACTCAGGTGAGTAGTCAAAGGAGTTTCATCTCTGACATCCAGATCCTGGCAGCATGAGAATTTTCAAATGAAGTCGGTGTTTCATCTCCATCAGGTGCAAGACTCACCTCCTTATACTCCATGTGGATTCCAATTTCTTCTAGGCCTCTGCTCATCTGCTGTCCATAGCTCACTAACCCCTCTCGCTGCTCTCCCCAATACTGGCCCTTGGATGTCAAGTGGAGACTGCCGTCTCCAGGCCAACCTCTCTGGGTTAGCAGAGACTAGGACAAGACACGGGCTCTCCAGAAGACTAGGATGAGCAGGCGGTCCTCTCTCCATCATAGGCACTTCCTTAGTCTAGCCTGACCCGCCCAGGATTCCTGGGCTCTCTTCTTGCCCTACAAGTCCCTGATCCATACGGAAGTATATCTGGCCCTGACTCTCAACTTGGGAACTTCTTTCATCTCTTGTGTCTTCTGATTTCTCAGTTTCACTGAGCCCTACTAGGAACCAACAGGGCGTGGCTACCTAAGATGCCATCAACAGAGCTTCTGAAGTGAGACACCACTGCAGCTTCCCTCTGAATCTGAACTTGAGCGGTCACAGATGACCCAGATCTGCCAGTATCTCCCTTTGGCTCTCAGGACAAAGAGCAGTGGCTTGTGGAAGGTGTGATTAGCACTGATCCCTTAGCATCACTTTGTGTGGGCCTTGCCTTCTACCCTCTCTTGCTAGGACAGCCTCTGAGGAAGGATGGAGTTTCCATCTTAAGTGCAAAAGGGCATTTCCAGGTGAGCTGGTTATAGTAGTAGGTATCTAATGTGCAAGAAATCTCATGTTCAGTGGGGGATCTGAAGGTGCATTGCTTTCTTTTATTGGGGCTTATGAACCTCCTTCACTCATAAAAGTTGCCCTTTTTTTAAAAAATTTCAAAATTCCTAAAGAAGGACTTAACTTGAATCTCTCTAAAAAGATCACCTCAGACAAATCTAATGAAAATGTGCCCATATGCTGTCTTGGCTTCTGAAAGAGAGAATTCTCTCCTCAATGTCTCCTCCAAACCCTTACTGCTTTGCTTGATGCCCTCATTCAGTAGGATTTTGAATCCAGTGGCTAGTGACCACATGAGTTCATTTATTTGGTTCAGTGATTCTAGAATGACTATTCTCTTAAACTTTATGTTTTGTATCTCATTGGAGAAAGAGATTCTTTTTGTTCACATGCTCACTTATTCCTTTATTTGCACAACAAACATTTATTGGTTTTCTTCTGTGCAACTGACATAGTGCCAGGTACCATGAATAATAGATCACCACTCCTGCCATCAAGAGGCTCACCATCTATTGTTGGAGCCAGATAAAGGCACAGCTATGATATGTGACAGGTTATAGGTGCTGGAAGGAAGTAAGCAGTGGGGGCTATCAGAGAAGGGCCCAATTCAAAAGCATTATATTCTGGGTTCAGTGGTACTAAAATGGAGTTTTGACAAGTGAGTAGGAGTTGGCCCTAAAGATTAGAATGGAGGAGGGCTTTAAGGCAAAGTTTGTGCAAAGACAGAAAGACACACGAGCGCATGGTAGGCTAAGGAGCATTATGGGTTTAGCTCAGCTGGAGTACAGGATAGATTATGGGGAGTGATAGAAAATAAATTGAGGAAGTGTATTAGAAACCTGTTTCCAGAGAAAAATATCAAAAGGATAGATATATACATACAGATATATATATCTGTATGTATAGGTATATGTGTGTATATGTATATATCTCTGTGTGTCTATCTATCTGTCTAAAGAGATTTAGGATATGAAATTGGCTCATGTGATTACAAGGCTGGCCAGTCCCAAGACTTCCTGAGTGAGCTGGCATGACCCAGGAGCACTAATGGTTTACTTTCAGTCCAAGTTCAAAGGCCTGAGAACCCGGAGAACTAGAGGTATGGTCTATGTCCAAAGGCTGGCAGGCTCTAGACCCAGAAAGAGCTGATATTTCAGTTCATGATTGAAGACAGGAAAAAAAGCTGATGTCCTATTCTAAAAACAGTCAGGCAGGAAAGAATTCTTTCTTACCTGGCAGAGGATCAACCTTTTTGTTTTGTTCAGGACTTCAGCTGAATAAATGAGGCCCATCCATACTAAGGAGGGCAAACTGTTTTACCAATTTAAATTATCAATTTGACCTTATTGAAAAACACCCTCATAGAAACACCCGGAATAATGTCTGACCAAGTACCTGGGTACTCTATGGCTCAGTCAAGTTGACACATAAAATTAATCGTCATAGAAACATAGGCATGAACCAATGAGAGACCATTTCAAAGACTATGAAATAGTGGAGTCAACTTACACTACCTTCTCAAAGAGAACCAGGTTTTCTTAGCTGCCAGTTCAAGGGGTGGTAGATTGAGAAAATGTTCCTTACCCCCTTTTAAAATCTAAATATTTTCTTAAAATTGCAATAATGGGTATCATTTACTGTGCACCTACTATGTGCTGGCTGCTCACCAAACATCTCAATTCTCCTGCTAATCCTACTCCCCACTTCGTTTAGTGTCAAGGGACAGGATATCAGTGCCATCTACTTACAGGAAAACCAAGGCTCAAAGGACTGTATACTCATCAATGCTTACAGTACCTTAACACACTAGGTATTCAATAAAGATTTGTCGCATGATGTTAGGCTTCTTGTTAAAGACCAGTTAGTGGTAAATTTAAATTTCAAAACCCAATCATCTGACTCCAGAACTGATGGACTTGGGGAAAAACTAATGAGCACAGGCAAGGAAGAAAATATGTGACTTGGGACAGTCAGACCTCTGACATTTTATCTGATTCTTCTGTGAGGTAGGCCAACATGACCAAGCTTGAAAAAAATTCCAATAATTCCAACAAAGTTTGTCAGCCTCTAGTACAGCTCCTGGTAAATGACCTTGAGCAATTAAACCACACATTCTAGCAAATAATGGCTCTATTTCTAGTTGACTCAGAAATTCAACAGCTCCATTCCTGGCACGGTTTTGAGCACAATTTTCTCCCTGTTATTAATTCATAATCAGAATGCTTTGGCCATAATGGGAAAGATGGAGACAATATATGTTTTCAGAGCTATCTGGTTGTCCTTGGACTAAGAGTGTTCAGTTGGTAGAGGGTGAAGGAGGGGGAGGAGGGTTGGTTATTGATTTCACAGAATTTAATGTTGTTCAGCCTCAGTGAGATGTTTTTCAAGGGGCTAAGTTTCTCCCTAGTAACTTATTAGCTATATTTGGAAGCATGTTAAGTCTTGGAGTTCACATGATGCTGTCGATGTTCCATAGCAGTGATTCATGGCATAGAAAGGAACCTTAATCACTTTCCCGAGGGTCTTCCCAACTTTCAACCCAAGGGTGACTTTGCACCAAGAACACTGGACTTGAGCATCCCTGACTGTCTCCCTTCCCTTCCACCTGTTCTATTCCCTTCCAAGGCTATGAGGAGTCTGTTTTTCATTATCAAAGAAAATACGTGGATTCATTTTAAAAGGAAATTTTGCTATTTCATTTGAGCTTGCCAAACACTCGATAAGGAAATAGCAAAAAAGGACAATTCAATTATTTTAGGCAATTGGCGAACAGTCAGAAAGGAGGAAAGGTGGGAGTAGTTAGAGAAAGAATATTCAACAAGGCAGAAACCCAGGGAAAGTCCCTGTTGTCTAAAAAGAATATGAGTCATGTTAAACAAGAAAGGTTAATGGTTGCTCCAGGCAGGGATGGGTTGAGAGGTAGCCTTGGCCTTCAATCTAAAACTGGAAAGGGAAGCCAGAGTCTTTGGGGTCATATCTCTCTAGCATATCATGTCTGCTTCTTCTGACCACTGCTATCACCACCACATTCTGCCATATTACCATCACCTTTCCCTTGGGTTACTCCAAAAGCCTAATTCCTGATCTCTCCCCTTTCCACAAGCCTCGCTCTCTCCCCGTGAACCTCTTCTAGTCACACTGTGCCATTGCTCTTTCTCTAAAGCATTAGGCTCTCTGTGTCCTGGGGCATTTGCATTTGCTATTTTCTCTGCCTGGGAGCTCTTCCCCCAAATAATTACATAGCATGCCCCCTCATCTCCTTTAGGATTCTGCTCAAATGATTCTTTTTTAAGAGGTCTTCCCCAGCTATGATCTTTGCAACTGTAACTCCTGTCTACCCTCCCTCCCTTTGTCATCTCTTTCTTGATATATTTTTCTCACTAGCATTTGTCATGACCTAACATGCCATATATTTTATGTATTATGGTTTACCAATCCATAAGGCCAGGAATTTTTGGTCTTTTTTTTTTTTTTTCACAGTTGTAGCTCCAGTGCTTAAAAGCATACTTCACATATCCTAAATGCATATTACGTATTTGGAGTGAGGATATAAATGAACGAAGCATTAGATGAACAACTAAATTATGCCAAGCTGTAGCTACATGTGCATGACAGAGAAGGCATACTGCCTGCCCTCAAGAAATTCATGATCCATTTTGAAAGACAGTGCTGAGCAGAACTAGTAGTCAGTTGTTTTTGCTGGGAGACACAAAGATTCACTTGAAAATACTCTCAGAAATTGAGGTTGGTTTTAAGGATACCTATGCGTTAAACCTGACCCATGAATGGGCAATCCACCAGGAGCTGAAGGCAGCACAGGGAACCTCCTCCTTTCCTTTTCTCCCACAGTTTCCCTCTATGGTAGAGTTTCTGGCCCATCTCCAAGGTACCTGCTTTGTTCTCCACCTGCCAGCTTGCCCACCCGTTTCCCAACTCTCTTGTCTAGATCCCAAAAGAGCTGTTCTGCCTGATGTTCATTATCCCCATGTAGGGCAGAGCGCCTCACATCTCCTGGGTCACTGGGCCCACCTGAGGGTGAGCTGTCCCTGACCAGATAACCACTCTTAGAACAGTCTTATTCTGTTCCCTGAGAGAGACCCAGGGTCAGGTCAATCGGCCAAGGACAGGAAAGAATAGTAAAAGACAGTTTGAGACTTATTGAATTTTTACATGGATTACTTAGAATTACAGAAAAATTTAAAGTATAGGTAAAAAAATAGTCTAAAACCCTAGACACTATTAATATCTGGCATACCTGTTTCTTTGCACATACATATTTTCATCCTCCTTATAAAACACTACACCCCTTTGCATATTATTTTATATTTTTGTTTTTATCACTTACTAACCATAACTCATGAACATCATTCCATGTCTTATCTAGAGATATACTGGTATTTAATTATTGAATAGTTTTTAATTTTGAGGACATATTATAATTTATTCAACCAATTCCCTATTCTTGGTTACTCAGACTAAACCCAGTTTTTGATGTTACAAAAAACGCTGAAGGAATAGTTGTGGTTTTTTTGCTCGTGTTTTGTTTTGTTTTGTTAGAAACAGAGAGAGAGCACAAACGCAGAGAGGGAGAGGGAGAGGGAGAGAGAATGCCAAGCAGGCCACACACCTAGTGCAGAGCCCAACAGGGGGCCTGACTGCATGACCCTGAGATCATGACCTGAGCCAAAATCAAGAGTCAGATGCTTACCTGACTGAGCCACCCGGGCGTAGGTTTTTTTTAATATAAACCCATGATAACTTTGCTAGAATGAATTCTGAGAAGCTGAATTTCTGGGTTAGAGGGCATAAATATTTAAAAAATAATAATACTTGGGGCGCCTGGGTGGCTCAGTGGGTTAAAGCCTCTGACTTCGGTTCAGGTCGTGATCCCAGGGTCCTGGGATCAAGCCCCACATCGGGCTCTCTGCTTAGTGGGAAGCCTGCTTCCTCCTCTCTCTCTCTCTGCCTGCCTCTCTGCCTAGTTGTGATCTCTGTCTGTCAAATAAATAAATAAAATCTTTGAAAAAAAATAATAATACTTGACATTTATTGAACATTTGCTATATACCAACTACTTTACACATAAGAGTCACAACACACAGGTGAAATAGACAACCTTATATCATTTGGCAGATGAGGCAACATACATGGAGTCATGAAATAATTTGCCTAAGACCCCAGAAGTTAAGTGGCAGAACCAGGATTGGAACACGGGAACTCTAGCTTGGAGCCTTTAACTTCTATACAGTTCTGCCTTCCTAGGAGAGTAGGAAGAAATGTTTGTAAAAGATTAGAACCTGTTAGGGCCTTGAAGGAAGGACAGCCTGCCACAAGTAGGATTTTAACCCAATAGGCCTGTGGAGAGACCACTTGCTATTGGTGAACACATTCATTTATTTGACAATGACATCATGAGGGCCACCAATGAACAATAATGTTCCCCACTGGCAACTTGGATGCAGCAAAAATGTTTCATTTTTTACCTTTTCAAGGTAGAATTTTCTTGCTACCCTCTTGAGCCCAACCAAAGGTCCTTGGCTGAGAATATGTTGCCTTTACTCATGAAAGAATTGGTAATTTGGCTGGAGAGATGACTCATTTGTCTTAGTAACCCATGTTTCTGGCAAATTACTAGGTTGTACCTAAATATTATAAAAACCCACTCTTAAATTTTCAACATAATGTGTTTTACATTTACATTTACAACATAAGGTGTTTCAACATAAGTTTTACCTTATGTGATAGAAGTGACAAGAATAAGAAAAAAGGGGGCTGTCAGTGGCTTTTAAAGAGCAGGCTGTTGGGGAGACAGGTGGCTGTCTGCTGGGTCTCTTGGTGGCTGAGTCACATGTGGACAGGTGTGTGCTTGGGGCAGGAGAACAAGTCTAGACTGTATGAAATAACAGTCCCCCAGTCATCAGTAGTGGAAAGACTAGGTGTGACCCAGAAAAGCAAACATTGCCTTTCACCTGTAGACAGTTTATGACAATGTGAAAATTTCACCTAAGAGCTTCCAGCTTCCTCGTAAGTGCAGGGACCACCTATTCTTAATTAAGAATGGGTGCAAGTGGTCTGATATATAGCTGTCTAATGAGTCAGAGTAGCTAGAAGACAATTTCTCGGAAAACTAGTATAGGTAGAGTGTACCTGAGTGTTTGACATTGAGAATTCTACCCCCTCCATCTTTTTAAATCCATTTTAGATCGATACTTTAAGGTAATTATATAGCTAAAAGTATAAAATTATTTTACATTTGCAAGCATATACTGAAAAGACATCCACTAGGTTTGTCTTTGTTTTCCACCCAATTTCCTAGAACAGAGCTCTCCTTACCTGTGTAGAGAGTGAGTACCAGAGGGGAGCACCCCTGAGAAAACATCGTGCCCTGAGTTTACTGATTTGTCCATCACCTTCCATCCTACCTAAGTCTTCAAACCTGCCATACTTTCTCAGGCATGTGACTTTCTTTGCAGTAAGCACTGTTAGGTTGCTTTCTACCATGGACCTGGTGCCCACCCTCCTTGGTGATGACCCTGTGCTTCCAGTGGGCTGGGACCACGCCCAGCCTCCAGAGGGTGGTTCTTGATGCAGTTAAGCCACTGCAAGTGACCCCATCCTTTTGCTTTTAATAGAGTAAAGCCTGAACATGTGATTAAATTCTGACCAATAAGAAATGAGAGGATCCTGAAGGGGAGGGTTCTGAGAAAGACTAGTTCCTTCTGAAAGAGTGGCAAAGGGATGTTTCTTTTCTTTGACATTTTTGTGTTTTCACGTGATACTTGCAGTTATGGCTGCCATTTTATAATCACAAATTGATAATCTGAGGACAAGTCAGTAGATTTGCAGTAAGAATTTGCAGGGAAGTGGAAAGAAACTGGGTTCTCAATGATGTTGCTAATTTGGGAGCCATTCTACCACAGAGCTTTTTGTTTTGTAAAATAAGAAATATTCCTTGTTGTATAAGGCTCTTTGAGCTAAGATTTTCAGTTCCTTGCAGTTAAAAGTATTCGAATACAATCCCCCAATGTTTTCACACCCAAAAAGTTTCTGAACAGCACTAGGTGATGCTGGAAACACCTAGTGTTTCCTTTTCCAGGGAAAACATTCTAAAAGGCATCCTGGCAGGACACCTGCCTGACTCAGTTGGTAGAGCACAGGATTCCTGATTTTGGTGTTGTGAGTTCAAGTCCCACGTTGGGCACAGAACTTACTTAAAACAACAACAACTGGATTTAATTAAAAAAAAAAAAACTTAAAAAAAAGCAGTCTGGCTAGGCGTATCAACTATACAGATTTTCATCACTTCCTTTTGGAGGTGAAAGAAGTGGAAGTTGATTGATGTACAGTCCCAAGCCAACAAAGTAGTTCTAAGAACTGTCACCAGTGACTATATGCCCAGAATTCTTAAAAGCACGATTTGGGGCTCTAGACTTGAAATGTTGGTAGTAAGCCTTTAAGAATGATAATGTTCGGCATACCAAATGTTTCCAGGCACCAATCTATTCCGCTCTGGGAGTGCCTGGAAGTTGCCAACGAATTTCACAAGTTCATTGCAATAGCATGTAGTATTTCAGTTCAAGACAAGCTTAGTAATAATAGCTCTAAGTGAATAATCTGGCTGCAAAGCTCACAAAATCACAAAACCAGTTCCATTTAAGGATAGGCAATACTGTTTAGATTACGACATGACCCAAGTTTTATCCAAAATGACCATGAAATTTTGAAAGGAAAGAAGTTTTCCATGACTTAGAATCAAATTTTTTGTTAACTTGAAGACTTCTTTGTCCTCCTTATATTTAATTCATATAGAACCTACATATCTGATACATCATCATCCCCTGACCAGGAGATAAAGACATATTTCTTAACTTAATGTCCAATAAAATAACCCAGAAATAGTTCTTTCTTCTTAACAATTCTAGAAGTCTAGTATATTAATTTCACGGCGTAGAAGTAGTTTTACTTAGAAGATAGCCAGATCTGTGACTTTTGTAGGTCAGGTGTCCAGGAAGTTCCCAGAATCCCTCAGATTAACCTCTCTAAGCCCATGTGACCTAGGACTTAAAAAGAGTAAATAGAATACAACAGCATGCTTTGTGCCAAAGCCAATAGCAGGCAATGTCCTGGGGCTTGTGTATTACTTCTAGGAAAACTTGGGTGCACATACCTTCTCTGGGGGTTGAGGAGAACAGATCATAGGGGCTCAGAATTGTTGTGATTTGGACACTAAATAAAACAATGTGATTTGGGGGTGCCTGGCTGGCTTAGTTAGTTAAGTGTCAGACTTGATTTTGGCTCAGGTCATGATCTCAGGATCGTGAGATCGGGCCCCGCATCAGACTCCACTTTTAGAGTCTGCTTGAGAGTCTCTCTCCCCCTCTCCCCTTACCCCACCCCCTACTCACACATTCTCTAAACAAATAAACAAACAAATAAAATCTTAAAAAAATAAAGGAATGTGATTTTTATTTTTTAATCGAGGGCTGATGCACTGGGTATTCTCCATTTGCCCCTTCTTCTGATGGACCTTCCTCCCTTCCCACCATGCTCTGTGCCCCACAAGGCTGAAGATTTGTATGGACAGGCTCCTTTGTCCTCTGACCCCTGGTTGGGTTTGCCAAAGAGGCTCTAACAAGAGACTGGAAGGCTGGAAGACAGTGAGGTCTCTTTTTACCTATTGTAGGACAAGAGAATATGCCACCCCCAAATACAGCTCTTTGGCACTGGGACTTTTTTGAGTTGATTATTTTGAAAAACAACATACATGGGAGAAGCTCTGAAAACAGAAAAGTTAGCCTTTTGTAAGGGAAATATACATTAATAAGGAGATCTCCATTTCTAAGGATGTCTCCTGAGTAGCAGAAACAGAAATGTGACTAAACCACTGGAGACTCATTTGGGGTGCAGATACCAACTTAAATCTGCATAACTGCTTTTTTTTTTTGTCCTTTTCCTGGCCACCCCATGTAACCAGCCTCCCCACACCTTCTGCCTCTGGTGTAGGTGAAGATGGTAACTTCACAATTTAAGCCCAAATTCTAGCCACCTCTTTGAAGTACTCATCCCTGAATTTCTCCCATGTACACATGAGACATACATGTTAAAAAAATGTTTATTTTTCTCTTGATAATCTGTCTTTTGTTATGGAGATCCCAGCTAAGAATTTAGAAGGGTAGGAGGAAAATTCTTCTTCCTCCTCTACTCTCTCTGTCATCTGTCTATCCATCCTGTTGGTTCTGTTTCTCGGAGAACCCGATACTGGTGACCCATCAACCACGGAGGCCCTCACTACAGGACTGGAGCCAGGCCACCTCGCAGCAGCTGGACAGCCATTGCCATATAGCTAGGAGACCTCATGGTGACAGGCAGGAGCCTCGGTGCATAATACCTTCCTGGTGAGTGCTCCCTTACAGAGCCAGGCGTTCCCTAGGCACCGGGTAGGGGCTGACAACCACCCCCACCCCAGGGACTCTGCTCCCACTGGAGGGGAGCTACAAGGGTTGGATGTTACAGTATGATGTGTGGGCCCCAAAGCAAAAGGTTGGCTTTTTATTTATGGAGTTCTAGAACTGACCAAAGACCCCCTCCCTCAGTCCTGTCATGCTTGCTTGTGTGCTTCTGAGGGGCTGCAATGGGTCCAGAGAGCAGGCACAACACATGTGCACTGCACTGTGGCACCAAGGGCCTGACAAAGTCGAAAAGGAAGCAAACTAGAACTGTGCCCCTCACAGGAGCCTGCTGTCTCTGGAGGACGATGCTCAGGCCCTGAGAAGGCCACTGCTGAAGAGTCCCTGGCTTCCACAGCTGGTATGGGGTTGAACATCATCAACATCATGGGGTTGTACACAGAATTACAGCAAGTCACAACGGGGGGCTGCCATTGAGGATGTGAGGAACCTTGCCGGGACCCCTTTCCTGGGCATGAGGCAGGGCCCAAGGGAGCAGCTGGGCAGGGGGGTCGGAGGGAGGTCACAGAGCACCCTGCAAGCCAGCTGTGAATGGTGCACACCCAGCTTATAACCGAAACGGAGGCGGAGGCTTGAGTTGTGCAAAGTTTAACATTAGGGGAAGGAAGGAAAGACTGGAATAATGAAAAGAGTGGAAGAATAGCGAGAAAAGGGAATGTAAAAAAGCAATGAAACCTCTTGCACTTAACTCTGGGCTTGGCACACACATTTCTCATTGATCCCTCGCCACAGCACTGTGAGGTGATCGCGGTTAGCACTCCCGGGACAGGCAGGGCAGGAATGGGAAGCACATGGCCAAGAGACCTGCCCACAGTCACCCTGCAAGGATTCTAGCCCCCACCTGCCCGACTGCAGGACCTGGGTGCTGGTGGGATGGAAGGACGCAAGGTGGGGGATAGGGGACAAGTTGAAGGCCAGGTACCCAGGATGACCAGCTCCTGCGTGTTGGTTTCTGGGGTCCAGGGCTGGGGACAAGAACAGGGAGATGCAAGGACAGTTCCTCTAGTGTTAGAGAGGGCCATTCTTCAGCATCTAAGGTGGGGGCTCCAAACAACCACTTCGTGTTTTCTCTGGATTCTTCTCCCTGGATACATGTACTTTGCAAGTTGCACTCTTTCTTACTGAGGTTTGTTTTCTGCTTATTTACCTGTTCCCTTGGAGCTACGAGAAAGGACTGTGGCCTGTGGTTACTCTTCCTCTGAGTGAAACGAGAAGAGGGAAGCAATGGAAGCAAGGAGGGAGAGGGCTTGGAAGGCCTGCTGTTGTCCCAGGAGAGTCCTCAAAGCCTCATGGGAATTTGGCCCACCCACAGCTGCCCTTCTGTAAATGGAGCTTTCCTTATAAACAGCAGACCCAGAGACCTTTCTGCAGGCCCACTTGCTGTGCAGTTTCAGTGGGCTCACATGCTTCTCCTGAGGCCTGTGCCTTTGCCAAATGGACACAGGATCCTGTGGCTGGAGGGATAATTGGAGATGCGTGGGCCAGGCAGATTCCATCTCTGACAAGAGCAGCAGTTTGAACAGCCAGCCAGAAGAAGATTTCAAAATCAGGCAAGGCAACGTTTGCCCCAGCAGCCCACTGTTCCTGGGCTGTAATCTCATGCTGAGAATTGCTCAACAGCCCCACCAAACACACAGAGCCCCAGCCTGAACCCAAGTGGAAACAGAGTCTTATCTTTACCCACTGCCTGGAAAAGCCTGCTTTCGGCCTCCTGTCTGGTATTTCCCACTCTCGCAGCGGGCAAAGAGGCTGTCATGGGGGCGTTGTTGACCAACAGTCTCTCCCTCTCTCTCTACTTTCCTGAGTGTGAAGCATCTGGACTTCCACCACGCTGTCTTCCATGAAGGCAGGCAGGAAACAAGGGTCAGCACGGGCCTGAGAGGAAGTGCGGTAAGCCCCTCAAGGAATCAGGTGGGCGAAAATAAACATGAATTTTCCTTTATGACCCTATTGGGTTTCCTCTCAGGGTATTACTGAAACCAGGGTCAGGGGGTTGTCTAGTTCATAACCCAGGACCCAACCACTCCAGAAGACTGGAGGGACCAGTGGGGGAGGCACCATGTGCTCTCCGTTGGTGGCCCACACTGGTGCTGAGTCATAGTTTCCAAGAACAATAAGGGAGGCCTTATTGTGGCGGAGGTGGACCCTCCTGGGCAGGGTCCTTCTGCATGCTCAAAGCTGCCTAAAAACAGACTCCTGAAACTTTGTGGGTATGGATATGCTTTCACGAGTTGCTGAGCTATAATTCGTGTACCACACAATTCACCCCTTACAGCGTACAAGTCCATGACTTGTGGTATAGTCAAAGGGGATGCAGTTATCACTGCAAATTCTGAACATTTTCATCACCCCTAGAGGAAATCCTACACTCCCCAGCTACGACCGCCTCTAATATTCCCCATCTCTCTGCCCTAGGCAACCACGAATCTGCTGTCTCTCAGATTTGTTGATTCAGAACTTTCCTATAAATGGATTCATATATGTGTCTTTTGGGACTGTCTTCTTTCACTTGGTACACTTGTAAGGTTCATCCCTGTTGTAGCAAGTGTCAGTACTGCATTCTTTCTTATGGTGATGATGGTCCATTGTGTGGATGTAGCACATTAACTTAGGCATTCATCGTGGACTTTGGGTTGTTTCCACCTTCAAGCTATTATGAAGAATCATCTATGAACATTTATATACAAGTTTTTGTGTGGACATATTTTTAGTTCTGTTAGGTATGAACCTAGGAGTGGAATTGCTAGGTCATGTGGTAAGCTCTGTATTTAATCTTTTGAGAAATTGCTGGAATGTTTCCCAATGTACAATTTCAGTGCACAGTTTTGCATTTTTAGTGAGTTATACATTATCATATATTATAAATGTGTTGTAGCCAGCCCAGTAGGTGTGATTTTATATCTCACTGTAGTCTTGGTTTGTATTTCTTTGATAGCTTGAACCTTGTTCTTGATAGAATAAACATATTTTAGAACTTTAAAACTTTCATCTTTCAACCTTCACTGCAGATCTTTGCTCATTTTGTCAGTTAGAGAAGAGTAGAAACTTTTCTCTGGGCCATGAAAGCATCGGCTCACTGACCACCCTGAAAAAATTTGGGTTTGTTCCAGCATTTTCCAAGATTCCTTACCACTAATCCCTTGTCAATGACTATTTTTTGATCTTCTCACATCTCTCTTTATAAAAGCAAGAATTCTTCAACAGTAGCAGAAAGAAAAAAATGAGGGAATATTGTTCTGAATTTAAAAACACAAAAACACAATTGCCAGCCTGGTTCAGTAAGGTAAGTGCCTGATTCTTGATTTTGGTTCAGGTCATGATCTCAGTGTCATGAGACTGAGCCCCATGTCTGGCTCCATACTGAATGAGGAGCCTGCTAAAGATTCTCTCTCCCTCTCCCTCTGCCCCTCCCCGCCTTGCATGCAGGTACTCTCTGTCTCGCTCTCAAAAAAACAAAACAAAACACACACACACACACACACAAAAGAGACATAACCAAATCTAATGTGTACATTGTATTTGTATCATGATTTGAACACACCGACAATAAAAAGACATTTTGGGGACATTCTAAAAAATTTAGTATGCACAAAGTATATTTTGACCTCATAGAATTGCTGCTAAATATGTTAGGCATGATGATGGTGCTGTGGTTAGATAAGAAAATATTTTTTATCTTTATATTTTTTAGAGATATCTACTAAAGTAAGTAGGGATTTTTAAAAAACCCACTATCTAAAATTTGAATATATTAGAAAGGGAAAAAAAAGAAGTAGATGAAGCATGGATGGCAAATTTGGATGATGGGATATGGAGGTTCACTCTACTTTTCTCTCGACTTTTATATGTGCTTGAAATTTTTCATAACAATAATAAAAATTATGGAGATACTCCAAGATCTCAATGTAAGCTGTGAACTGAAAAACTCCATAAAATACTTGGATCCTAGACTGTAGAACACTGTCCATCTATGTTCAGTTGAAATCTTCTTAGGACTAATACATGAAAAGTAACAACTGATTCAAACATATCTTATGTATTGTATTTTAACTTAAAACCTACTACGTTAGGCAATGTTTTGATACCAGGTTAAGGCTTTTTTCTTTTGAGTATGAGTCCTTTTGTTTTTGTTTTTAAATTTTATTTATTTATTTGAGAGAGAGACAGAGCTCAAGCAGGAGGCAAGGCAGAGGGAGAAGCAGACTCCCTCCCGAGCAGGGAGCCTGATACGGGGCTCAATTCCAGGATCCTGGCATCATGATCCAAGCCAAAGACAGATACTTAACTGACTGAGTCACCCAGGCACCCCGAGAATGGGTCCTTTTGATTGGCATTTGTGTTTCTCTTTTACATAGACTACAGTCAGAATGTGTCACCTACACTTGTTAATTATGGCTTCTTCAAAGTGGAGCAAGAATCTGGGTGGAGAATGTTTCTGTATTTTTTGTATTTGTTTCCAAACATCAACATTTATTCCATACAGCAAAATCAATTGTAAATATCTTTAGGAATTTAGTTTTGTTTATTCCTTACTGAGCATTTACTTTGGTTTTTATTCAACAAATGGCTCTCTTCTGTGCACTCATACTTATTGATTTATACAATATCCAGGTCAGTCCCATCATCTCCTCGACAAGGACTAGTGTCAACAGGCTGGGGGTGCGCATGGCTGACTCTCGGTAAGCACAGAGCTCAGCTGGTGGGAGCAAAGCCTTCTAGCGTGGGGCACCCACCAACATATCTCACAGGAAGATGGAAAGGACGGTTAATATAGTAGGCTAAAAGGAAGTCAGTTTAAAAAAAAAAAAAAAAAAGCTTCTTTTCTCCTTGGATAAATTGGAATTAACTGACCGAGTTTCTCACTGAACATCCTGTCCTCTGGGCGATGGAGACCTGGCCAACAGCATGCATGCAGAGTCTGGCGAAGAGTCCACATGGTGCTGCGGACAGTGCTTCATTCCCCACGCAGGAGCGTGGCCAGGATGAAGGCAGCAAACAGGGCAAAGGGAGGTAGGAGGTGAATGAAGTCAGGAGGGGGCTTTCAGTCCAGAAGTGTTGGCCATGGCTCTTTCCTCTCCGGAGGTTCAGTCTGATCCACGGATTCCCACAGCGGACTTGTACTGAGAATGGGGGCTAGGGACCTCATTTCAAGCTTTCTAGGCCAGGGTGCAGCCACTTTAAAGTCAGCTCATCTCCCTCGGTGAGGTTGGGCCTGGCTGAGTCTATGTTTCCATGCTTGGTGGCCATGTCTTATAGAACACAATGAGCTCTTTGTGGGAGCAGAGAGAATGGGCATCAATAAGGAACATCAGCATTGGGAAGGGCCATAGTGGCCTCTACTGCCACTATCCCATTTTACAGATGAAGTGATTGAGGTCTAAAAGAGATGAAGTGGCTGCCTTGGCCACCAGGCTGACCACATTCAGTGAACACAGGTATGCTAATTACATATTAATTTCCAACTTCTGCACCAAATCTTGTTAGATGATAACAAGAGGAGCAGAATGATCACTGGAACTGCTGACAAGGTGACTATAGAATATAGGAAAGACCTATTGCTGAGTGAGAAAGGATCTTCAGTGACCCTGTACCCAAAGCTATTATTTTGAAGTTGAGCACAGCAAAGCTCTGAGCAGGTAACAACAGAATTATCTGAAACATGGGCCAGAAGAAGTTAAAGTTTTTTTAAAATCATGGAAATTCACCAATTGAAACATGTAAGAGTTCCTAAGAACATGTAAGAAACATGTAAGAGTCCCTAATTTTATCTCATGCATCTCTGTCTTCAGTGCTTGCCACAGCACATAGTCGGTTCTGGATTCATATCCCTGAATTGAATTACGAAGCTTATCATTCCAGTTAACACAGCAGAAGGCACAAATATTAAAAGATAGTCTAAGAAGAACTTCTCAAACTCAACACACACAAAACAGATAATCATATCAAAAAATGGGCAGAAGATATGAACAGACACTTCTCCAATGAAGACATACAAATGGCTATCAGACACATGAAAAAATGTTCATCATCACTAGCCATCAGGGAGATTCAAATTAAAACCACACTGAGATACCACCTCACACCAGTTAGAATGGCCAAAATTAGCAAGACAGGAAACAACGT
>PISX010001797.1:0-178278 GCA_004024625.1 Mellivora capensis
TGTGTAAATGAACGGGAGGCAGAGCCCTTGGAGAATCCTCACTGATCCTCCTGCCATCAAGATTATAACCCATAGCAGCTGATTAATATGGAGGAAGACATATGTACATTGAGAACGCAGTCTTCTAATGTACCACACTAATGTCTCTCTACCTCGTCATTTGGTGAAATAATTTAGTGAAATGCATCCGCAGTAAATAGGTTTATCTTCAAGCCTAATGCTCTTTTCCATCTTAACTGAGCATAAAATTATATCTTTAAAGATCTGCGGGTAAAAAAGGCTTGGTGCCTCTTGAACAGTTCAGTGTGACATATGGTTTTCAATGCAACAATTTTATCTGCAGCACACAGTATCTGCAAATTTGAGCTAATGTTCCTGTGAAAACAAGAAGGGATTTATGCCCAAAAACTAAAGAAGAAAAATCTTTTTAGCTACCATATGTAGAACACTGAAAACTGTGTATAAATAGAAAACAATATTGACATTTGTGCATCTATAATTTTTTTAGGAACAGGTTTTTTACATGTAGCGTGTCTATTCAAACTTTAATGGTTAACAGGGGTCTTAAAATGCAGATCCTATGGGGGTCAGGGAGGTAAGAGGCACAAGGAAGGCGGGCCCAGTGAGGATTATGGGGAACGGAGGAGAGCTTCCCTGTCTAAAGGCGACAAGCACTTCACAAAATCTAGGAGGCTGTTGCCCTAGATCTCTACTGGTCCAGGGTGGCCACAACTGCTAAATTTTCAAAAGATGTCCCGTAATTGGATTTTGCATAAAATTTCACAGTCATGTTGGCAACAGGATTTTTTTTTAAACATTATTTGTTTTAAAACAGTTCTGTAGGTCAGGTTTGGTATGTGGACTGCTGGCTTGTTACCTGCTCTTGGATGCGTGTAGTTAACCCAAAGAAAAGGGATATGTTGGAAGGTCAGAAGGGAAAGGAGGAAGAGAACGAGAAAGGAGAGAGGAGCAGAGGGAAAAGGGGAGAGAGAGGAAAATAAATTTTCCAAAACAGGCGTAAAGATCTCATCTTAATCTTAGTAAATAATTCTATCCAAAGTATTAATCTCAATACAAATGAAAATCACATTTACTAAAAGACATATATAACTGATCGGATTTTAGAGCCTTGTTTATTTCTTGGAAAGAAATAGACGCGATGAAGCCTTGGGTGGACTGTGAAATTGATTTTGTGTTTTGTGTGAGATTGGGATCACAATTTATTTCCTTCAATATGGGTATAATATTGACATGGCAGCGTGTGTGGAAAAGACCATCCTTTCCACAATGCTCCACCGTGCCACCGTAGTAGGAAATCACGTAGATAGAGAAATAGATACGGAACGATTTACCTATCTCTCTGTTTCTGGGCTCCAAACTCGATTCCATCATTCATTTGTCTATTGTGACCGTACCACGCTGTCATTGTATTGTAGTTTAACAGACTGTGGCTTAACTTGGTGTAGTGTAAGTCTACTTTGGCGAGGTTTTCTTCCCTAGAATATTTTGGCTATATTTGGCCCCATGTTTCAACATGGAAATTTTAAATTATCTTGTTCATTTCTAACCCCCTTGGAAAACATTTTGGCATAACAGACCTAGGGATTTCACATTAATTACGGTACCCAAAGGAATGTGAACATGGCACACCAAAGGACATGTACAAGAATGTTCATGGCACCACTCTTTGTGATGGGCAAGAATCTGGAAATAATCCACATTTTTCAACCACAGTAGAATGAATAAGTTGTTTTATATTTATTCAAGTGAATGCAATGAAAATACACAGCAATAAAATGAACGACTACTGTAAGTAATGACATGGACAAATCTGAGAATACGGAATGAACAGAATCAGACACATAGGCATCCAAGTCGTGACTCGATTTGTATAAACTTCAGAAACCAGCAAAGTAAAGTGATGGTGATTGAAGTCAGTATACTGGTTCTCCGTGGGGTGCACTGAATGACCAGGCATGGCATAAGGAAGACTGTTTGGATGCTTGTGCTTTTCTATCCCTTTCGCCTGGATGCTGGTCCCATAGGAGAATTTACTTTGTGAAAATTCCTCAAGCTGTACATTTATGATTTGCGTACCTTTTTACACGTATATTGTACTTCAATAAAAAATTATGTACAAATGTAAATGTGCTTGAGGCATAATTGTTTGTTTGTTTGTTTTTCTTTTTTGGTTCTGTTTCATGTGTTTCCCTGCAAAGCAAAATTTGGGAGCAAATGGAGAAGTCCGTGAGCCTCGAAACGTGTTCTAGTTTGTTCTGTAACAAGTATGGCTTTTATTTTTATATTGAACTTTTATGTCAGAAGAATAGTAAGGCAAGTGCCCAGACAGCTAACTATCAGGTAACCAGGAGAAGGAACCAGAGGAAAAGGCAGAAGTGGAATGAATTAAATGGGTATCTGCATCATGGAGAGGTCCTACAACTCCTCTGATCTACTTTTTTTTTAATCGAGAGATTCTTTTCCTTTCTTCTCTCCTTTCCTTTCCCCCGTGGTTATAAAGACTCACATTGACCCAGCCTCAAGTAATGAAGTCACATTTTGCAATAACATCCTAAGATTTCTTCTGTCACTTCTAGGGTGTTTGCGGCTTGTGTCTGTCAGCTCACCAGCATGAGCAAATTGAGGTCCAGCTAAGGGCCTGATACCAACTTGAAGGATAGAGGCATGGAGTCTGGCCTCACAGCTCATTGCTATCAATTTTGTGTTATATGAACAGCTAATCATGGTCATGTGCTATTTTCTTAATGACTGTGAGCAGACCAAAAAACAAACAAACAAACAAAAAACCCCATAATTTTGGAATCTTCCCTGCAGTTTATACTAGTAGTGAAATTCAGGCCCTTGATTCCAAGTGTTGAGGTTTTTCTATCCGACTGACATTTTCAAATGTATTTTCCTTCAGAATTTTATTTTTAAGGGAAATAAAATGAAGAAGGATGATATAGGAACAGGCTGTGGTGGGGCCCTTGAAGGTAGCAGCATTGGGAGACCAGACCCAGGGCTCTACTGCTTCTCCTTCTCCATTTCCAGCCCCAGTCCCTCAGGCTGTCCTTCTAGAACCCTTCCTCGGCTTGGCTTTCCCCGCCAGAAAACAGTTGGCTCACCTGTAGAGAGTTTCCTTTGGATTAGATCCCAGGAACTAGGGTTAAGGGACAGGGATAGGAAGGACGAGAAGAACAAAGCTGAAACAAGGGACTCGGTATAGAGTGGCAGGTCTTCTGTTTGGGCAGCTGGGGTTCCTCCTGCCCAGACCCTCTGGGGAATCACACAGGATGAGCTTCAGAAAGTGGCCCACCTGAGGGATGGGAACATGGGTACCTTGCTGACTGACTCCTGCCTTCTCTGGTCAAGGAGTCCCCCTCGGAGTGTGGACCTGCCTCCCTTTTCCAGCTCCGTGCCTGTGTGAGCACAGAGGGCCCTGCAAGGCTTCGGGGCTGTACCCTTAGAGACAGGGACAGAAAGCCTGATCTGAGCAGGGTCGCCCAGGAGAGGGCTGGAGTTTTACCCCAGCCAAGCTGCTTTGGGCCAAAATGCTGCAGTAAAAAAGCGGCCTTGAGAGGATGGAAGGCGGGGCCCCACAGCAGGAGGCATAAAACCCCAGGTCTGGCTTTCTGAGCCTGTTCCCCTGTGCTCTGAAATGCAGAGCCCCGGAGCCAGGATGCGGGACTGCCCCAGCAGCATCGCCCCAGCCACGGCCCAGGAATCTGCATTTCTCCGCAACACCTCGGACAGCTGTGCATGGTGAGGTATGGGAACCAGGCCTGCACCTTCGGGTTTGATTCAGCTGGGACCTATTGGTGTAAACATCCAGACTTTCTACGGGGCTGATGCTGGTCCTTCTCAGGTAAAGCCCTTACTAACAATCATTGTGTAAACGAAGAGACACATCCCACAGGCTTGTTTTCTCCTCAAGAATTTTCTCTTTTCAGGCGCCTGGGTGGCTCAGTGGGTTAAAGCCTCTGCCTTCGGCTCAGGTCATGATCCCAGGGTCCTGGGATTGAGCCCCGCATCGGGCTCTCTGCTCAGCGGGGAGCCTGCTTCCCCCTCTCTCTGCCTGCCTCTCTGCCTACTTGTGACCTCTCTCTGTCAAATAAATAAATAAAATCTTTTAAAAAAAAAAAAAAGAATTTTCTCTTTTCTTCCCTCTCCCTCTCCCTCCCTCCCTCCCTTCTTGCTCCCACCAGGCTTCCACTTCAAGACTTCTGGGCTTTGTTGAAATGCTCTTGACATTTATGCTTGGATGCTTGAAAAGTTTCTTCTCTTTACACTATTAAGCATTTTCGTGATGGATTTTGGCCTTTGTCCTTTCTCCAAATCTATTTTTTTCCCCCCTTAACTTTCTCCCTCTTCAGGGTATTTCAGGTCTAAATGTTGACCAAATAATTCTCTACACTCTAATTTATAAAATATTTCCTCTTGGGTCTGGAGAGTGAGAGGTTTTATTGCAGCTCAGTTCCAAAAGTAGTGGACAGAGCCTGGATGTTTAAACAGAGCCTGAAGCAAGGTTTTGCCAACCGTGCAGAAGCTGAATAACAAATATTTATTTGCTTCTTCAGGTGTTGGAGTTAGTATAGCTTCCTGAAGGTCACCTCTCACCCTGCCTTTCCCGCTGCCCACACCAACTTTTATGAGTCTCCTGTGAAAATAAAAATCACCCCAGGAACAATCAGACGAAGCCATAATAGTTAATACCTTACTTTTCAATTAACACTCTAGCAGAGATTATTTGAAAGTCAACTGAGAATAGGCTGGCACCTGGAAAACCTGTTTAGAATAAAACAAAAAATAAAAATAAAGAGAAAGAGAAAGAGATCTTCACCATTTTGCTTAAAACTGGTCATAGAATTTCGGATCACTTGGGCTACCTTAATTTGCCACCCTGGAGTTTAAAGGCATGCTTGCTTTGAAATGTTGATTTTTAAAAGGAATTGAGGTTTTCCTTCCGGGACAGGGAAAATCACAGATCATCTGTCCACTTTCTCCCAGTCGCTGCAGAGTGATCCTGTGCCCCATCAGTGTCCAGAAAAAGAAGAAAAAATCTTCTAATTTTCAAGTTTTATTTGCTCTGTGTTTATTGCCAACAGAGCTCAAAGGTAAGGGGTGCTTAGATCAACGGTATTTGAGTGGGGGTCGCTATTCTGTAGTGGACGGCCAGGAAGAAACACGCTGGTCAAATTGCACTTCATTTCGAGCCTACCTCTCTCCACAGAAAGAGCAGCGGCTCTTTTCCAAAAGAACGAAAGTGGGTTGCGGTTGTCCTACTTTCAAGAAGTCACTCGTGTGGTCCTATTGTACTGCCCATCCCACAACTTCTGCCCTGATTGTTTCTTCCATTTATTTACATTCTAATGTAGTACTCGATACAAAAGGATGTGCATGACCTCTATGTATGTATGTATTCTCTATCTGTATGCTTAGGGAAGTAATAAAGTGTGATACTCTAATGAACAACAGTGAACCCAATTAGCCAATCCAAGTGTTTCAGTGTGTCACAAAACAGTCTCTTTGTCTTGCACAAACTCTCATCAGTACCTTGAATTTTGTCAAATCATTGCCTAGGCTATTTTTATAGTTCATTTTTTAAAAAGATTTTATTTATTTATTTATTTATTTGTCATTGAGAGCGAGCACAAGCAGGGAGGGCGGCAGGCAGAGGGAGAAGCAGGCTTCATGTTGAGCAAGGGGCCTGATGTGGGACTCGATCCCAAGACCTGGGATCATGACCTGAGCCGAAGGCAGTGCTTAATGACTGAGCCACCCAGGCGCCCCAGTAGTTTAATCATATATTTATAGGTATGCCTAAATAACACATTTTCCCATTTTTCTTCGTTTTGAGCATTCCATTAGTTATAGCACATTGGGCATCTTCTTATGAGACTTAAGCTTTTTCATTTTGCAACACGTCGCCAAAATTCATTCATGTTGTCTGTCACTGCAGGCCAATCATACGTTTCACTCAATGGCTAGTCATGTTGATTTACCTATTTTCTTGTCAGAGGGGAAATATTACTTCCAAGTTGTTGTACTGTGATGAATATATTCTTCTCTATCTCCTGGTGCACAGATGAGCAAGAATTCTCTAGGACCCCTTCTTAGGACCAGGTTTCTTGACTGTGGTACATTCCCCCCCACCCCCACCCCGCCCAGGGTCAGATACATCTTTGTTGTGGTGGGGGGGGGTCTGTCCTGTGTGTTGTAGGGTGGTTAAGAGCACCCCTGGCCTCCATCCACTAGATGCCAGTAGTATCCCTCAGTTGTGACAGCCAAAACCGGCTACAGACCAGGTCACATATTCCCTAGAGGTCAAAGTCACTGACCCAGGAATGCAGCTGTTGGGTGGAGATTAGGTGTGTGAAGATTCACCTTTACAGAATACCAGATGGTTTTCCAAAGTGATTATAACAATTCAATGTCCTCCGCCTTCCCTCTTAGCTCACTTCCTCTCCAGTACTTGGTGTTATCAAATCTTTGAATTTGGACAGCTAAATACATGCAAACAGAATCTCATTAAGGGGTAATTTGATTATTTTCTTGATTGTTAACTAAATTGAAAACCTTCTGACTTGGTTTGGGCCACAACTTCCTTCTTCTTAAGTGCCTATGGTTGGCACTTTGCCTAGTTATCTCTTGGGTTTTCTGTTTTATTCATTTGTAGAAATTATCTGTGCATTCGAGGTACTCCTCCTTTCTTTACTGAATGAGTTGTGAATCTCTCTCCTAGTTTGCCATTTGTTTTTTCATTCTCTTTGTGATACCTTTTGATGAACAGAATTTTTTTTAGTTTCTTTTTGTTCAAGTATAACTGACATAACATTATATTAATTTCAGGTGTACAGCCCAGTGATGTGATTCATGCACAAACTGCCAGATGATCACCGTGGTGAGTTCAGTTAACACCCATCACAATACAGCTACACATTCTTTGTCATGATGAGAACTTTCAAGATCCACTTTCCTAACTCTTTTCAAATATACAATACACTATTATTAACTGTAGTCACCAGGCTGTACATTACATCCCACGATTTATTCATTGTATACCTGCAAATTGGTGCCTTCTGAACCCCTTTCCTGATTTCGCCATCCCTTCCCACCGCCTCCCACCCCCAGGCAACCACTGGGCTGTTCTCTCCATACATTAGCTCCGTTTTGTTGTTGTTTTAGGTTCTACTTTTGAGTGAGACCATATGGCATTTATATGTTTCCATCTGACTTATTTCACTTAGCATAATACCCTTGAGTTTTCTCCCTGTTGTCCAAAGGCAAATGGCAACCTCCAAATGGCAAGATTTCATTCCTTTTTATGGCTGAATAATATTCCACTTTCCATGTATACTGCCTTTGTTTACCCATTTGTCTATCAATGGACTTTTAGGTTGTTTCCGTATCTTGGCTACTGTAAATAATGCTGCAGTGAACATGGGGGTACATATTTCCTTTCAAATTAGTATTTTTCTATTCTTTGAGTAAATGCCCCATAGTGCAATTACTGAGTCATATGGTACCTCTGTTTGTAACTTTTTGAGGGACCTCCATACTGTTCTCCACACTGGCTGCACCAGCTTGCATTCCCACCAGCAGTGCACAAGGGTTCCTTTTTCTCCACATCCTTGCTAATCTTGTTTTTTATTGTATAGGAAGAAAACAGGAAAAATTCAATTATTGTTCATATTAGGCACCTAATAGATATTTATAAAAAAACACACACACAGGCATACATGTATGTATATGTATATACATGTATATAAGTATGTATATATGCGTGTACATATACGTGTGTATATATGTGTGTATATACATGTATATGCGTGTGTGTGTGTGTGTGTGTGTGTGTGGATATATCATTCTGACAGGTGTGAGGTGCTATTTCACTGTGGCTTTGATTTGCATTTCCCTAATGATGTGTGATTTTGAGCATCTTTTCATGTGCCTGTTAGCCAAAAGAATGTCCTCATTGGAAAAATGTCTGTTAAGATCCTCTGACCACTTTTTAATTGAATTTTTTTTTAGCTGTGTGTGTTCTTTATATGTTTTGGACATTAACCACTTATCGGATATATGGTTTGCAAATATTTTTTTCCATTCAGTAGGTTGCCTTTTCATTTTGTTGTTAGGTTACTTTGTTGTGCAAAAGTTTTTTGGTTTGATATAGTTCCACTTGTTTATTTTCCATTTTGTAGCCTTTCCTTCTGATCCAAAAAATTATCACCAAGGACTGATGTCAAGGAGCTTACTGCCTATGTGTTCTCAGAGTTTTATGATTTCAAGTCTTATATTTAAGTGTTTTTAATCCATTTTGAGAGTGGTCTGGTTTTCTCAGCATCATATATTAAAGACACTGTTTCTCCCCATTGTATATTCCTGGCCCCTTTGTCATAAACTAAGTGACCATAAAAGCATAGGTTTATTTCTGGGCTTTCTATTGTGTTTTATTGACCTACGTGTCTGTTTTTACCCCATTGCCATACTATTTTGATTACTATAGCTTTGTAATACAGTCTGAAATCAGGGAACATGATGGCTCCAGTTTTGTTTGAGTGAGTTTGGAAGTATTTCCTACTCCATTTTTTGGAAGAGCTTAAAAAGGATGGGAATTAATTCTTTGTTTTATAGAATTTACCCATGAAACTGTCTGGTCCTGATCTTTGTTGGGCAGTTTTGATTGTAAATTTGATGTCCTTACTAGTAATTTGTCTGTTCAGATTTTCTATTTATTTATGATTTTGATATTATTGAATTTCTTTCATGGTTAACCTTTTTTGACCCAAGATTACAAAGAAATTTTCCCATCTGAGGTTCATCTGAGGTAAGCACATAAATAGAATAGCTTCTGTCTGGCTTGCTCTCTCTTGAGTTCACTCTGGGGAAAACCAGTTGCCATGTTATGAGGACGCTTAGTTGCCCCGAGGGGAAGTTCACAGGGAAGGGATCTGAAGTTCCCAACCAACAAGCAACACCAGTATTCCAACCAAGTGATTCTATGCATTTGGAAGTGGCTCCTGCAGCCACAGTCAAGCCTTCAGATGGTTGCAACTTACCGAGACACCCTGAGGGAGCCAGGACTCAAGTTTCAGGTACTTAAATTCCTGACTCTCAGAAACTAGGAGAAATAATACATGTTTATTGTCATTCTGAACTACTAAATTTTGGGATAATTTGTTATACAGTGAGAGGTAATGAATACAGCTTACCTTCTTGTTTGCCGATGATCTTTAATTATATCACATTACTTGATGTATCTTCTGAGAACCCTGCAGGTCAAAAATTGAGAAGTGTTTCTTGGAGCATGAGCATGCTTTGCTCCTGTGGCTTTGGGTGTCATAGATGAAAACTTCCGTTTACCTCGGGAGCCTTGGGTCAGCTCAAGACTCCTAGGCTCAGCTTCCCTACTCTGATGTTTGCTCAGTGCTCAGCACCTGGCAGCAGTGCTGCCATCCTGGTATATACTGAGATCACCCCTGTCCCTTCTGACTCTTGATAACCGTCTCAAGTTCTCTGCTGTAATTTACATGGTAGGGGTTAGGAGAGGGGATCTGAAAATCCCCATCAAACTCAAAGGCCAATGACAATGTTTTGAAGACTGTATCCTATGGAAGCTGTACTACCAGCAGACGGCCTTCAGAGTACCTGATCAGCCGTAGTGCAAGAAGCAGATAGCCAAAACGATTCTATCAAGGTTTTCTCACTTGGGGGTTAGAACAGATAGCTTCTTTCCTCTACATGCGTGTTTGATATCATTTTAGCCAGGGATTTGTGGCTCCACAGGATTAAGTTAAAGACTTCTTTCTTTTACACAATAATCGACATATTGATAGAGGTAAATCAGCTGAATATAGATATTCCAGCAAATGCGGTGTATATAAGCTAGACATAGGCCTTAGCTTTCCCAAATGTTAAGTTGTTTAGCTTGCTAAGTGCCCCAAAATTCAGGGCCTCTGAGGACTGTTAGTTCTCCTAAGGCAGGATTTCTGGAAACTACCATCCTAAGAATCTGATGGGGGGTTGGGATTACTTCTGGCAATAACTATCTTGACTCTCTGGGCCTCAGTTTCCAAATCTATGAACTGTGAAGATGGTTTGAGATGATTGTTAGGGTCTTTCCTAGCTCCTATATTTTCAAAAATGTGTATGTTGGATAATGGTTCTTGGCAGCAGAAAATAGTATATAAAATAGTATATAAAAAAGTCACCATGCTGAGAAGGCCAAGAAGAAAAATAAGATGATTTTCATATTCCCAGGGACCAAGTCCACACTTCACACTGAATTACTCAGCCTTTGAGGACCCTTTCCCTACTCCTAAAAAGGCCTCAGACATGGCAGTACTTTTAAAATACTCCTGGTAGGAGTCTAAACCTGTCAGAGAAAACAGAAATGAGACCCTTTGGGATGGGACAGGGAGGAGAGAGGGGGGAACATTAACAAAAGGGAGAGGACAACAAATCAAGCTTTGATATATCACAGTCTTTCTCAGGGGCCAATTCTGGCTTCTGAAAGGGCCTTTCACCGATTTAAAAAAAAAAAAGGCTTTGTATGTACATGTACGTATGCACACACACGCATGTGTGTATGGATGTTCATGTGTGTATGTATATATTTATAAGCAGCAAGAACTAACTGGCAGTCTTGAGGTTGCTTCATTGGAGACCTTCTTCCATAAGATTATGGTTTCTCTCATCCTTTCTAAGCAAAGAGTGTTTCCTGCGAAACAGAGATGAGGAAGGAACTGGAATTTGGGTCTGCCAAAAGGAACTTTGTCTTTACTTGCTTTGGTGAGTCATTCTTTAGCTAGGAGTCCCCAGACAAGCTCCCACCCATTTTGCCTGCACTGAGAGCCCTGCTTCGGGCCCCTTTCTCCAGGCCCATCACAGGCTGTGCTGAGTTGGCAGCAAGCTCTAAGAACCACCCAGCCCTCATGCACGCCATTCCCTCTGGCGTGCCAGTCCTAGAGTGAATGCATTCACAATGACTTGCTCAATTAAATGTGCCTTCATTTATCTGGTGGCATTTTTCTAACACGGCCCCCAAATTCCTTTAATTTTGCCACTTCCCACATCAAAAACAAAGTTGAAGAAGGAAGATTATAAGGAAGGTTTCACATTAAGGATTCTGGTGACAACAACCTGGTGATTTTTCAGTCAATCAGGATTTTTTTTCCTTGGGAAGAAATAGAAAGTAGGTGGATAATTATTTAGTTGAGCTTAAAATGTTTCTTCTGCATGAGTTCCAGAGAAAATGAAGATGCTTTTGTTATTAGCGAGGTAATGAAAGGCGGGCGGAGGTTTCAGGTAGGTAGGGGGATTTGAGAGGGGGTGGAGTTGAGGGGGAGGTTTTCAATTGCGGTGTTAAGGGAAGGAGAAAGAAAGGGAAGGAGAAAAAGAGAGGGGATAAGTGTCTTTTTAAAACAAAACTTACAGCGTTGTGTGGCAAGAAGGCTAAAACTTACTGAACCAAGTTTAAAGTTGCCATTAGAAATAATGAATTTAAAATTTACCATAATTATGGCAAATTTGATTTGTTCTTCATGTGGAATATTGCTTCTCCTTATGCCACGGAAAAATGGTCTTTGAGTAAATGAAAGCTTTTCAAGTAGCAGAGGGGAAGGACTCTAATATACCATTAGATATGCATACATGTCATTAGGTATTTCCTTGAATGCCAAAAAGTGGATTCAGATCTCTCTAGACAAACTCTGGATTCACTGGGGGTAGATGTTAGGATTCAGATATTTGTGTCTAAAAATCTTTAAGTAACTTTTTTTTTGAGATACATTAGCTATTTCTAATTCAGGAACAAGACACTGGTCGTTTCATGATGACATACATTTCCCCTGGGTCTCTTTTTTAATATTAATATTACTGCATAAAAATTGTGACACATTAGCACTGGAACAAACCGACCCATCTGGTCTTTCTGGTTGATTGACTTGCTCAATTTCCGTGTACCAGTATATATTTAAACTCTTTGGATTCTCAGTTTATTTCTAAATTGAGGGAGATTAGAATGGATGAAGTTTGGGTCCTTCCTCAATCATTAATTCTGAATCTTATCTAATATATTTAGTTGAGTTTAAGATATAAATCTTGTTCACATTTTAATATCTCTAATATTGAAGTGTATCTTACATACATATTCCTTAATCATTGTGTCACAGCATAATCAGCATGTTTTACTTCTTGTTTTTGAAGATACATAAAATAATGGTGCAGATCGCAATCAATGTCATTTCTTAGATTTGACAAAATATGCTGTACCGTTGAGACAGGAATCCCAAACATACCAAACTCAGCCAATGTCCTCATCCGTCAGCCAGTCTTTCCGGTGTCTATCAGCTAATCATTCCCAGACTGACTCAGTTTACGTTACTGGGCATCTTTGGGAGTCAGAATTTTCATTCCAGAAAAGAATTCAGTTGATGCTTGGTCCATAAAGAAACTTTTCTTTTCGTTTTTGTTGGACATTTATTTTGAAATAATCCATTCCTTTTTTTTTTTTAAATGAAGCTCTCTTGTTCCTTAGTTTTGTCCAAAAGTCAGTCCATTTAATTCTTGGTTATGCTGGTGTAAAATGTACACTAGGCAATGAGACGTTTTTCCTATGGTAAATATATTTATTTAAAAGTTAATTAAAAAGAGCACTTGTTGAATTTCCATGTATTATGTTCTATACTCATGATAAAATAGTAAACACAAAGCAATATTAACCCTCAGAAAACTGGCTATTAAATAGTACAATGCAGCGAGGACTGCACTGGGGAACTGAGAGGAATTACACAGAAAATCCTGTTACTAGAAAGAGTTTTCTGTGGATGGTGATTTCTTTTTTTTTTAAAGATTTTATTTATTTGCCAGACAGAGATCACAAGTAGGCAGAGAGGCAAGCAGAGAAAGAGGAGGAAGCAGGCTCCCTGCGCAGCAGAGAGTCCGATGCAGGGCTCAATCCCAGGACCTTGAGACCATGACCTGAGCCAAAGGCAGAGGCTTTAACCCACTGAGCCACCCAGGAGCCCCTGTGGATGGTGATTTCTAAGCTGAGACATGGAGGACATGTAGGGTTAGTCAAGTGAATGATCGGGAAAAAAGAAGAAGAAAGCAGGAAAGGAAGGAAGCAGAATGTTCAAAGACCCATGATTCAAAAGGAAAAAAACAGACAGAAAAAACCATAGTATATTCAGGGAACTACATTTTTGTTTAGAATGCCTGGACATGCATGACAATATCAAGTTTTCTAAATCAATCCTTCAATCTACAGCGGTCCCCTGTTATTAGTGGGAAATATGATCCCCAGTCGATGCCTAAAACCACAGACAGTACTAAAACCTGTATATATACTATGTTTTTTTCCTGTACGTACATATCTATGATAAAGTTTAATTTATAAATTAGGCACAGTGAGACATGAACAACAATAACTGATAATAAAATAGGACAATTATAACAATATACTGTAATAAAAGTTATGTGTATATGGTGTCTCTCCCCAAACACTCTTATTGTACTGTACTTACTCTTCTTGCTCTGATGTGTGATGCTGTAATTCCTACCTGACAAAGTGAGGTGAATGACAGGCATTGTGACTTAGTGTTAGGCTACTTACTACTGACCTGACACATCGTCAGAGAATCTGATGTCTGAGACCATCTGCTTCTAGACCTTGGTTGACTGGGGGGGTGACTGAAATTGCAGAAAGCGAAACCAGGGATGAGCGAGGGTCTACTGTACAAGGATTCCATCTGGTCGGAGCTAAACTTTGTGCTAGTGTGCTAGGCATGATGGGATTGCCGATGGATTTCAAAATGGAGTCACATGCCCAACATGGTGCCAAAGGAGCCACCAAAGATGTCTTGATTCTCTCATGATCTTGAAACTCATAATATTCCAAATGAAACTCATTCTCTTTTTATCCCATGTCTGCTGTTTCTTCCTTTTTCCTATCCTTGGCAAATAACCTCACTCTGCCAACCAAACTCCAAATCTTAAAACCATACCAATATGTTTGGTGAACATTCCCCAAATCTAATACATCACCGGGTTCTGCAGTTTGGACTTCTGCACCCCATTCTTTAGATATAATAATATCAGACAAAATGAACCTTAAGATGAAAATTGTTACTAGAGACAACAGAGGATATTTTATAATAAGCAACAAAGAATGAGTTTTTTTTATACTGAAAGGGTCCATTTATGCACACCATAAGAGAGCCCCCAAATATATAAAAAACTAACAGAGCTGAAGGGAAACATAGACAGTGATACCTTGGAAGAGATTGAAAATGAGATTGAAAAGAGACTGAAAATGCTCTAATGGACATCTGTTAACTTAATTGGTTTGAAATCTCCAGTTCTTAATAAAGCCCCTTTCTTGTGGTAGCTCATTTCACATGGGTCACGTGATGTTCACATACTTTTCCCACCACATGGATGGACGTATGATATATCTCTCCAACTAGGGTGCCGTAGGCTCTGGAGTTAACATATAACCCGACATAGACCAGTTAGAGAACTCAATGGAAATTTAGTGCTGTGCTGCCCATATATTTTTTTGGTAAGATTAATTAAGCTAAAACACTATTATCCCTTAGGTCTACAACTGAGAAAGAACAGGAATACAGAGTTAAGCCAAGCAGAGACAAAATTCATTTGTCAGAGAAAGCTGGTGCCTTGATAGTGTTATTTCGAGGTCCCAGATTATTCCTGAATCCAAATGAACTCTAGACATTTTCACTACAGGAACCATTCAATTCCTCTTTTTCTTAAGTCTGTCTGAGTCAAGACTCTGTCACTTTCAAGTGTAAAAGCCTTGAGAAAAACAGAAGTTGATAATTAAAATTCTCATCTCCAATCCCAAGGCAGGGGCTTCCCCACACCAAGCGGTTCTCAGATGCCGGCTGGGTGTCCTGCAATTCAGCTCAATCCTGACTCTGCCTACCTGGGGGTGGCATCAGATCCCACAGGTGAAGGGCTCTGTCCTATAAGACTGCTCCCTTCCCCTACTCCAGACGGCAGTTGAAAGTCCAGTTTGCCAACTGTGTTTCAGGCTGATGGGCTAAAGACCAGAAGTTCCAGAAACTCCTTCCTTGGGTTGGATTAATTTGCTGGAGTAGTTCACAGAACTCAGAATAATGTTTTATTTATGAAACAACTGGTTTATTAGAAGAGGATAGAACTCAGGAACAGCCAGATGGAACAGATGCATGGAGAAGGGAGCTCAGAGCTCCATGCTGTCTATGAGGGTCACTTCCCCCAAAGCTTCACGTGTTCATCAACGTGGAAGCTCTCTGAAACCTGTCCTTTTGGGTTTTTACAGAGGCTTCATTAGATAGGCACGGTTAATTAAATCACTGCTCATCGGTGATCTATTCAACCTCCAGCCCCTCTCACCTCCCCAGAAGTCAGGGAGGTGGGAGTGAAGTTTCTAACCCTCTAATTACAGGGTTGGTCTGGCTACCAGGCGCTCTCCTTAGGTAGGGTCCAAAAGTCATTCATTAACCTAACAGAAGACACCTTTAATGGCTCTTATCACTTAGAAAATGCCAAGGGCTTGAGGAGCTCTGTGCCAGGAATCGCTATTTTGGACAAAGACCAAATACCCATTTCTGATTATACATCACTACGTCTGGGCACCTGGGGGGGCTCAGGCACTTAAGCATCTGACACTTGATTTTGGCTCAGGTCATGATCTCAGGGTCCAAAGACTGAGGCTGGAATAGGGCTCCCCGGTCATAGCAGAGTCTGCTTGAGATTCTTTCTCCCTTCCCCCTTCACTCTCTCTTTCTCTCTCAAACAAACAAATAAATAACATCTTATAAAAAAAAAAAGAAAAGAAAAAGGTCACAACATCATCATAATAAGAACACATCGGGAACCCGAATGGTTGAAAACTCGAGTAGCTAGATACTGCAGGGGTACATGGAGAAAACATCTTTATTTTTCTCTAACTTCTCTCTTCTCACGTGGCTCCTCATATCTCCTTGTCCATCCTCCGATACTTTGGGATGATTCCATAGTTTACTTGTGATTTTCCATTATAAAATAAGTACATATTACTCACTTTCAGGTAGTATAAAAAATCTTAGGCAAGGTTAAATCAGAATTCCAGTCTCCCATCTAATTCAATTTGAGGGCCTTTCTTTTCACAGCTTAAGGCAGATCCCCACCTCTGGCCCTGCAGTAGGGAGCAGACCGGGGGGCTCAGCTTAGAGTTCCTCCTTCCCCTTTCAAGCCTTTTATTCTGTGGCTGTTTTGTACAGTTCTCCTTTGACCGAAAGTAAATGACCAATGAGTTTTCCTTTGTAGCGAGCTTCTACATGTTGCTGTCTCATATAGGACATTTTTTTTCTGAGTTCTTTAGCCAGTATCTCCAACATTTTTCACTGAGATTGTTCCAGATCATTGCTTTATGACATGGGGGGTGTACTTTCCAGCTGACCTAGAATGACATCTTTCAGCCTGTGTCCCTGGGGATCCATCCTGTTGGGATTCCCTCGTCCCCAGCAGGCTTTTTTTTTTTTTTTAAGTGTGATCCCATCAAGGAAACTCAAGTAAACTGGTCCTAAAGGAAATTCAAGCCTTGCTTTTGTGCCAGACTGTGGGTAGTCTGCTCCCCACGCCACTCGCTTTTCCTTGTCTTGCCATGGAAGGCAGCTGCATCCAGCCATTTATCTGATGATTTTTCCAGTTTGGCAACAGGCTCCAAGTATCTATTTTTATGTACACTGTCAAACTTCAGGGGACATGCATAAATTCCTCCTAAATGTCAAGTGCTCCCGAGGCCTTCCTCATCAAACTTTAATGCACCGAGTAAGACGCAAAATTTCTACATCTTTCCAAGTGTCCAATTAGAGGATGCTCTGCTTTCTCTTCTTTCGCAGACACTCAGATCCTCTACGAGGGGGCTCTCTGGGAGTCCTTCTGACTTGGTTTGGTGGAGAGACCACTCCTGCCCATTTTTCATGTGTATTCTTCCTGGTAACCACACTTGTTACCAGGCAGATAATTCTCTCCTTCTACAACTTACCTCTCTCTCCAGGAACTCCTGCTTTTTTGGCTTTGAGAGGATGGATAGGAAGATAAGTGGGAGAAAGAAGTTCCAGTTTGATCACTTAGCAAACACTCCCGGGTATCTGGCTCTTCTTTAGAACAAGGAGGCACTTGTGGACAGAAGTGATATTCAGTGTGTTTAACAGCAATTATGGAAGACCACGGGGATGGATTTAGACTGCAGTGTTGAAACAATATTCTGGAAAGGCCTTGATGATCTGGGATTCAGTCTTTTATTTCCAGATTACTAGGAAATGAGGGGGTTCTAGAGGGGAGGCCAGGTGGAGTGGCAGAGCTCAGGGAAATGGCTATTTATCAACTGTCTGGAGGTATTTCTATAACTCAGCAGCCAGGTAATTATCAGCCCTTCCGATGGACTATTATCCTTGGGATTGAAGCTTGAGCTATCATTCTCAGACAATAAGAAAGTCTTATTTCACATATCGTTACATTTGGGCTATGATGGGGGCAGTGTTCAAAAAAGAAAAAAATTTCGATAAAATTAGCATAACTGAGTTAAGGAATGAGCCGTAGGAGGGGAACCAGGAACAAAGCAGAAATCATATAAAGAAGGAAATCACGATAATGGGATGAATAAAATAAGAATTTTATCTTGAAAGTGGGCCATTTGTACCAGAGAAGACAAGGAGACTGAAGCGAGGGAAACATCCTAGTGTTTACTGATGACCTTTGTACGTCGAAAGCAAGAGAAGAAGGAAAAGAGAGCAGAGGAGCAGAAACGTGGAAGGGACCATGGATGCCGCAGACCATTCAGGTGTGGAGTCAGAAGGATGGGAAGAAGTTGTATGGTAGTAAAAAGGACCTTAGTGGGAAATTTTTGTTGTTGTTGTTGTGTGAAGGCAGAAGAGTAGGAGCTAGCAGAGTACTTGGCTGTGGTCATGGGGGAAATATGGAGTCAGGAAGGAGCCTATCAGGTGCTCACATGGAAGGCAGGGTTGGCTTTGGACTGGAGCAAGTGAACTAACTTCCCCTCCTAGACTGGATGATGGCATCACAATATTTACCAGCACGTGAAAAAGAGTGTGAGCAAACTTGGTAGCTAAAACCAGTAAACTCTATCTTCTGGGCCAAGTAGATCCCTGAGCAAAAAGCTACCTGCAAGTAGCAGGGTGAAAAGAAAGTTCTAGAATACTCCGCAGAGGGCAGGGGAGAATCTGGAGGACCGAGTTCCCGGGTCGCAAGGTAGGTTTTGGCGGCAGTTGGACACCAGGCTGTGCATGGGGCTGGTGGTTTTGAATAGACCTAGACGTCGTGAGGCTGAGGAAAAGGAAAGTCATGGGAATGGTGGGGAAGGAACTGACGTCGGTCAGGTTCGGGATGGCCGGGGTGAGCGGGGCAGGGCAGAGCAGAGCTGAGAGTCCGTGGGCCCCAGCCAGGCCCAGAATGCAGGCAGTAGACAGGATGAAGCATGAGGTTCTAAACACAGGCTCTGTTTGCGTGAGAAGCAGATCGCCTCGCTGTAAAATGAGGGGGCCGAGGGGCGACCCACTGGTTATTCTTTGAAAAGGGAAGCAGGTTCCACGGTTGTTTGCGCCCTGAAAGACCTCACCGAGTTGTAACTGGTAAGGGAAGTCAGGAGAGAATAAAAGACCCTTCATTGATCTGGCTTTCGAACTGAAGTAAGTTTCCACAGTGTGATATGCCCAGGAAAGGAAGGGGAACAGGCCAGGAATGGACAAGAGGGAAGCCACACAGACATATGCAAATGTGTGTGTGTTCACTTGCTTCTGAAATAAAACATTTTGTTTTCAGCAAACAGCTTGCATCTTGTGCTTCCTTAAGTTTTTTTTTTTCTTTTTCTTTCTTTTTTTTTTTTTAAAGGAAAGTACACACAAAACAGCCTGTCACTGCTGGCTTCACAGAGAAGGAAGACAGGCCCTTGAGTGTTTTCCAGTAACCAGCTCTTTACGCTGGTTCTCACACGAGAAAGAAACTCTGAGGCACAAAAGGTGCCTATGAAAGGTTCTTTTAGACTGAAATTTGGTGGACATTAAAAGAGGGCAAAAGTTCAAATGAGAAGGAGTCACTGCCAAGTAAGCAGGAATCTTAGCCAAGGGGAAGGAAAAGGAGACACTGGCTTAAAATGCAAGTAACCATGGCAAGCCAACAGTTCAATGCTAGAATCTGGTTAAGAAGTAATATCACACAGAGCTGTGATTGTTTATTCAAAGTAGGCCATGAGAGAACATTTGTCTCCAATGGGTACTCGCACAGCTTGGATTCAATATTATAAGTGCATTTTTAAAAGCGTGCAGTGCTTCTCCCTGACCCATTTGGTATGAAGCAAAAAGAAAAGAAAGCACAAAGTTTATTCTCAGTGTCTCTTGTGGGTTTAAGACAGTTTTACATATGGAAAAGCATTTTGGTGTCAGCTGTTGAGCTGGTTTCCTGCAATTCTGCTTTCTGTTGCCATTGGAAACTCTGCCTGGCTGTGGGGTAACATCACCCACTTCCCAAGGTCCAGGAACCAAAGCCCCCCTGCAAAGAGAGGCAGAGCGTTTTCTTCTTGACAAGTACATGGTGTGCTTTGCCCCAGATTCATAGTGAGAAGGGCTTGCAAACAGCTAAAAGGACTGTGAGAATAAAGATGAGGTATGGAAATACGACATCAAGATAAGCCTGATAGAATATAATGAGAAGTTCCACAATGACCAGAAACGCACCTTCACGTTCACGTTCATGCCAGTCCTCCCAGGCGAGATTATCCATTTGCTGTGGTTACCGCTGTACAGAGAGGAGCTGGAGTGGTTCTGTCCTTCCCAGGATCAAATGGGGTGACTAGCAATATGCCAAAGGCTTTCAGGAGGGAGAGGGGCCCTGATCCTCTAAAACTGATGCGGATGGGTCTATGTCATTTGGCATGTGAATTTTTCTGGAGAAATACATCTGTAACTTAGCTCAGATTATCAGAATGGCCCATGACCCCGAATGCATTAAGAACCAATGAACTCAAGTGTCACCAAGTCAAGTACTCTGGCAACACTCAGACATATGGAAAGGATGGAAACTGATGGTTTTGATGAGGACAACGCAGTAATAGGGAAAGTGCGCTGGAAAGCGTTCTTGCTGGTTAATGGTTACAAGATGGCCAAGGAGAGGAAATTTCCAAGAGAACATTGGGCTGGTGCTCCTGGCCTGTCATGGCAGGAAGATCTAGAAAAATATGTCGTGTCTCTATTCTTCTCTTTTTCAAGCCTTGAGCCATTAAGGAGTCTGAGAGATGCGGGAGAGTCTATACGGTCAGGAAGGGAGGAGCGGTGTTACAAAAACGCAGCCTGATGATCCCACAGCCCAATTTAGCAGAAAGGGAAGGGCAGCCTGTCATGTGGTCTCATGGGGCGGGGGGGTGTGATCTAGCATCATGTTTCAGCACTGAAAACAAATAACCTGGAGTCAGACTGGTTGGTTTTGAAACCTGGTTCATTAAGTCATAGATATTACAACCATGTGCTGGTTATGTCTTATCTTCATGCCCACGGTTCCTCAGCCTTACAGCAGAGTTGTAACCATTGGTTCTCATTGTTTTAGTCTACTTGGGCAGCCATAATAAAATACCACAGACCGTTTGGCTTACATAACAGAAATGTAATCTATTTTCTCACAGTTCCAGGGGGCGGAAGTCCAAGATCAAGGCTCTAGTTGATTCACTTTCTGGTAAGAGCCCTCCTCTTGTGGATGGTTGCCTTCTCGCTGTGTCCTCATGGCCTTTCCTCAATGTGTGTGAGCTGGACTGCGGAACTCTCCGGAGTCTCTTCCCATAAGGGCATTAGTCCTATCAGATCAAGGTCCTACCCTTGTGACATCATTTAACCTTAATTTACTTCCTTAGAGGCCCCCATCCCCAAAAAGAGCCGTGCTGTGGGAGATAGGGCTTTAACATATGAATTTGGGGGGAGCAAATGTTCAGTCGATACCCTCATTACTCAAAGATTCCATATTTGTGAATCTGCCTACTCTACAGTGTACTTACAACTCCAAAATTCATACTCATGGCACTTTTGTGGTCAGTTGTTGACACGTAAAGAAAGGTGGAACATTTGAGTTGCCTGGAGTGCGCGTACCCAGCTGATACTGAATAGGGCAGTGCTCTGCCTTCTTGTTTCAGCTCTCATACTATAAACAGATATCCTTTTCACAGTCTATTTAGTGACATGTGTTTAACATTTTGTGCTCTTTTCGTGATTTCACTGTTTAAAATTGCCCCCAAGCATAGTACTAAACGCTATCTACTGTTCTTAAAGGAGAAGGCTGTGATGTGCCTTACAGAGAAAGTACACATATTGGATAAGCTTTGTTCAGGCGTGCGTGGGTCTCCGTGCCATTGCTCACGAGCTCAGTGTGAATGAATCAGCATTCCATAGTAACTGTCTTTTAATAGACACACACATAAAACAAGATTATGTATTGATCAGTCGATGAAACCATGTAACCAGAGACTTCTCGGAACTTCACCCTATAAAATTCTTTAAGGAGTAGCCCCTCAGTATTACAGAGCATAACTACCGTGCCTAATAGAATTGATGGCATATGACTCATTTAGCCGAGGGTTAAATAAGTTATTATTTAAATAGGTAAGTATATACAAAGGCCCTGTGAGATTGCTGTCTTCACACTGGGTGGCTTTAACAACACACACGGTTCTAGAGGCAGGAAGGTCCAAGGTCAATGTGCTGCCTGACTGGGTTCCTGACGGCCCTCTTCCTGTTTTGAGGATGAATGCCTTCTTGCTCTGTCCTCACGTGTTGGAGAGAGAGATCAGTTTTCTTGCGTTTCTTCTTGAAGGGTGAAGGGCCCTGATCCTATTCATAAGGTCTCTACCCTCATGACCTAATTACCTCCCAAAGTCTCCCACCTCCAAAGTTCCCACCTCGCGTTACTTTGGGAGTAGGACTTTAACATGTGAACTTGGGGTCAGGTGGGTACAGCACATTTAGTCCATAGCAGATGATTAGCTCGTAGTCAGTGCTCAGTAAATGTCCTCTATTATTGTTTCTCAGGACTAGAACAGCAAGCAGTCACTCCACAGGTGGAAACCATAATATGCAGGATTAGTCTTTGTTCAAGTGTTATATAATCAGAATTTATAATGAAGCAGAAAGAGAACCAATGACCCATCATCTCCCCAGAATAACCAAAGATGCTAAAATGTTAGCCACAGATATGGTTTAGGTTATGTTCATTAGTTTACTCATTCTTTCCTTTATATCATCTGTCTGACGTTTACTCTGCATATTTACGTAGTGAGTTAAGTGCCATAGGTGTCCTAAGATGAACAAAACTTGTGCATAACTGAGTAAATAAAGATGTGATACGAGCAGTGGCTTCATGAGCGTGTAAAGAGAATATTTAGGGAATGTAAAGTTGCAACAAATTCCCTGTTAGTTCTCTCGGCATTTTTCTGAGAACTTTCTGGTCTTAAACCCAAGGTGATATTTACGATAAATCAGAAGGGCAGCAGTAGCTTCAATAAGGGCCGTGAGGGCAAGCACCAGGTTGGCCATCCTGGTCTGCTGGGACTCCATTTTCTGCACTGATGAAACCGTAACATTGTGGGAGCGCCTGGGCGGCTCAGTCGGTTAGGTGACTGACTCTTGGTTTTGGCTCAAGTTGTGATCTCAGGGCTGTGAGATCGGGACCAGTGATGGGCTCTGCACTGGGCATGGAGTCTGCTTATGCCTCGTTCCTCTCCCTCTGATACTCCCCTGTTCATGCTCACCTGTACTCTCTCTCTTCCTCTCTCTCTCTCTTTCTATAATAAACAAATCTTTAAACAAACAACGATAAGGCTGTCATCAAAACAGTCTGTTGGCTGAGAGCCCAGATTCTGGAGCCAGACTGCCTGGATTCAAGGCCCAGTTTTCATAGCACCAGCTCTGTCACGTTGGGCAAGTCATTGAATCTCTCTGTGTTCCGGTTTCCTTACTCTGTTAATGAGGAGAAGGATAGTGCTTTCTAGCACGGCTATGAGGATTAAGTAAGTAAATATTGACAAGCACCAGAATAGTGCCTGGCACAGAATGTGCCTTATTTTTATATTTAATGAATGACCAGACCATCATCTCTGAATGTCCCACACCAGACACATACGAAGTGGACAATTTGGATGACGAACGATCAGTGGTTGAATGAATGCGTGAAAGTAAATGACCTTGGAAAATGGCCTTGGGGGAGGAAATATGAGGAAATGATTTTTAAGAAGCTGGTTGGGTATTCAAGGTATTTTCAACTGTTCTCTTCTGTATGAGAGCTTTCATTGTTCCGCTGTCATTGATATAAAGCACAAATCTTAGGGCGTGGCATACAAGGACGTCAAGGATAGGGCTTGCGGCAGTGACGTGTCAACCTCCACACCTCAGTGGCTTAGAAACAGCAAAGCGCATTTCTTTTCCTGGAAAAGGATGATGACGAAGTAATTCTCCTCTACTTGGTCACTAAGAGATTCAGAATATGTGTATCTTGTGATGCTACCATCTTGTGTCATGATGGGAGAATGAAGGGAAATGGACTCTTCATTGTCATGGCCCAGATGGGACATGCCATTTCTGTTCACAGTCCGTCCCTCAAACTAGACCAGTGTCCCAGAGGCAGCTGATGGAGGGTGGAGGGAAGGCTGGGGAAGGTAAGGACTCACATGGATACCCAGCGAGCAGCTCTCCCTGCCCTATGACATACGAGGCCCTCAATAATCTGATCACAACTGTTTCTACTTAGTTTTTCAAGTGAAATGGAGATTTGAGGTCTCATAAAACTGTAGAATAATCACCTCATGAGTACAACAGACATTCATTACAAGGAAATCTCGTTGTGGCAAAGAGAGTGCTCTCAAGACGCCCATTTGGCTTTGTGGGGAGGCAAAGACCTATAGAATGGGACTCCTGTTCTCGAAGACCTTACAGTGTAGTTAAGGAAATGGAGGAAAAGAGTCAAGAGGATAAGGCAGTGTAGAATCAGTTGCAACCAAGTGCTAGAGATAAGGTCATTTGGTCTTACATAAAGAGTTTGGGATTTGGCATCATACAACTCTGGGCCCCAAAGTTTACTACTTGTATTATTTGAAGGAAGCCATCTAACTTCTAACAGTATATATACGCATACATAATGCTATGTATGTACACACACGCACACAGTAGCTCGATACATAATAACTTATTTATCGCTTTTCTTTTTCTGTAACAAAACATCCTTGATGTGAAATATATTTATTTTCTTTGGGCATGAGATAAAATAGGATATTGCCCCCATTATTCTTTATTAAACCAGTGTTGAATAACAGACCCAAAGCAAAGGTAAATATATCGCTCATCTTGTCTGAAAGGATTTCTGTTGGGTCAGGTTCCAGCCCTAAGCTTGGAAGTCTACTCCTGCTATATTTCAGGGGGAAAAATACGATCACAAGACCTATCTCTGGCAAGAAGGCAGTAAGCAGGTTAGGGCCTCCCTGGAATGGCAAGCAGCCCAGAGTGGATGCCTCACCCGCTGTCCAGAGCCCTGCAGCTGGATTAAAGGTGTGAGTGGGCACATAGAGTCCAATGCATTTCCCATTTCAGTAAATGCCACCCTGTTTTCTAGCCTCTGCATCCTGAAATGGGGGCACTTCTTTTTCCAAAGTCCGAGTCCTAGTTTAGGGAATTATCTTGAAAGTTATGGAATGGGGGAAAGGGTGGGTATTATCCACTCGGTCCTCTAGATGATTCCAATTTTCAGTGTCAGTTTAGAAGAGCAGATGCCCTGTCCTTTTTCCCTGAGTCCTGTCCGTTGCAGATCAGAGGCCCTGGGAACTTCTGGGAGTGGGTTGACAGATGTCTCGTATATATCCTGCTCCATGATAAAGGGAGTCTGGTGGAACGGAGCTCCCACTCACTGGCATCACAACACTAGTCAACACCAAAAACCAGTGGAGCCTTTTTATTCTGCTAACATTCTCTACTATGATGAAGAAGAAGATCATCTTTCCATCTCTGCCAGAGCACAGAAGCAAATACAAAGGAAGAATCCTGTAATTTTAACCGCATCACGCTGTCCTGGGCTCTGCTCATCAGAGATTTCAATTCTGCTGAATAATTCTCCATAGGCACGAAGGATAAAAGAGGGGATTATTACCCATCTGTTTGCCCTCTCGGCTTTTGTCCAGCCCTTATTGTCTCTTCAAGCTGGATGCATCTGATTAATTTAGTGACCCAGCAAGGCATCACCAAGTATGAGCACATTCCCAGGCCCTGGGAGCCTTTCGCCACACTGAGGCAGAGCGACATAGGGTATTTTGCCTTGGAGCATTTCAGCAAACTGGGGCTGGAATAAGATATGTAAGGTCAAGGCCATGACCTCTGTGGTTGGGAAAGGGCCAACCGAGATCATTTGTATCTTCTGCTGCCACACATGCCATCCATCATCACCAGGGATCAAGATGTTGCCTGCACAGCCGGAAAAAGCAGAAGAGCTCTCATCTCTGGTGTTTATACTATTTTGCCTTGTTTTTCCCTACCAGCTAATATAAAATTTTTTTCAGGTCTGGGCAAGACTTTGCTGTGGCCCTTGTTTCTAGAACACAAATTTGAAGGGGCACTGGGCAAGAAGGAAGGGAGACAATGACACACTGTAGTTCCTGATCTCCAGGTTGTAGAATTCAGGGGCCTTTCTTTTTGGGAAATGGATGAGGTTGCCAAATGTTATAAACCTAAACAGAAAATAAAATAATTTGTTTACATCAAAACACTTCCACTTAAACTTCATGTGAAAAATTCATCCATCTCTTTCTCTAATCTCTCCTCTCCGATGCACAGAATTCTAGGTTATGAAAGTTTAAATTAGAATCAAAACATTTTACTTGGTGAAAGTTGCCTCTTATTTATTTTTGTAACACTTTATGGACCCTATTTGAGCAGAAATCGTAGCTGTACTTATATGCTTCCAACTCACATTCTTAGATCCAGGGGCATGTGGGGACCATGAGGTTGTTGGAAGTCCTGCGTTCAGTTCCAGGCTTTGAAACTAACTACCTCCTCTGCTTCCCTTCTCTGGGCTTCCTTTTCCTCACCTGTAAAATGATACAGTTCGACAACATTGTTTCTGAAGTCCCTTCTTGTTCTTGAAAGTCTTTTTTTTTCCTGGAGGCTATTTGCTTCAAGTGGCATTTACACTATGTATTAACAATTTCTCTGTATTGATTTTGTGGCTACTCTATTAAATAGAAACATGCTTATCTTTGTCTTCATGAGTGTAATAGAGGCTAAGCTAGAGAAGGTGACATGACCTTCACCCTTTAAAGGCACATTACCCTGAGCAACTTCTAGGGCTGTGCTCCTAATCTACTTTTGATTATGTCTCTTCTTTCACTAAACACACAGCAACGAGAACTTCAGAAAGAAGATGCCCTATTATGTTTTCACACTCCCCCACGTTTGTTTAAAAATGCACTGTTATCATGCACTTATTTTTAATTTACCATTAATCTCTGTGACACTGCCCTGATCAGGATTTCAGAACATTTCTGAGAGGTGCATTGTCTCCTAATGCTTTTGTACAGGGAATTGCATTTTGCTGCTCTCCACGTTCAAGGTTGCTGAAGTACACTCGTAGTGGGTTATCATGATCCCAGATCAAAGCAAGCCAGCGACGCCAGATTACACACCCAGGCTTTTCTCACCAGGGTCTTACTTTACTTTTCAGACTCAGAGAACTGGCTTCGCCCTGCACTTTTTCAGGGTCTCAGAGAATAGTATAATGAACTATTAAGACCCAGCCTCAGAATTCAGCTCCTCTGAAGTCCGAGTAGGGATAGTACTTTTTCATTTACCTTTCTAAGGACGAAAGGGAAAGGAGTGCTAATTGACATTTATTACGTCCCCTCTATCATATATTCCAAATGCTCCATCAGG
Source organism: Mellivora capensis (assembly GCA_004024625.1). Classification (NCBI taxonomy): domain Eukaryota; kingdom Metazoa; phylum Chordata; class Mammalia; order Carnivora; family Mustelidae; genus Mellivora; species Mellivora capensis. The sequence continues at coordinate 26,955 of PISX010001797.1, forward strand.
TGCGTGTAACCCTCCCCTGCTCATCCAAGCCCTCCCAGCAAACTGTGAAATAGGTAATTATGGCCATGCTACAGAAGAGAGCCTAAGGTTTGGAGATAATTTTGCAAATCACTGAATATTGCACAACAGGGAAATACGGAACCTTGACTTGAACCCAGGTCTGTTTACCGAACCCATGTGGTAGGTTTGTGATTTCTTCAATCTTTTATAATTTTTTAAATGTCTATTCTCTATGCATAATACATTTCTTATATGTATTCCTTCATTTTCTTCATTCACTCTTATTTTTTATTATAAAGTTTAATTTCACTTTCTACCATGCAATTATCCACCAAAACATTTTTGTCTTTTGGAGTTTGCCGTTTCCCTCTCTGCTGTCTCACAAGGACCCGGGTTCTACAGATCTTTTTAGATCTGGTGCAGGGTCTTTGTGAAACCAACCAGAATGGAGTCTGTAATTCATGCATCTGAAATTCTTTCCCTGATACAGACATGTCTAGGGGCCCTGCCTCTTTCATCAAATAAGGGGATATGGTTCGTAGGGAGGAAGATCAGAGGCCAGTACATAAATGAGCTGCCGGTGGAGAAAAACCACTGGAGTCTTGTGAACATGTTGAATCAGCTTAAGAACTTAATTTTTTAAATCAATCAAAAAGAAGGTGAGATTTCAGGATTTTTTTTCCTATCATGGATACAGTTATCTATATGAATAAAAGTTGAAAATAGAGACTGTGAAAAACTCCACCAAATGACCTAAAAACTACGGAAATTTCTTGCAAACACGAGACAGTGGAAAGCCAACACCGAAGGCAGTTTGCGAGGGGCACGCAGGTGGAAAATACTGAAGGTCACACATATGTCATCTTACCAGATGTGCGCAGCAGTGCAAATATACATCCTCAGTGACCCGCATGGCAGGGTGCCTGGCAGACGGAAACGTGGACGACATCTAAGGACACATCCTTGACTTGTGCCGTCAAATGTTGAGATTCAAGGTTCCTTTCCCTCTTATGCAATTCACAGACACAAGAGTGCTGAGACAGAGAATCCTGGGAAGTACGTCCCTTCCAAAAATTAGTAATTTTTAGTTCTTGACAAGATCTCGTGTTTCTGGGCAAGGAATTCCTTGCAGGTTTTTGTTTTGTTTTGTTTTGTTTTGGTCAAGTTATGGTCCAGTGCTAGAGCACTCTTTTCAGGGTCCTGTAGCCTCTGTTGTCGCTAAGTCCCACCTCAGATCTAGCAGTGATCTTCTGTAATCTGGAGTTGTTATAAAGGTTCGGTATTTTGAAGCCATTCTTAGGCATTTGATTTTTTTTTTTTTCTTTGCTTAGCAGACCCTAGTTATGTGTCTGGATTGGGTAGCATGGAGTTACTGTCATTCACGTTCAAGTGATTGCCCGAAGGAAATGCTCCCTTCTTATTGTATCTCTTGGAGAAAATAATAATGACTCCTCTCTCTCTCTCTCTCTCTCTCTCTCTCTCTCATACACACACACACACACACACACGCACACACAGATCTGTTTAAATCCAAATTCCTTTTGGTACTTTGATGCTGGCATATGCTGTTCTTTGTGCTAAAAACAGGAAGTCCCAATCTTCAAAACATTTTGAAGGTGGTTTTATTGAATGACAAATTATCTCATGGCAAAGGTCCTATCTCCCATATAAGAACCAAAAACCTGCTTGAGAATTTGATAAATAACATCTATCCCTTTGTTTTGTTTCATATGCAGTGCAGAGAGAAAGTTGCTCTATCTCAGTATTTCTTTTTTTTTTCTTTTAAGATTTTATTTATTTTGTTATTTGAGAGAGAGTGAGCATGAGAGGGGGAAGGTCAGGGGGAGAAGCAGACTTGCTGCTGAGCAGGGAGCCTGATGCGGGACTCAATCCCAGGACTCCAGGATCATGACCCGAGCCAAAGACAGTCGCTCAACCAACTGAGCCACCCAGGTGCCCTGTCTCAGTATTTCTGAAGCTTGGCTGCACATTTGAATCCCCTGGGGACTCTTGGAAACCCAGCAGGTTCTCCCTGCCCCAAAGGTTTTGGTTCCATTTTGGGGGGGTAACACTCAGGATTTTTTAGTTCTAAAAGCTGCTTGGGTAAGTCTAATAGGCAGCTAGACTTGACCACCCCTGAGGCTTTGGCAGAAGCTCATCAGTGGAATGCAGGACAGACATGGATGCTGGAAACAAGCATCATCAGCCAGATGAGAGGGAGAGAGAGAGAGAGGCAAAGGAAGGCAGATACTGGTTGGGTTTGAGCTCAGCAGCAATTACTAGAAATAATTATTATTTAATCTTCCTACTCCATGGCAGTTACAGGGCATAATGGAAAGACCCTGGCTTTAACATTGAGCAAGTGACTAGGTTTCTGATTTCAGGACCATCCCAATAGTTTGGATTCGAAGACTCAGGGGCAAGCTTAGCAGAGTGGCTATTTTAGTGATGCTATTTACCATAATAGTATCCAGAACCAGGAGCGTGAGGTCAACCTCACGTTCGTTAGAGCTGGAATTCAGAAGTAAAAGAAAGAAATAAATAAATTTAAAATGACCTTTTTTAATATACAATGGAAAGTTACTCTGCTGTGAAAAAGAATGAAATCTTGCCATTTGTAACAACATAGATGAAGCTAGAGGGTGTTACACTAAGTGAAACAAGTCAGGCAGAGAAAGACAAATACTATATAAATACTTACGTGTGGAATCTAAAAAAAAATACTAAACTAAAAAAAAAATGAACAAACAAAACAAAATAGAAACAGACTCGGAAAACAGAACAGACAGGTAGTTGCCAGAGGGAGTAGGAGAGGAGGGATGGGTAAAATGGGTAAAGGAGACTAAGACGTAGAAACTTCCAATTCTAAAATAAATAAGTCATAGGGATGAGACATTCAACATAGGGGATAGGGTCAGTAATATTGTAATAATAACTTTGTATGGTAACAGATGGTAACTAGATCCATTGTGGTGGTCACTTTGTAATGTACAAAAATATTGAATCACTATCTTGAAACCAGTAAAATATCATATGCCAAATAAATTCAATTAAAAATACATATTTTTATTCCTAGCCTTTCCATCCTCTAACCTCTGGCTTGCCATCCCCACCACTCCCTACTGGCCACTGCTAGCCCACTGGTGATGGGTACCTCTCCTCTGGTCCATCTCCATCTTCATATACGCATATATTTTAATATCTGTTAGCCATCCCTTTTTTAGCCTCCTTCAAATTTCTCTTCCAGGTTAAAAAAAAAAATAGCTGCATTTCTTGTCCTATCTCGGATCTGTAATGCTGCCCTCCTTCCTAAAGATCCTTCTTCAAGCCCAGTTCTGTATGCTTTATACTAGTTTCTACTTTCTCTGTTGTCTTTTACTATTAGTTCAGAGGACCATTTCTTCAATGTTCTAACATTTTCTGCTTTTCCATGCCCCTGGCCCAGTTGCTAAATTTTCTCATCTAATTCTGAGCAAATCACCTGGGGAAAACTGGTGCTCCTTTCTCCAACCAAGGAATCTGGGTACCTGGAGAACTAGAAACTCCCAAAGAAAACGTGTTTGGAAGAATACATCCTGACCCTCACACATGCAAAATATTAATAAATTGGGGGGAAATAATACCTACTTAAAAGTTGTTTTAGAGATTACAGTGAAATAATACAGCCCCAGTAGCTGGCATACATTGGCATATCCCAACTTTTGGCATCTGTCTTCCCTGTGTTCCCTAGGGGCAAGGAACAGTGATATGGATCTCATCCAGACTGTTAGTAGCATTTAGTTTCTCGGGTTTGGAACAGAAATATTCATAGAGTTTATATATTCATAGAGTTCCAAAGAAAGAAGGGTAAGATTTTCTCGTTTTCTCCAAATTACTCAGAAATCTTTTGTAATTTTTTTTTAAAGATTTTATTTATTTATTTGAGAGAGAGGCAGTGAGAGAGCATGAGCGAGGAGAAGGTCAGAGGGAGAAGCAGACTCCCCGTGGAGCTGGGAGCCTGATGCGGGACTCGATCCCGGGTCTCCGGGATCATGACCTGAGCCGAAGGCAGTCGTCCAACCAACTGAGCCACCCAGGCGTCCCAACTTTTGTAATTTTTTTAATCTCTATTCATATTCACTGTTTTTGACAAACTATTGGGGTTCATGAATTTCGAAATAAAAATATGCCCAGGAGGATTGTAGGGCTGCATTTATGTTGGTGGTCTCTGGATTGCACCGAAGATATTAATACCTGTTTCATGAAGTTCTGGGTCTCCCCATCCCACTTTGAAGTGGTCTTTATTTTTTAGAAGATTTTAGGTTCATAAAAAATAGAGTAGAGCATACAGAGTGCTCTATTTACCTCCATCCCCATGCGTGCGTCACCTCCCCCGCTGTCGGTATCCCAAACCACGTCAATCTGTTGTGTTTTACAATTGATGACCCTCCATTGACATATCATCACCCAAAGCCCACAGTTTACATTAGGGTTCACTGGTCAGGTTGTGCAGTCTGTGGACTCTGACACCTGTGTAATGGCCCATATCTGTCATGATAGTACCATGCAGAATAGTTGCCCTGCCCTAAAAACCCTCCATGTTCCACTCATGCATTCCTCCCTCCCTATAACTCCTGGCAACTACTGAACTTTTTACTGTCTCCATAGTTGGCTTTTTCCAGAATGTCAGATAGTTGGAATCATACAGTATGGAGCCTTTTCAGACTGGCTTCTTTTGCTTATTAATATGCATTCAAGATTCCTCTATGTCTTCTCATGGCTTGAGAGCTCATTTCTTTTTAAGGATGAGTGCAAGCCCATTGTCTGGCTAGCCATTCAGCTGCTGGAGGACATCTTGGTTGCTTCCAAATTTTAGAAATTATGAATAAAGCAACTATAAACATTTATGTGCAGGTTTTTGTTTGGACATAAGATTTTGATTCATTTGGGTAGATACCAAAGAGCCCAGTTGCTAGATCATAAATGCTCTATTTTTTGTTGCTTCAAATATCATTGTCACTGACATTTATAATATGGTAGACTAAATCCATTTTAGAATGGTAAGAGAACTTTGGATCAGACTCAACGCTCAGTGTTCAATGTAAAGTGGGATCCTGTACCCCAGTAGTTGACTTCTTGATGAACACAAATGTTGGAATTTGAGACACTTCTAATGTATTTAGTCATATGCTTCATGTTGTGGACGGTTCCTGGTAAAAAAATTCATTGTTCCATTTCTCATGTTTCATGATTTTCACCCCAACCTATATGCTATACCAATGCTCTGCCTACTTAAACCCCACTTTAAATATGAGTGGCCGAGCATACCTGCTGAACTGGTAAGTCAGGTCCTCCAGAAAGGTATTTAGAGAGGGAAATGGGAATAAAATGTCCTGTGTGGGAGAAGACTGACCCTAGGTCAATGGGATTTTTAAAAATATAGATTTGGTGGGGCACCTGGGTGGCTCAGTGGATTAAAGCCTCTGCCTTCGGCTTAGGTCTTGATCCCAGGGTCCTGGGATTGAGCCCCGCATCAGGCCCTCTGCTCAGCGGGGAGCCTGCTTCCTCCTCTTTCTCTGCCTGCCTCTCTGGCTACTTGTGATCTCTGCCTGTCAAATAAATAAGTAAAATCTTTAAAAAATATATATAGATTTGGTTATAAGAGGGGAAGTGATTCTGAAGACAGCGTTCATCATAGTCTCCTAGATGTATCTTGCAACTCAGCTCCCCCTAGATGCCGATGTAGGGTGATGGAAAGCAGAGACTGTACATGAAAGCTGAAATGCTTTCATTTTGCTCTTTTCTAAAAAATTTGCAGACCAAGGGAACGTAAGCAATCTTATTTATTGAACTTTAGACCAGAGTGTAATAACCGAAGGGGAGGAAGGCAGTCCCCCTTCCATGTAACACAGATTAACCCTGCAGATTTAGTAAAAAAACAAAACACTAGTGGGTGGTGAAGAACATATAAACCCATGAATGTCAGCATTACAACCTATTAAATTTGTAGCAGGAACAACAAGAATGTAGCAGTCACCAGGTAGAGTGGCTGTGGAGCTCAGCAGACCAGACTTGTATAAAAGCACATGGGTGTTAGCACTTGGGAATTCTTAGCTATTAATTACTGAGACTTTGAGGGAGGAACAAGATGGAAGGAGCCTGGGTCCCTGGCTGGCCTCATGAAGCCATGCCACAGTTCTAGGCTCATCAAACTCTACCTATGATGTTCAGTGAGAAATAGTCACCTCTACCCAGCCAGTGTTATATTGGGTCTCTACTAATTGCAGCGGATCTTATATTCTGGTAATACCTCCATTTGTCAGTATGGCGATCCCCCCAGAGTATGTTCATGCTACCTCCTGGCCCCCTCTATAGATCCTCCTCTGAAAAACATACCCCTCTTATTTCCTAAATCCCTCTCGTCTGGGGAACATACATGTGATTTTGCAACTTCACTCTGGTCTCTATTTGGACTTTTCTTAAGAAATGAAAATTTTATAGGTGGTTAATATTACTTCCATTTTAACAAAGGTTTTTGTTATGTTAGAAAAATAAGAGGCCAATGGTTGGGATGTCAGCCACGGTCACAGACCTATGGAGGTGGCATTTTTGTGCGCTAAGGTCTATCAGTATCCTGCCGTAATACTTTGATGGCCCCTCCTATGCATATGGCTGACTTTGGCGGGAGAAATCCACAGGACTGCCCCCACCTGTGCCCTTTATAGCAATGTCAGCTTATTTCCTACAGTATGAGTAACCCAAGTCGCTTCCCCTATGGCAACTTCTAAAGTTCTAAATACTTCCAAGACATAAGACTAAAAATATTAAAATAATAAAGAAAGTAAAAGGCATTCACATGGTTACTACTCAAGTGTGTTCAAGTAAATACTGTAACAAATACAAAGTCATTTCATTCAAACCCAAACACACCTGATGGTTGCATCTTTGCTTCAGCTCCCACCTTGTGAGCTCTTGATTTGCATGATGCCCGGGACAATGTCCCTCACAAAGTAGGTGACTAACGAGTCTCCTTTAATGAATGATGAATGACTCTGCTGTGTGAGCAATATTGCTAAATAAGTAAATCTCCCTTTGTGAAACTTCCTATGCATGTCTACTCCCTAAGAAACTGTGTGTCTAAGACTGGTATAGAAAACACGCCAGCTAGAAAAAAAATTGTAAAGGAAGTTTAAGGAGAAAAGGTGATGGAAGCACTCGGAAAATTATAAAGACAAAATAGAGAATTCTCTTCTGTCATTCAGCGCCATATTCCTGAAATGAACTTTTCTTCATTCAGCAGCGTTTATTTGAGCCCCTTCTCTCCCCCTCCCCCCTGAGTCCAGTATGAGGCATCAGAAGGTGGGGAACGGTTACATATGGGCATCGAAAGCATTTATTTCCTCCACCAATGGGCAAACACAGGCGCAGTTGCTGGGAACATCTAGCGGTAGCTTAGGATTGCGGTAGAAAGGAGTCCTAGAGAAGCACAGGTGACCACGACAGGCTTCAGGTGGGTGGGATGTAATTTTACTCCTCGAAGTGGGCGCAAACAGGAAGAAGGCACCGGCTTTAACTTGGAGGCTCACTGAAGCTAAATCAGGCACTGCTCAGTTCAAAGGAATGAGTGAATGTTCTATTCACTGAATTCTGCCTGCCTCATGAATTGTTTATGACTTATTTTTATTTCCTCAGCCTCTTCTGGGCTGTATCATCTCAGAGTCTCTTGGACTGATCAACAGACAACCCTGACCAATGAGCATCATTCCCTTCAGTCTTTTCAAGAAAAGCACGTCTGTAGCCTGCTCGCTGTGCACGCACCCCTGTTGGATGTGTGTATATGTGTGTGTGTGTGTGTGTGTGTGTGTGTGTGTGTGTTGGGGGGGGTTTCCTCCTCTCATAAAATGTCCTTGCAGGACACCATCCTCATTGCTTAAGGCACCAGTGTATTCTCCAATGGAGTCTTTGAAGTAGATCCGTATTAGTTAGGCTGGTAAATGTTTAGCAACCGACTTTACGGTGAAGGGGGGCCCCTGGTTTGCAGCATTTGTTAATTTTTGTGGTGTAAACATACCCACCATGACCTGTTTCATACTACCAGTATGAGGCCATTGAACCCAAAGTTGGAGAGAGAGAGGCACAATCAGTTGAGTCTTAGGAGCTGGTACAATGTTTGATAGTTCATCATATTCCAGGTCCTTCTGGAAACCCACTCTCCTCCGGCCTCTGAGGTCAGACACCTAAATTTCTCTAAAGGCTGTAGACCTGGGGTGCCTGGGTAGCTCAGTTGTTAAGCATCTGCCTTTGGCTCAGGTCATGATCCCAGGATCCTGCAATTGAGCCCTGTATCAGGCTCCCTGCTTGGCAGGAAGCCTGCTACTCCCTCTCCCAGTCTTCCCTGCTTGTGTTCCCTCTCTGGCTGTCTCTCTCTCTCTCTGTCAAATAAATAAATAAAAACTTAAAAAAAGAAGAAAGACCTAGACCTACTAAGGTTTCTCATCTGGTTTTCCTATCTATAGGACTCCCACATGATTCATCTATGTTTGCAAAACCTTCCAGCAAGTTGCCTCTGTCATCCTGAAAATCAGCACCCTAGGCTGTCCAACCCACCCGCCACCATCCTCAGTCTCTCCTTCCTCTTAGCTTTGTCCCACCTTTGCCACTCCATGGCCACCTTCCCTTCTGCTAGTCCCACAGATATTTGCCAGGAACTCCAGTTGTATTGTGAACTGCCCTTAATTTTTTCTTCACTAATTTCCCCACGAGTAAACCTGAAAGGAACCTGTCCTTCCTGATCCCAGCATGTCTTTGAAGACAGTGGCACCCTTGTCCAAGGAAATGCATGGCATTCTTGCTATTCACCTTATAAAGCAAAAAGAAAGAACCAGAGAGTTCCTTTCTCCCTACTGCCTCTTCTTGGCTGCCGTTATAATATCAGTTCAATTGTTTTATTTTTTATTTTGTTAGCAAGAGAAAGAAAGAGTGCAAGTGGGGAGTGGGGGGCAGACGGTGAGGGAGAGAGACTCTAAAGCAGGCTCTACCCACAGCATGGAACCTGACACGGGGCAGGATCTCACGACCCTGAGATCATGATCCGAGCCAAAATTGAGAGTTGGGTGTTTAACGGATTGAGCTTAATGTCATTTCTCTCTATCCTTGTTGCTCTCATCAGCTGATCTCCAGGATAGGCACCAAACTTTCCTGAATTTCCTGAATTCAGCACCAGATACACAAAATTTCCCCCCCACCTCCCCTTGTAATTTTTCTCATGAGTTTCAACAACCACTTACATTTATTAGCATACTCTGGCTTCTCATTCTCATATATTAGTTATTCCAGTCAAAATGAATCTTTTTTTTTTTTATCATATTCACACTTTATTCTCTCCCAACTCGGTAGCCATGGTGGTTACCTTTCGTTTGGCCCTACCCCAATCCATCTCCTACCTTGAGCTCTCCTCCAGGGAGCCGTCCCTTGAGGTGTCCCCTTGTCCCCTTGTTCCTTGTTGGGACCAGCTGATGGGAATCACAGCAGGAGACTGGAAAGCAGGAGGGAATGGGTTGGGGCTTTTCCTCATGCTCCCTTCCTGCTTGAACATCATGGCTCTTGTAGTGGTTGGGTCCCTCTAGGACAACAGCTCTGTGAGGTGGTCCTACCTCTCATGGCTCCAGTCTTCAGGGACTCTTAGAACTCTCTCTCTTTCTCTCTCTCTCTCTCTCTCTCTCTCTCTTTTTGACTATAGTTGGTATACAGTGTGACATTAGTTTCAGGTATACAACTTAGTGATCCGTTAAGTTTATACATTATGCTATGCTCACCACAAGTGTAACCACTACCTGTCCTGTAACATCGTATTATATCATTGACTGTATTCCTTATGCTGTGCCTTTCAGTCCAGTGACTTTTTCAGTCCATAACCAGAAGCCTGTAACATGTGACCTCTCACTGTTGTGTGTCCTTTGGCCCCTCAACATCTCTGTCCATCCCTTAAGCCTGCTAGGTCCTCTAGAAACAGGCTCTGTAAACAGTCACTGAAAGCCGTTCCAGAGCTCCATTGGGCTGTGCCTTAGAGCCCCGCAGCTAATATCCGTGGTCCCATCCACCTAATTGCCATGACATCATTGTCTCCTTTACTCACCTTTAAGGTCCAAATGCTACTTGCTATATAAAGTAATATTCTCATGTATCTCCCAATAGAAAGCAACATCTCTCTCAGAGTTCTCAAGGTATTTATCTACAGCTATCTTAAAAGAAAAAAAGAAAGAAAGAAAGAAACACTTGTCATATCTCTGTCACATTTGAAGGTGGAAATTAGGTTTGCCTCCTCAAGTACCAGTTCAGTGTTTTTCAACAAGCACCTGTAACTATTCGTTGAATGCACGAATAAGTTATTTCTCTATTCCTTATATTTTTAATATATTTTAATATATTTTAAAGATTTTATTTATTTATTTGACAGATCACAAGTGGGCAGAGAGGCAGGCAGAGACAGAGAGAGGGGGAAGCAGACTCCCCGCTGAGCAGAGAGCCCGATGCGGGGCTCGATCCCAGGACCCTGGGATCATGACCTGAGCTGAAGGCAGAGGCTTTAACCCACTGAGCCACCCAGGCGCCCCTATATTTTAATATTTTTAATCTTAACTTTTAATAAATATTGTTTATTGACTTTATGCTGCATTTTCTATTCTCCCCTCAAGCACACACACACACACACACACACACACACACACACACAATGTGCCAGTGGTAGAGTTCCACAATCACTTCTATAAAATTGAGTCCTAAATTTCTTACACTTTTTTGGTGTCAGACTTTCATTTCTAACTGCCATTTATCGTCACTGTATGTGGACATCACTACCTTACCCCAAAATCCCATGTTGATGTAATGATCTCGTTTTTAGAAATAGCTCCTTAGCCTGATTTCCAAAGTTCTGAAAGTCAACTGTACCCTTCTGTAACACAGTATCAGACACTTGAAATCATCCTCCTACTTCTTGATCCTACCTCTGCAAATTCCTTTGAATTGCAAAAATATTTTCTATCAGTTTTCCAATCCCCCTAAGTTATTCCACATTTATTTGTGTAAAAATTATTACTACCTATTAAAGAGTCATCAAATTCCCCATGTTTCCCCCATTACAATATGCAGAGGTTTGCTATTGGAGAGCAAGTTCATCATCTTTATTTTACAGACTAAGCAATGGCTAAGAGAGGTCACATGACTCCCTTGACATCACACATCTGGGTAGTGTGGAAAAGCTGAAATAAGAGCCTGTCTCATGACACCTACTGCGGCATTTTCCCACTTGTCGAGGTTCAACCTCTATCCTTCTGTCAGATTCATGCTTGTGAGGATCACTGACCTATTCACATGATATGAGAGTACTCAATGCTCCCTTGTAGAATGATCAGAAGCGTACTTGCTTCTCTTTCCACTCCCATGTCCCTACTCACCATCGTTTCTCACACTACCAAGTCCAACACCTCATATAAAGCAAGCACTCAATGTTCGTATCTTTTAACATTTAGGATAGTCCAGGTGGTTGAGCCCACATGTCTACTTATTCACTTTTTTAAAGATTTTATTTTTATATTTGAAAGAGAGACAAGGAGAGCGAGAGCGAGAGCGAGAGAGAGAGAGAGATTGAGCAGGGAGAAGAGGAAGAAGTAGGCTCCCCACTGAGCAGGGAGCCTGAGGCAGGACTTGATCCCAGGACCCCAGGATCATACCCTGAGCTGAAGGCAGACGATTAACTGACTGACACACCCAGGCGCCCCTAGATTTATCTATTTATTTTAGAGAGAATGAGAGAGAAAGCACATATGAGGGGAGGGGCAGAGGAGGAAGGAGAGAGAGAATCTCAAGCAGACTCCCCACTGAGCACCAAACCCAATGTAGGGCTTGACCTCACACCCATGAGATCATGACCTGAGCTGAAATCAAGAGTTGGATGTTTAACTGACTGAGCCACCCAGGTGTCCCGTCTACTTATTCTTTTTTCTTTCTTTCTTTTTTTTTTTTTTTTTTTTTTTTGGCAGACAGAGATCACAAGTAGGCAGAGAGGCAGGCAGAGAGAGAGGGGGAAGCAGGCTCCCTGCTGAGTAGAGAGCCCGATGCTGGGCTTGATCCCAGGACTGGGATCATGACCTGAGCCAAAGGCAGAGGCTTTAACCCACTGAGCCACCCAGGTGCCCCTACTTATTCATTTTAATATGTTAATATTTTCACTCTACTTACTTAAGATGCGTATCTCACAAATACAGTTGGATATAACTCTGAGTTTGGGTAATGGTGATACCATAAATTTGTGGCATAGAATCTCCCTCCTCCAATAAACAAAAGCAAAAACAAAACAGCCCTGCCAAACATTTCCCAGCATTGGAAAGAAATATGGAGTAATTATAGACTTCAAAATGTTATGACCAGTGAAAGGACAGTGAAAGTCAGATCTGGTCTAATGGCCAGGTTGACAGGACTGCCAAGCTTGCTGCCACCCAAGAAAGCAGCAAGGAGGATAGGAGAAACTACAGAAATCCCGAAACTTCTGTGTACTCTCCAGCTTGAAAAGGGGTGGGTTAAAGGGATGGGTAGATATCCCTGGAAAAAATCAAGATAAAACATTGTGTAAATATTCTACAACCACATCTGGATCTTAGCAGAAGCAGGAAGGGCCTGATTCTCTTGCTCCGGCATGTAGTGCGAAGTTGGGGGAGTGAGCCAAAGACCTAAAGAGTTGAATGCATGCCAAGTGCGATGGAATGGAGTCTAATAAAGGACATCTGCTGAGATCTCAGTAAGAAGAGCAAACCCAGGACCTCAGCTCAGACTGCTGCTGGCCTTGCTTGGCTTCCCGTTCTCCACATCCTGCTCTCGGTGCCACTAGCTCGGAAGGGAAGTCCGATGACAAGGTGGGGATGAAATCACCATGGAAATCATCAGGGAGAAATCACACGAAGTATTTCTGAGAAAAAAAATCAGAATATGTAAGTGGAGAAAGACATTGATTTTAAATGATAGTACAAATGATTCAATTGATAGCATATGTAATTTAAGAAATCTTGATTTAAGATTTAAGAATCTTGATCAGATTCTCTGCTGGTGCTTTCATTTCTTGAACAATAAGGATATGGATCCGGTAATCCAAGGAAAACACAGTGGTATGATAAAAGATCAGAAGAAGAAGAAAGGAGATATTATAAGGAAAAAAAAAACTAAGAATAAAAACAAAATCAGTACAGATAAAATAAACTAGAAGCAGCAAAAAGCAAAAAATTATCATGTGAATAAGGCTTTACTTATTTATACTGAATAAAACTAGAAGAGACAACAAGTTTAAAATACATACTTAGGAAAACAATAGATATGGAAATGCTAGTCCATCCACCATAAGGGTGCTCAAGTAAAGACTAGCAAATAGGACAGAAAATAATCAGAGATATAATATAGGAAAACTCACCTAACATAAATATATGATAGAGCCCATCATACACTAAGAAAAATTGATACAAAGTTAGTGATATAAAAACACATTAAGTTACTGAATAAAGCAGCCTTAAAGTTTCTGGGGAGAAAAAGCAAGTAACATACATGTGGAAGAACTTGGTCTCAGAATAAAAACTCAGTTCCCAAAACAATGTAACAAAATCTCCATTGGACCAAGTCAATGTCTTCTTCAGATATAAAAACAACAAAAAATATTTGTATATATGAAATAATATGTTCAAGGAAGCTGAAGATCAGTGAAACTTTTTTCAAAAAACAGCTATTTGAAGAAGATGCAACCAACAAAGAAGTGACTTAAAAATAAAAAATTCAGAAATTAAGAAGCCATGATAATAGGACAGGGGTTCAAATCTTAATTCACTTAAATATGACTATATGATAAAACAGCTGGGTAAATATTATTATACCAGATATATTTTTAGCCATTAAAAATTAAATATCATAAAAGCAATAAACTCAGAGGAAAGGAGGCATAAAGGTTACTAATTAACTCATCTTTCAGAGAAAGAATGAATGATGGTGACTAAAATGAAAATATGTAAATTAAATAAATCTATGTCAACTGCAATTTATTGATGGTTTTAAGAATTTTTTTTCTTAAACTTAGAGGAGTCTTTCAGAATGTGTTACCTCTTACATGAAAAAACAAAAGTTCTTCAATTGCTCTTTTGGTCATTAAATTCACATCAAAATTACTAGCTGCTATTTTTAGATAACATTTATCCAGACATTCTACTTTAAAATTGTTTTTGCCTTTTCCTCTTTCATCTATATAAGCTTGCCTTCATTTATCTATATTTTCCTTTCAATGTCTATAGAGAGACTGTTTAAAAAATTAACAGTAATAATGTCCATTTTATGTAATTTATTGCTTTCATTTTTGTTTCAGTGTGGTCAGATTTAGTTTTAGGTTGACTATACTCACTTAAAATGATTATGGCATCAGTTTAAACTTATTTATAAATTAATCATTGAAATTATTATGATCATTATTATTATTTTAAGTAGGCTCCATGCCTAGTGTAGAGGCCAACGTGAGGCTTGAACTCACGATCCTGTGATCAAGACCTGAGCTGGGATCAAAAGTTGGATGCTTAACCAGCTGAGCCTACCCAGGCATCCAAATCACTGAAATTATTTTTAAAATTCCATAGAAAATCACTGGGAAGACCGAGTTACAAAAGACTGATCTTCTACTATTGAGCGAAGGACGAAGGGGATGAACTTTAGTGAGCCTCCTGAGGCAATTCAGAGATATCGGGATTTGCAGCTACCTCATTTATAACTTCCAGAAGAAACTTTGCTGCCCTTTTCCACTCATATTTTTTAACTCCCACATCTGTTAGTCACCAGGCTAATTGTCTAGCTCACTGCCTATCTGTCGGCTGTAGGGTTAGAATTTCGTCTAGGAAAAGATGAAGAAGAAAACAAAATAGGTGAAGGCTGGTATGGATTGGGGCAAGTAAATGAATACTTATCTGTGTTAGTTGGGATAAATCTAGGTGCTGCTATGGTGACAGATTGACCCGGAATCCCAGTGACAGTGCAGCAAAGTCCGATGAAGTCAGTGAACTCCTCCACCAGCAGCCATTCTCAAGCTGTTGACTCACAGAGCCAGACAGGCACCATCTTGTCATTCCGCCATCTTAACAGATGATTCCAACGATCACTGAAATCAAGGAAGAGAGAACTCAGAGGACTCATCCTTGCATTTTCCCCCCCACTGATCTAAAAGTAAAAGCAACCTCAGTTTTATTTATAGCCCATTGGCCAGGACTGGTCAGGACTGTCCTAACTTCAAGAGAGCCTGGGAACACCATATTCCTGTGTGTGCAGGAAGAGGACAATAAGGCAGAATTTGGGGGATGCTTAATATTATATCTTCCACATGACATGAAGCTGAGACAGCTACACAGTTAAGCATAAGAGTCTGAGAAACTAAAGGAAGAGAGAACCTAAAATAATTATTACTGCATGTACATAAGACAGACATGCTGTATCATGAATTGGAAGAATTACTATTGTTAAGATGAAAATACTTCTCAAACTGATTTACACATTCAACACAGTCTCTTTTAAAATCTCAGATGATTTATTTGCAGCAACTGAAAATCTGATTCTAAAATGCCTTATACTATATACAAATATTAAATCAAAATGGATCAAAAACATAAATATAATAGTGGAAACTGTAGACTCTTAGAAGAAAACATAGGCACAAAAACTTTGTGACCTTGAATGAGGCAATGGTTTTTTGCTAAAACATCAGAAGTACAAGTAAAACAAAAATAATAGTATATGTAACAAGAAAAGGTAGATGTCGGACATAATTGAAATTTAAAATAATTTGTACTCCATAGGACATTATCAAGAAAATGAAAACACACAGCCTATATCACGTGAGTAAATATTTGCAAATCCTATATCTCATTAGGGTCTAATATTCAGAAATAGATATAGAACACAACTCGACAACAAGAAAAATCCAATTTTATAAATGGGCAAATTATTTTAATAGACTTTGGTACAAAGAAGGTATACAAGGGTCCAAATATATGAAAATATGCTCAACATCATTAGTAATTGGAAAAATGCAAACCCAAACCATAATGAAAAAAAATACCACGAGGATGGCTACAATCAGACACAGGACAGTAATAAGGACTGGAGTTATTGACATCCTCATACACTGCTGATGGGATTATAAAATGGCACAGCCAGTTTGGCAGTTTCTCAAGCTCCTGTCACCATGCTTCAAATTGGATTTTACTTCATGACCTAGCAATTCCAAGATTCATGTACATAAATTGAAACATATAAGCATAGATCTACAGAAAAATTTGTACATGAGTAGTAGTACACTCACTCCTAGAAAGATACAAGCTACCAAAATTGAATGAGCATTATTCATAAACACTAAAAAGTGGAAACAACCAAATTGCTGGTTGATAAATGGCTAAACGTATTTGGTGTATACAATGCAATGGACTATTCAGCCACAAAGAGGAATATAGTACTGATGCCTGACACAATATGGATGGACCTTGAAAACATCATGCTACATGAGAAAAGGCACACACATAAGGCTACATACTCTAGTCTGTGTAAAATATCAAGAGTAGGCAAATATGTAGAAACACAAAGTAGAGTGATGTTTTCCAGAGATTGCGAAAGGGGAGAATGGAAAGTATCTGCACATAAGTAAGGGGTTTTCTTTTGGGTGATGAAATGTTCTGGAATTAATATTCTTGACGGTTGTACAACTGTTTGGACATACTGAAAACTACTGAACTTGACTTTTTTTTTAAAGGTTTTATTTATTTATTTATTTGACAGACAGAGATCACAAGTGGGCAGAGAGGCAGGCAGAGAGAGAGGGGAAAGCAAGTTCCCCGCTGAGCAGAGAGTCCGACGTGGGGCTCGATCCCAGGACCCTGAGATCACGACCTGAGCCGAAGGCACAGGCTTTAACCCACTGAGCCACCCAGGTGCCCCTGAACTTGACATTTTTAAGTAGGCTCCACACACAACGTGAGGGGGTTTGAACTTACAACCTGGAGGTCAAGAGTCACATGTTCTACCAACTGAGCCAGCCAGATGTTCCAGAATTATACATTTTAAGAGAGTGATTTAATGGTACATGAATTATATCTCACTAAAATATCGTATGAAAAAAACTGACCAGGGCAAATTATTGGTAGAGAGAAGTTTCAAGATGGAGTAGAGTATAATCCCACATTTTTTTTTAAAGATTATTTATTTATTTATTTATTTGTCAGAGAGAAAGAGAGTGAGAGGGCGAGGACAGGCAGACAGAGTGGCAGGCAGAGGCAGAGGGAGAAGCAGGCTCCCTGCCGAGCAAGGAGCCCGATGTGGGACTCGATCCCAGGACGATGGGATCATGACCTGAGCCAAAGGCAGCCGCTTAACCAACTGAGCCACCCAGGCATCCCTATAATCCCACATTTAAAAATGTATGTTGATATGTCTTCAGGTTTATATATAAAAATGAATTGAGAAAAGACTGAAGTAATATAAACAGAACTATATTGGAGAGATTTCAAAGTGGGGAATCATTACTGTCTCTATTATTTTGTATCCTTCAATGTTATAAGAAGAGTATCTTCATATAGTATGTAAAACTAAGCAAAAGAAAATGAATGAAGTTAGAAGGTATGAGAGACAAATGCTGTTATACACCACCTTCAGCACCCAGTTC
Source organism: Mellivora capensis (assembly GCA_004024625.1). NCBI lineage: Eukaryota > Metazoa > Chordata > Mammalia > Carnivora > Mustelidae > Mellivora > Mellivora capensis. The sequence continues at coordinate 44,656 of PISX010001797.1, forward strand.
AGTTTCCTCCATTTTATGAAGTCTTCCTCAACCTTTTACTAATTTGTCTTATTTGCACTCTTGCAACCCACACATTATGTGCTACGTAATTTAGTGCCTAATCACACACTTAAACCAATTACATGGGAAAACACTGGCTACACTGTAAAACACAATACAAATATCATGACAGCATGTTGGGCAGTGTGAAGTTAAGGACAGCAAAGCCAAAATGGGAGGTCTCCAATCAGAGGCTGGGTAAAGCATGGGCTGGATGTCGAAAGAAGCCCTTAAAATAGTGGCGATGTCAAAGGTCAAATTGAGATTGCACATCCAGGGTTAACATAAAGAAACACCTTAAATCCAGCAATTTCTGGACAAATTGATTTCAAGCAAGCAGAGTATGGTAAGTAAGCAAGCAATCGTAGAAGACCCAGAATCTACATACAGAACATCCTGTCAGTCTTTGAAGCAAAAAAGCAACAAAACAAGGGGTGCCTGGGTGGTTCAGTGGGTTAAGCCTCTGCCTTTGGCTCAGGTCATGATCTCAGGGTCCTGGGATCCAGCCCCACATCGGGCTCTCTGCTCAGCAGGGAGCCTGCTTCCCCCCCTCTCTCTGCCTGCCTCTCTGCCTACTTGTGATCTCTCACTGTCAAATAAATAAATACAATCTTTAAAAAAAAAAGCAACAAAACCAAACCCACAAGACCTAAGTGGATAGGTAGACCTCATATTGGTCTTAAAGTTATCGCTTTTATGCATTTGTACTATCTCATACACATTAGCTTCAATTCCCCAATAAGACTTCAAGATTGCAACCCACCATGATTTAGAAGAAGTGGTCATATTTATTGTACGGCTTCTAACATTTATGAGATTGAGCACCTGATTGAGTTTGTTGATTTCATTGATGAAATGACCAATTACAAGGTGCTTGACAAGTAGAAATCAATTTTCCAAAAATATTAAGGGTCTGTTTTGACTAAACTCAAAGTAACATACTGAATGGTCCCAATCACCAAAAAAAAAAAAAAAAAAAAAAAGAATCTATTTGACAGGGGGTCATTCATAATAAATCTGATGTAAAAAATAGAATAAAAAATGGAATTTATTTCACTGTCCCAAACAGCCAGCCTCCGACTAGACTCAGACTGATCTCTTAAAAGTAATCCCTCTGCCTAGCCTTTACGAATATGACTGTGATTGTTATTAATGCTCTATTAATAGCAGATAACATGTATTGAGGATGTATGCCATAAGCACTGAGCTGAACATTTTTATGCCTATTATCTCATTTAATCAACATAACAATCCCACGCAGTAGGCACTGTAATCACATTTATCGTACAAATGATAGAGCTTGGAATTGAGTGTAACCTGTCCATTCCCACACAGCTAGTTGGTGGTGAAGATGTGATTTCACTTCAAACCTGCCTAACTTCCAAATTCACGCTCTTTACCTATATGCCCTTCTAGCTATACCATAATTAGTATTTGAATGTTACCAAGAACTCAGACCCCTATGCTATCCTGCCATGGCAATCTGTTTCTCAAAGGAACTCTATGTCCAGAGAACAAAGTCAGTTAGTGAGAGGCTTAGTCTCCGATCCCCATAAAATATCTGGTGAACTAGTCTTGATTCTACGATGACTCTTTATGTAGAGCCTAATTTGACCAAAGTGGCCTCCTTTTGCCCTTCCTCCTGATTTTAGCCACTTACTACCCCAAAGCTGAAGAAGCCTAAGTCTAGAGGAAATGACCAACCAAGAGCAAGCCCATTAGAAACTCATGTTTTCTTTCCTTGTTTTCCTTCATTTCCCCCTATTTTCTCCACTTAATCAGTGACTGTATTTAAATATGTCTTATGATTAAAAATATATTCTAACACATAAGAAATAAGCAAGACAGTTTGATCTTAAGTTAGAGGTTTTCTTTTCTTTCTTTTTCTTTTCTTTTTTTTTTTTTGGTGACATAACGACCAGGAAGCTTGTTCAGCACAAAAATGCCAATGTCAGCCCATCAATGGGTACTACCCCACAGGCTTGTCTGTTTCAGGGATTGTGAGAACCCATTTGATTCAATGGTAAGGAAGGATTGTGAGAACCCTTTTGCTTCAATGATAATGAAAACTTTCAGGATTTAGAGGAATGGAAGCATTTTATCCAAAAGGTGAGGGTTCCAGACTTCTACTCATCATTTCATGCAGCTCAATGACTCTGGAAGGCAGAAATGGACTCTTAATTTGTCTGGAACTGATGGCGCTATGAACATATTGAATACATAATTAGTATATTACCTAACTGATGACACTTTGAACATATTGAATACATAATTAGTATACTACCTTACAATGAGAAAACAATAGGTTTCTGTCCACGTCTAGCTTGAGAAGGAGATCCAGAAAGGTAAGACATTCATTGTGTAGAAAATTCATGTGAGAGAAAAATGACCTTACCTTCATGTTTAAGATGGAAAAGAGTTTCCAGAGCACTCCTTTTTTTTTTTTAAGTGACACGACAAAGAAATAGCAGAGAAAGAAAAACAAGGCCAAAAAGAAGAGTTAAGCTACTCCTAAGAAATCAGTGTTGATTGGACCAAAAATCAGAAATGATGCTAAATTTTAAAAAAAAAAAGGAGTCTACATAAATCAGAAAGAAAATGTCTTGGTAGAAAGAGAGAAGCACACAGACAAAAACCTCTAGTGCACAAAGCAGTGAATCCATCAGGATCCTGTATTTCAAGCAAACCACGAGAGGGTGAGGGGTAAAGCATGACAGCAACACTTGTAGCTCAAAACTCTCCTGAAAGATGATATATATTTTCTCTCTTTGTTACATTTTCTCATCCTATCCCTCTTGGAATTCAGAGGCTCTTTTAAAAGAGGATATTTGCCAACAATGGCCCAGCCTTTCTCTGAGTTACATTTGTCTCTCTCCCCTGTTCCTCTGGGATATCATGGAACATACCCACAGATTTCCTCCTTTACCCCTATTTTCGCCATAACTGAAGTACCCCACCTCAGAGCTTCCAGAAGCCCGCACCTGCCATCCCTCAGCATAGACTGGCAAACATTTCTTACTGAGTGGGTGGCTGATTTATGGTAAGATGATGTAATGGATACATGTCTGATGATTTTCAAAAATATATCTACATATTCGTAGTCGGAGGAGGGGCTGTGGAAGCAGCAACAGTAGACATCCTAGGTACTCCCTCACCCCTACCTCATTCCTGCCACGTTTCTACAATTGGAATGATGATCCCATTTTTAAGTTAGCCTCTTGAATAGATTATGGGTTTCTTTTCCTTCTTTTCTTCTCCCTCCCCCTTTTTGCCTTTTTTCCAGTGGGGCTAAAGCCAGCAGGGAATCTTCATTTAAATTCACCATAAGGCCCATTTGTTTGCCATTTCCCTTCCCCCAACTCCCATATCCCTCCTACCCTGCTGTGAACTCTTAGCAGAGCAGAGGAATGACCCGTGGAAATCTCACTGCCATGTCGAGGTGCACAATCCAGGGAAACATTCCAAGTTGCTCCTATCTGTCAAATAAAGATGACAAATATTTACTGCCTGTGGACACCCCTCCAAGTAGTTTTATATTCGTGATTTTATTTTATTCTGCATTTTAGGAAACGAGACGTCTTTCCCCACAAACAGGTATATATACCACCGGACATTTATAACCCTCCTCAAAGACTAGGACTGAGAGGATATAGACATGCGTGATGTTAGCTCTTGCAGGAGCCCAGTTTCAGAGGATGTTTCTCGAGGTGGCTGTTACTGTGGTTGGTTATCGTGCCTCCTTCTTCATTCCAATGAGACATGACTATGCCAGAGTCATACTTCATATTCATCTATAGGAACATCTGGCCCATGTCTAACATTTAATTTCCACACCATTAGAGTCAAACAATACATGTACATCAGTAGATAATGTAATGCATTATCACACAAGGCAGAGAGTAGCAATTTATTAGCCTAATTTAAAATAGCCTTCAGCAAAAAATAGTGCATCTTAATTCAGAGTTCTGAATGGAATGACATGTTTTCCAGTAAAATTCAAAAGTATATACTCAGACATGCCTTGGAAAAACTTCTCTGCATATATTACCTTCTGCATTATTCAAGTATGGAATATCCATTGTGTGTTTTATGTTTAAACCAATTTCATCCATAATAACACAAAAGAGATAACAGCCTTGGGAGAAGAGGAGAACAGGAATTCCCTGGAACATAAGTAGACCCCACATCTTTATTTCTCAGAAATCACAACTCGAATGGGCAGGTCACTCAGAATTTCTTTGCATTCACTTAAAATCAAGAAAATGGCTTGCTTTGAATGTAATGTGAATTTTGCTGTTATTTCTTCCCTTTAAGAAATTTTCATTAGTATTTTAAGTTTATAGACATAGATATGTAGAACCTCAGTGGAAGAATGGTAGAACTTTATAAGGACTTAAATGATACAGTCTAAGAAGGTAGCTCAAACCACGCAGCCTGCATGAATCATTGTCCTTATTAATAGCAGATACATTCACATATCTTCTCGGTTCTTGTTAATTAAAAATAAACGTCTGGTTTCCTGATGCGAACATCTGATACAGAAAGATGTGCGGGACTTATCAGCACTGATAGAAAACATTTTCATTCCCTTGAATAGTACTAATGGAAAGAATAGTGTATACTTCCTAGCGTGATGTAGCAGTACACGTTCTGAATTTTGTGACGCTAACCAGAGCATACTGGTAAGGCACATTGCATGCGACAATTCAGTGAGATGGGCAAAGTTTGTCATCTGGGTTCCTCAGGCAGCACCTGATTTGCTCGTAAGCCTCCTTTCACCAGTGATGTGTAACGTCCATGGCCAGTCCCCACGACGAATGCGTATCCCTAATTCTCATGACCTCTTAGATAAATGAGGGAAGTAAGAAATGCTCATGTATAACCAGAGTGCAGGATATAAAGGGCTAAATGCCACAAGAAGATTAGAAAAAGTGCTTTGGGAAATCAAGGAGGGAGGGATTATCTTTGGTTCTGGGCAATATAAAGTTGTTGTTTTTTAAGTCGGTTTGCACTGAAGTTTAGAGGACATGTTGGCATGTAGAGTGGATGTGTTCAGTGGCACAGCCCAGAAGACAAGATCCTGACCCTTTGAGAGGGTTACTAAGAAAGTCAGTTGTGGATCAGGATAAATATGGGCTGCCCTGCCCCCAAGGCCCCATATCCTACTGCCAGGTTCTCTCCTGAAAAATCCTAATCCCCAGCTCTGATTTACCAGTTTGGTTTAAAATATTTGTTCCTACTTCGTTGTTGAGCTTTTCTATTTGAAACCTATAATATGCATAAGATTTTGTTCCCTCTCTTCTACTCCTGCATTGTGAGATGTAACCAAATTTTTTTTTTTTGACCAATTTGATTAAGTACTACAACCCCCTGTCCTGTACCTAGCACAGGAACAAATGTGAGAACCATCCAGGACACTGATATTTTGCCCTGATCCCTGATTGCCTTAACTAGCTCCAAGGAACAAGGACATCTTGCTCTATGAAATTCCAAAACCTGTTGTTACCCCTGGTAGTCTTCAGATCAGTTTATGGTTTCATTGGTTCACCTTACCGAACAGTTGAATTTGTCACAGACATGGGAAATTTGTCAACAACCTCAAATACCTAATCACATGTGCCTTACTCTACACCCAACTCCTGACATAGGGGGAGATAGGAGAGTTAGCTTGCCCCATCTTCTAGAGGTTTCCAAAGCTCTTGGGTTTCATCTTACTGTTATTTATTATAATATGTTTTATAGTACAATAAATTAAAAATAAGGGTAAAAATGGGGGCACTTGGGTGTTTCAGTCGGTTAAACATCTGACTCTTGATTTCTGCTCAGGTTGTGATCTTGGGGTCCTGGGATCAAGCCCTGAATTAGGTTCCATGCTCAGAAGGGAGTCTTCTTGAGATTCTGTCTCTCTCCCTCTACCCCTGCTCACGCACACACACACTCTAAAATAAATAAATAAATCTTTTTAAAAATAATAAGCTAAAAATTTTTGAGTGAAAATCTATCTCCCCAAACTCCATCTCCCAGCCCTAGCCTTTTTTCCCAGAGACAGTTACACTTAAATGCTTCTACTTTTAGTTCTTCTGTTGATTATCACTGTAAGTGGTAGGCTTTTGACCCCATTATAGAAAGAAGAGAAATTTAGTTCACTTATTAGAATCTTCTCCTCTCTCTATTTCAATTTATATTATTATCTTCTGTTCCTCAGATGATTGCCTTCCTAATTGTAAATGATATTGGTTCTTCAATTTCAAAATTCTCTTTACCATGTAAAGTTCATTCTTCAGCTTGATAAGTATTTATTGAGTGCCTACATTGACCAACTGCTATGCTAGATTCTGGCAATAAAATGATGAGTAAAAATGGACATAAACTCTGTCATTATGGAAATTGCCACCTAATGGAAAAGGCAAAGCTCAATCAGTAATAACACAAACAAAAAAAATTGCAATGTCAAGTGCTGCCCAGAAGTTCGTAGAGTTATGAGAACTTATATTAAGGAGAGGAGGGGTGGTTTCTCAGAAATGGTTACCTCTGGTAAGAGATCTGAGGGATGACTAGGACTTAGCTGGTCTCAAGAGCATTCCAGGAAGAGGAACAGCTCTTGCAAAGGCCCTGAGACAGAGAAGTCATGGCAAGAATGATGTGAGAGAAGCCAGCGGGACTTAAGTGGAAAAAGTGGAGAAGAGCCAAGAGATGAGATAGAAAAGATAAGTAGAGGCCAGCCATGCAGAGCTTCGCAGGCTTTACTGAGAGGCTTTTCCTTTATCCCAAGAACCAGGGGAAGATGTTTTGGAGCAGAGGCAGACCATGATCCGAATAGAATTTTGGAAAAGTTTACTCTGACTATAGTTGGTGAATATGAGTAAATGAGCTGGAGTATTATTTTTTTCCCACTGAATTCTGGCAGTTTTAACCTTGCTTTTAAATTACCAAGATTTTGTTATTTTCTTTTACTTTATTACTATATGTGAACCTTCAATATTTCCCTGTAGCTTGAACATAAATGATTAAAAGCAATAAAAAGATCTACTATCCCGTGACCCAGAAATCCATTCCTAGGTATTTGGCCATACTCCACTGAGGGCCCACAGGCAAAATATTGTGGGGAGATATCCACAGCAGCTTTTTTAAAAAATTATTTTTATTGACATATAATGTATTATTTGCCCCAGGGGCACAGGTCTGTGAATCATCAGGCTTACACAGTTCACAACACTTACCATAGCACATACCCTCCCCAGTGTCTATCACCCAGCCACCCTTTCCCTGTCCCAACTATCCCCCAACAACCCTCAGTTTGTTTTGTGAGATTAAGAGTCTCTTATTGTTTCCACAGCAGCTTTTATCATGATAGCCAAAAACCAAAAACAACTTGAACACGCGAAGGGACAATGGCTCAGTTGTGGCATATAAATGATCTATTAAATATTATGCAACCATGAAAAGAGAATGAACTACTGGCAGAGACAATGATAAGAATGACTGTCACAGCAAAAGAAACCAGGCATAAAATAATACACATTGTGGGATTGCATTTAGATGAAGTGCCAGTCCTGAGAAAGTGAATGAATGGGCATAGAAGTGGGGGTGGGATGGCCATTTTGAGGGTAAAGTCACTTTCTGGGGGACTGGAAAAGTTCTCTATTTTGATCTTGGTAGTCATTACCTGGATATATATTTCTATAAATTTCCTCAGATCTTATCAAGATTAGTGAATATGATGCACATTAATTGGTCTATATTTTACCTCAATAAAAATGTAACAAGCAAAGATAAACAGCATTTAGAATACTTGATGCTCCAGGTCCAAGGGACACATCTGGCATATCTTCATATGTACCCCTCTAAGGAGACTACCTCAAGAGTATAGGTCAAATTGATTGTTTTTTTCCTATATTCTATGATTTTCTCAAAACCATGCCAAATGGACAGTGTAATTTCAATGTCCTTGCATGTCAGAAAATGTATTTATTTCACTCTTGTTTTATTCATTGTTTAGCTCCAAATCATTTTTCCTCCAAACACAGAAGGTATTGTTCTATTATTTTCTAGAATACCATGTTGTTACTGTAAAGTTACTCTGATTTTAGAACTTTAAAATTTTCCTTTGAAAACATTACAGAAATTTCCCTTACCCTTACAGTCCTGAAATTCCATCCTAAGGTAGACTTTGTATTGGGTTTCTACTGCTATTTAAGAGTTACCACAAATGCAGCAGTTTAAAGCAGCACCTGTTAATTATATCATGGTTTCTGTAGGTCAGAAGTCTATGAAAGATAACAAAGTCCTCTGCTTAGGGTCTCATAAGACTAAAATCGAGGTGTTTACTGGGCCGCATTCTTATCTGGAAGCCTGACTTAAGGAAGGATTCTTCCACGGTCGGTCAGGTTGTTGGCGGAATTTATTTCCTTGAAGCTATTGAGTTCATGGCATTTTGTTTCCTCAGTGGCAGCAGCAGAAAGAGTTCCTTCTAGTCTCTAAGCTCAAGGAAGTCCTAAAACCACTTAAAAAAAAGATTTTATTTATTTATTTGAGAGAGAAAGAGAGAGTATGTGTGAGTAGGGACAGAGGGAGAAGGAGAAACTCCAGCAGACTGAGCAGTGATCATGGACCCCGGAAGGACCCTGAGACCACGACCTGAGCTGAAATCAAGAGTTGGATGCTCGACTGACTGAGCCACCCAGCACCCTCTAAAACCACTTTTAAAGGGCTCACGAGGCATACCTAGGAAATTATCCCACGATGGATAACTCAGCTCAAAGGCAAACTGATTAGGGACCTTAATTACATCTATAAAATCTCTTTGCCTTTACTATATAGTGTAAATTAGCATAGAAGTAACACCCACCCAGTCTTAGGTCCCTTCCCATAACCAATGGAAGGTCATATAGAATGTGGAAAACTTGGAGGCCATTTTAAAATATTGCCTACCACAGATTTTTAAATTTCTTAAAAATTATTTTTAATACTCATTTCCATATCCACAACATTCTGAATAAATCTGAGCTCAATAATTATTTTTTGAATAAATGAACAATAAAATAATACATAGTTACTTTGTAGCCCATTTCTTTTTTTTTTTTTTAAGATTTTATTTATTTATTTGACAGACAGAGATCACAAGTAGGCGGAGAGGCAGGCAGAGAGAGAGAGGAGGAAGCAGGCTCCCTGCGGAGCAGAGAGCCCAATGTGGGGCTCGATCCCAGGACCCTGGGATCATGACCCCAGCCGAAGGCAGAGGCTTTAACCACTGAGCCACCCAGGCGCCCCTTTGTAGCCCATTTCTAATCTGAAGATGTGACTATTGTTTCCACTCAGAAAAATTTCCTGTTACATCTTCAACAATTTGTTTTACCTTGTTTCTGGGCATTTTATTTAACATATTTTAATTTTTTAAAAGATTTTATTTATTTGTTTCAGAGAAAGAGATAGTGAGCAGAGAGGCAGAGAGGGAAAAGGGCAAGCTGACTCAGGGCTTGATCTCATGACCCTGAGATCATGACCTGAGCTGAAAACAAGAGTCAGACACTCAACTGACTGAGCCACCCAGGTGCCCCTTAACATATTTTTAATAGATACAACTCTTAATACTTTATCACATGTTTTTCATCTTTTTGTTGTTTTGCTCTATGTTCTTAGGAGTGAATGGAGGGATAAGTGCCTGTGAATCTTTCAGTTTGCAAACTTAATATTAACTTGCGTCCAAATTATTATCCAGTTATCCTATTCAATGTTTTATTTTGACAACATATTTATCATTTCCAAGAACTGTTTCTAGATTTTTTGGTCCGGGTTAATTCTGGATAAGATAGCTTCTCAAATCTTTCTGAGAATACTGAAATTATAATTTTTAAGTTCTCCTTCCCTTCTCTGCCAGAAAAAAGGTGTTTCCCCTTCTATGGCAGCTTTTGATGTATCTTCTGGCACTGTCTTGGTGGTTCATCCATTAGTATGTTCCCTTTTCCTTTCCATATTTCAGGAGAATGCTAGGTCAGAAAATGCCATATTGATTGGGATAGGACTTGAAAGATAAGCAAGATTTTTTTACATCACTATCTTACTCCTTTAATCAATATTTAATAGTTTGCAAAGACTAATAGGTACTGGAGATTAAAAAAAAGTCTTCATCCCAGGACCTTAGAATTTAGTAGGAGTTAAGGAATAATAGTGGAATGCAAGGATATTTAAAGTCAGGAAGAAATAAATAAGCATGTCATGAATGATACAGAATCAAAGATATGAACTGATTACTTCAGAGCAGCCTGGCATGTTGAGTGATGAATTAGGGGCCATGCCAGTGACGGACTTTCAGGACCTCATTTCCAAGCTATGGGTGGGGGGAGGTGGCTAATCCTGGGGTGCTGGCAACTCAAGAAGATAATGTCTAACAGCAGTTAAGCTAATGCTTTAATAGATGGGATGGGACTCTTGGCTGTTTCCAGGTATTACCTTGTAAGCTCTGGTGTATCACCCAACATGCATTAGTTTTCTATAGCTGTTCAATAAACTGCTACAAACCCAGCATCTTAAAACAACAAAAATTTCTTGTATCACAGTTTCTATAGGTCAGAAGTCCAGGCAGAGAATGGTTGGTCTCTCTCCTCAGGATCTCTTAAGTCTGAAATGAAAATATCAGTCAGACCCTGAGATCTCACTTGGGGGGTCTGGGGACAAATTCACTTCCAAGCTCGTTCTTGTTATTGGCAGAATGCAGTTTCTTGCAGTTGTGGGACTGAGGTCCCTCTTATTTTTCTGGCTGCCAGTCTGGGGCCACTCTCAACTTCCAGAATCTACCCACATTCCGTGCCCCGTGGCCCCCTCCATATTCAAACTAAGCAGGGGCAAGTCAAGGTGTCTCATGCTTCAGATCTTTGACCTTGTTTATCTTCATCCTCTAAATACAGATTTTTTTTTAAGATTTCATTTATTTATTTGACAGAGAGAGATCAGAGTAGGCAGAGAGGCAGGCAGAGACAGAGGGGGAAGCAGGCTCCCCACTGAGCAGAGAGCCTGAAGTGAGACTCGATCCCAGGACCCTGGGATCATGACCTGAGCCAAAGGCAGAGGCTTTAACCCACTGAGCCACCCAGGTGCCCCTAAATACAGATTTAAAGAGCTCATGTGATTGTATCAGACTTACTCAAATAATCTCCTTTTTGGTTAACTCAAAGTCACACATTGCTAACCAAAATTACATTTCCAAAACCCCTTTTGTCATGTGACTTAATGGGAGGGATGTCCTGTCATATTCCAGGGGTCCTCTCACAGTGAAGAGATGGATGTGGATTCTTGGGGATCATCTTAGAATTCTGCCTACTGCAGAGTCTCGGAAAAGACATCCCCCATGGCACCACTATCAATATGGAGGAAAAATATCAAGTACCTACTTTTCCTTTCTCTCCCCCTCCTTCATTCATCCCTATCCTCATCAATTTTACCCATGCACAGCCAAACTTCTCTGAAAAGAGATAAACAAGGAACAGTTGTGGGCAGAGCACTTTGCCTTTAGACTTTGTATTGAGGTCTATTTTATAGGCTAAATGAATGTAATATAGACACTTGGGAAAATAAATTCTTTTTTTCTATTCTTAACTTGCGGGTCAGTCTAAAACCCTGACTCTCCCACTAAGAAAAGGGAAATGAGTCAAATTTACATTTACAAAGTATCTACTATAGGCTAGGCACAATGATTTCCATATTTATATAGAAGTTTACATACATCATCTTCACAGATCTCTGAATATCTTTTTCTCCATTTTATAGATGAGAAACCAAGGAGGTAAAGCAAGGTATTCAGGGCCACACAGCAAAGTGAAGAAGCTAATACTTTAATCAAGGCTGAGGATTTTTACAGATGTTAGGACAAGCCCTGAGATGGAAGCCAATAAGAAAAGACAACCATGTCGATCAGCAGGTGGGGGAGACAGGCGTGAAGACACTTGGCTTGCTTTGCCTGGTGTCACAAGCAAAACTGTGCTGACCTGCAGGGCCAGTGTCTAGATGTCTAAATTTAGTTCCCGGGTTTGACCTACTAAACCATCCATCATCCTGGGCAAACTTTCATTCTCAATCATCCACGGGTCATAGGTCAATGTCACAGTTGGGGACTTGAACATAGAGGTCTGCAATGATGACTGGAGTGGTACTGGGTCAACATCATTGCTCCCTTCCCAGTCAAGGGGACTCTAGTGACGATGTGAGGAAATATCCAAGACCTTAAACCCCGGTAGAGGAGCACTGTGGTCATGGCAACCGTCTTAGTCCGGTCAGGATGCTGTAACAGTATCACAGACTGGGTGGCTTATAAACAGGAATTTAATTCTCACAGTTCTGGAGGCTGGGATGTCAAGAGCAGAGTGCTAGCACGGTTGAGAGAGTGTCCTTTTCTGAGTTTCAGACTTGTCATTGTATTTTCACATAGTAGAAGGGGCTCAGGAGCGCTGCAGGCTCTCTGTATAAGAGCCCTACTTCCATTCCCGAAGGCTCCACTCTCAGGATTTAAGCACCTCCCACTGCCTCCCAAAGCCCCACCTCCTGATACCATCACATGGCATTAGGATTTCAGATATGAATTTTGGGGGTCACAAACCTTCAAATCACAGCAGCAATGTTCTAGGTTTATTTTTATTTATTCATCTTACTGGAAAAAATATGATTTATACAGATATAAAAATATGGCAAGATAATATACATCATAAAAGTAAATGAATAAGAATAATTGAATTCTTTTATTTATTTATTTATTTATTTATTTGTCAGACAGAGCGAGCACAGGCAGAGTGGCAGGAAGAGGCAGAGGGAGAAGCAGACTCCCTGCTGAGCAAGGAGCCTGATGTGGGACTCGATCCCAGGATGCTGGAATCATGACCTGAGCCGAAGGCAGCTGCTTAACCAACTGAGCCACCCAGGCGTCCCAAGAATCATTGAATTCTTGTCACTCATTTAAGTGCCATGTACTTTTGTCTGAACAATCTTATTAGTTAGGTATCAATATTGACTTCATCTTATAAATGAGAACAAAGAAAACTAAGGAGGCAAAAGAATTCATCTGAAGTTAATAAGCTAATGAGTAATGGATACACGACTCAAACCAGATCTGTATGACCCCAAAATCCATGCTAAATAAGAAAGGAGAATAAGAGCAAAAGGATAATTTAGAGTCAGGAGTCAATTATATACTATGAATTACTATGTGCTTGATATGGGAAAGAACACAAATTGGACATGAAACTTTCTATCGGATGGTGAGAAGAAGGAAATCTGTCAATCACAACTCTTAATATCTATTCCTACCATAAAATCCCTCCTTTATTCTCGATAGTGTGACCAGTGAGAGCACTCTTAGCCTCTTTGTGCAGAAGACCCTGCAGAACTGCATGCCTATAAGAGCTAATACTCTGAAGATTTAACTTGGTCACATACTTTACATGCATTTTATCCTTATTTCTTATAATCGGCCTGTGGTTTGAGTACTGTTGTGATTCTCATGTGACACATGAACAAACTGAGACTCAGAGATGCTAACCAACATGCCTAGCTCTACAGAGCTAGGAAGTCTTAACGTCAAGATCTAAATTCAGGTAGCCAGAGGCCACTTGTAATCATTTCATTATGGTGCCCCCAATGACGAATCTATTAGTAGCCTTAAGTAGTTTCATGTGCTATTTTTTTATAGCGTCACTAAATATAATCATTACCCCAAAGTACAAGGCAGTTAAAAAGGGGGGGTGCTCTTGAGAGACCCTATTAACAGTATAGACAGGGAAGTATACGGCTGAGTCCAGGGATAGATTTTGGAGTGTGTAGCAAATGAGTTCTCAGTGTGGCAATATCATCCACCAGGGGGTAATGATTGGTTCTCAAGAATCAAAAAAATCCTAGATATTACAATGGTTGTGGCCTTCCAAGGACAATAGCACACAGACAAATATATAGTGTATCTCTGGTATTCAGATTTCCCTTGAAGCTTGGCAGGGAAGCAGTTGAAGGCATGGGGGGAGGGAGTGCCAAAAAAGGCTCTAGGAGGGGGCAATTAAAAAAGTAAAAAGTTGAGAAATGATGGTTTAGAAATAAATGGACTTCATGTTCTTTGGATTATCTTCATAGATATTATTTGTCCCACTTGTGGATTTGATAGCTATAGAACATCAGTACCTTCCAGACTATTTGCTCTGATCACATGTACTATTAGTCTGTTTCCAAATGAATACAAATACTTTTGCCTTTACAGATGTGTGGAAAGATGCAGTAGGCATTTCATTGAAAACTTAGTTGCCTAATAAAGCTAGGAAGGACGACAATGCCACTTCAGCTAGAAGGTGACAAAGTCTATAAAACATGCTATGATTCTGGTTATGACAGACTAAAATTATATTTTTATACCTTTTAAACACATAGGTGGTCAAAGGCCTAAAATTCTGTTCTAAATAGTAGGGCAAAATAATGTTAGTCTAAAAGTTTCCTGCCTCGGGGGAAAAAAAAAAAGAAGTCTTCATCTTGTTAAATAACCAACACATACCTTTAAGCAATGCCCTCCTTCCCCCTTTTGTATGTGCTTTAAATTGTTTTACTTGCTTTTAGAACATCTACCAAGGTAATGGCTTCAGATTTAGAATAATTAAACTATGGCTCTCTTTTCTGGCAAAAACCAGGTTACAGTTTTGATGGTATATTAATGCTATCCCCCCAAAGATCTAAGGATGATTTTAGCAACTTCCTCCTATCTGGTTTGGGATTTTATCCTACTTACAAGCTGATAAATAAGCCTGCTACTGTTTCACAGATGTTGCCAAAAGACACGAGACTCCTGGATCAGAGACAAAGGACTTTATTACTTATAGCAAAGCAAGCAGCATAAACAGCAGCATGTTTGCATCCTTTCCCCCTTGTCCGCCATGTCCCACAGGGGTGACACAGAGAGCACAGCTTGATTCTACACCTGCAGTGGCTTTACCTTATGGCCAAGGAACACTGATATTGGGAACCTACTGTTTTATAGTACACAGTAAGCAAGACTGCTCTTTGTCTCAGAAGGAGACATTATTGCATTCCTCAAGGTTGCTCACTGCAAACACAACATTGAAAAATGGCAGGTAAAGAGCGATTAGGGCCTGGAGTTCTTTGCATACTCAGCAACACACTAGCAGCAAAAGACACCTAGGGGGTAGTGTCCCCAATATCTCTCACCCAGAGATCTCCATACCCTCAGTTCAACAGGGTATGCTTCTTCCAAAGATACTGTAGGTACATTTCATTCGTATACTTAATTCCTTGTTCCTGTTCCTTTATTTCCTCTGGGATTTCTCTGAGTTAGGCAGAGGAACACTCTGAAAAGAGTAAGCAGTTATAATTACCCACTTTGCTATGGTATTTATTCATTGCCTAAATATAAACTAAATTATTCATCTTGTAAAAGATGCTAGCGAAGTTGAGCAAGCAGTCATCAACTATATTTGAGTTGCATCAAAATTTAGGAGTACTGAGAGATTAGAGAGAAACATGTTTTCAAATTAACTTTTTAATATTATAAAGAGAATCTCTAATTGCATGGGAAGTTAGACAAGGTAAATTCTAAGCTCTAGACTTTGTTTTTCTTTGATAGTATGAAGGGTCAATACCCAGTATCACCTTACAGACAGATATCTCTGATTGTTCTCGGTTTTTTGAAAAATCATAATGCTACTCGGTAGGAACTATTTGCTGACACTAGATTAATATTATCAAAATGATCTTTTTGTCATACCTTACTACCCTCTTCCACAAGTAGAACAAGTTCTAACAGCCCTATTTTTCTATAGAACACTAGCAATTTCCATATAATCACTTTCTTTTAAGAGATTTACTAAAATTTAAACATAAATAACCAGAAAAATAACCAGAAAGAATTACTGTTTCTAGGAGGGAATGGGGGTGGGGAGGGAGTTACAATATATTTTATTTGACCCCATGCAACATATCTACGCTAAAGCATAGATATTTTATGAGGTGTGTGTTTGAGCCAGAAAGGAAAATAGGACTGTTGGATCCTAGGAGAATTTCTGTTTAATCTAAAATATGTGAGCCTGTTGCTGAAGACTTATTTTAACACAACACTCTTTGTGGCTCTTGTGTTTCTAGAATGATTTCTTTGCACGCTGCCAGGTGTAGATAAGTTCTGGTGAAATCAGATCAAATCCTTGGGCCTTATTCAGTCTGAG
This sequence comes from Mellivora capensis, assembly GCA_004024625.1. Taxonomy (NCBI): domain Eukaryota; kingdom Metazoa; phylum Chordata; class Mammalia; order Carnivora; family Mustelidae; genus Mellivora; species Mellivora capensis. Next base: position 60,891 of record PISX010001797.1, read on the forward strand.
TTTTACAGACAAGGCCTTATGCAGAAGTTTGCTTTTGTTCCTGCAACTGAAATGTTGTATTCTTCTCTTGATTTTATAACTACGTTGAGCTCCTGTTTGGAAATTATCTGTGGTCAACAACCCAATGATTTTAATACCAAGGCACATCAAACTCATAAAACAGGTAGAACCAAACACCTGAATCCCTTAGCCTGAAAAAAACAAAGACAAGGAGAAGGTGGTTAAGTTAAAGCTGCCTTGAGGCACCAGAAAGTTATGGGTTGGTGGGTTTTATAAGACTACTTACTATGCTCTTCAATTAAAAAAGAGAGAGCAGTTACCATAGCAACACCACATCTAATGGGGCTTATGCTACCTCTGAGATACAAAGCACCTTCTTCCAGGGACACATTGACCAATACAGCCTGTTATGGGAAGTTTTATGTCTAATGTTAGGCTTGCAGGAAGAAAAATACATTTCAGTAACATGGGGAACATACACACATGTATGTTCATGGGGAACATACACACATAACCACACACATTCACATCCACACACATACATGTGCATAACTTTAATCTGCAATGTTTGTTTACCATAACACAGATATAACTCATTTTCTTTCTTCTTTAATATTTTTAAAAATTCTGTTGATTTGCTGAACTTCAGGGAAAATGAGATCCATTTAAGCATAACAAGTATAGAATTCAGCTGACAAGCAGATACGGAGTTATTTTCAATTCTTCCCTGACAACAACTAAATTTATATAATTTTTTATTGAAACAACACTTTCTGACTGTTATTATAGAAATTGAGCTGTTACCTGTGTTTGAGTAAATTATATCGTAGTTCTTGGCCAGAAAAACAGGTAAATTATTATGCATTTAGAACAAAACAAAATGAAAAACACTTATGTAAAATAAAACAACAAAATAGTTGTGCTAAATAGTAGAGGCAATAGTCCTTTATTAGTCTCATAAATTAGTTAAATAAATATCAAAGAAAAATGTGAATACAAAGCGAACACAAACATTATTTTACTATAGAGGCGAGTACCCTCCCCGTGTCTGCTCTAAGATGAATTTCAAGAAACTAAATGAGACTCAACGCTAAAATTACTTTAAACAACCACCAATAAATGTACGAATAAATATATTATTTTTTAGTGGTTTTAGATAGTTTTTAGCAAAGAAATCTACGTAACAACTCCCCGGTTGTCCAGGCACCTGGAGTACCATACTCACGTCCGCTGTATGTACTGCAGATTGTATTCCTTTCTTGTTCCATATAAAGGATTACCTTTATGTACTTACCATCTACATCTTCCCTACTTTGGAAAAGGGCTGACTGTGGTTGCTTCATGGACCCTAGGATGTTTTTAATGAAACTTGGGTTCTCATTTAATGATCGCTCAGAACTCTATATAGGCTTTCATCAATATCAAAATTAATTTTGAATTCAAAGTTTGTTGGAAAGTAGATTTTTTGTTACTTGGACTACAGACCATATTTTCATACAGAAGCAAGGTAATAAATACAGTTTAGGCTTCCTGGAAGACTCATAAAGCCCATTTGATCTAGGATATAACAGAACTACTTTAGACTTGTAGTAAAATATAATTGGCTATATACTATATATGAAATCAAAACAAAAAGCCGAAGAATAAATCATTCTAATTACAAATGGTAATACTTGAAAAATTATATTTTATTTACAGAAAATAGTAGATTAATTAGAACTTTTCAGAACTTTGCAGGAAATCCTACAGGCCTTTCAAAAAGGGCTCAGTAATTATTCAGGAAGCACCTACTCTAAGTCAGGTATTGCCCAAAGGGCTACTGGAGTAAACAAGGTAAGGTTCCTAAAACTTCATTATGGTGGTAGAAATAATATGCAAGTGAACAATAATGAAAAGAAACAAACAAAAAAAAACCTCCCAATAATTTTGCATTGTCACATGCATTGCAAAGTCGCTAACTATATGGCATGACAGAGAATAACTGGGACTCACTTAAGACAGATACACAACATGGAGAGTGGAGAGATGATTATTGACTTGATTCTTAAAAAAAAGAAAATGTAAGAGATAAGCGATGAGAATTGTAAAGAGAAGAAATAATAATGTAAAGAACCTTGAGTGAAAAGGGGACAGCATGGCTGGTGCTCGGTAAGGAGAGGGATAATAAGCAGATCAAGGAGGGTTCTGTAGGTCATGGTAAGTCATTTATGCTAAGAGCCATGAGAAGCTACTGAAGCTATCTATGGTACAAAGACTTTCAGCGGGGCAGTAATGCTATCAGAATGCAAGACCACCTCTTACTATAGAACATTTACCGGTCTGGCCCCTGACTCTTGAAAAAAATGTAATGCTTGGATTACTTTTAATTTATTCATCTTTCTCAAGCTGCATTTGCTATTCTTTTCTCCTATGCACAACCTTTACATTTTAAACATGATTATGGTGGAGCCCTGTAGAGAATGGACTGAGTCATTGCTCTTTTTGCAATCCAGGAATGATGTTATGGTACAGGTGTGGCAGTGGGGCTGGAGAGAAGTAAAAAGATTTAACATATGTTTCTTTGGAAGAAGTAAGGGTAGAAACTAAAGGTTACTTCCAAATTCATTTCTTTAGCAACCCAAGTGGAGGCTAGTGTCATTGATAGAAAGTGAGAATTTGGAAAGAGGGCTAATTTAAGGAGATGGCGTGGGGAGGACAAACATTCTGTTTGGGGAATGATAATTATGAGATGACTATTAGACTTTCTAGAGCAAGGGTCAGGGAGTCATTTGGATAAATGAGTCTGTAACTCAATAGAGAATTTACATAACTTGGTACAGCCAGGATTGGGATCTTACCAAGTGTGTTTGACTGACTGATGAATAGCAATATAATAATTCTCCAAACTAGAATAATTTTCTGGGTAACAATGGCCAACCCACTGATGGAGAGAGAGCAAAATTACTGAGTATACTTGAGAAGAAATGCTTCTAGTGATGAATAGAAAAACTAAAAAAGGACATGAACCAAAGGATTATAACAAAGTTTGAAAGTAGTGGAAATACTATTCTTGGATGGTAGATTTAATGTCTGGGGCACTCCAAGAAGTATTGCTTGGGGACAAAAGGAATGTGGAAAGAATAAATAATTGTAGGGTAAGGCTGATGGCTTTCTTTCTAAATTTAGTCACCATTTATGGCTAACCTTTCCTTTAATACACACACACACACACACATATATATAAAATTAGCACCAATCTTTTGCTTATCTTTATGATTAGACCATTTTATTACCAATAGGATGAAGAACATAATGAAAATGAGGAAAATGGTGGAAAGTATAGTAAGGAGAAAATAAAAATAAATTAAATACAAATATTTTTTAAAAGATGTTCTGGATAAAAAGAAGTTTGTGTCAGGGGAAAAAAAAAAGAAAACTTCCTAGAGAACAACAAATAGAAATGGGATTAAAATAATATATATTTAATGAAACAGATATTTGAAGACAGTAGAGATCAACAAAACCAACAAATTTCATGAGCTAAGATCTCAGAGAAAAGAAAACATTCCTGAACTGAACCGAATTGAGTTCTGTGCTCAACAACATTATTTTTCACTTGGTTCATTTGTGTGGAGAAGCCTAAAGCCTAAGAAGAAAGCTAGTGCTTGTGGCGACTTACTAGCCTTGAGAGATGAAATATGTTCAGGAAGTCGAATATTGGGGAAAGGAGAACAACAGTGAAATTAGCCCTATGTCCTATATCCAACTTTCTCTCGAGAAATTTGCCAATTCCTGAGCTTCAAAGGGCAAGGGCAAGAGGTCAAGAAATGGAGCAAAAGCAGTGGGTAAGAGGCTAACAAGTAGATTCAAGATTTACCTGACTACAGTTCTGAAGAGAGGAGGCCTGGGAATTGAAGTCTGTTTGTGAAGGAGAGATCACACTCAAACTGCTGGCTTTCTGCTGAGACCTCCAGAGGGCTACACTGTAGGAGTAAAGGCAAATTAGAAACAGAAGAACATCACAAAGCTAAAGCGTAGCCTTGAATGATCTCAATGCCTGATTGTATTAAAATGGTTTTCTCATATCTCTTTGCTGCCAGAAGGTGATTAACTTCTCTCTGGAGAAAGACAACCTCAACAAGAGCACCTATAATTTTTCATATACAATGTTTGGCAGACACTCTGAAATTACTAGGCTTGCCAGTAAACGAGACCAAATGACAGAAAGCCAAGAGAAGATTTACACAATAAAAGAGATCTGTGATGATACAGATATTGCAGTTATCCAAACCAGATTTCCAAATAACTGTGATTAATCTAGTCAATGATCGAGTTTTGTGAAATATGGTAACTATCATGAGAGGATTGAAATATATAATAAAGAATCAGATAGAAATTCCAGAACTAAAAACACAATAACCTAACAGTGATGATTCAAAATATGGGTTTAACAGTAGGGAAAGTGAGAGAACATTAGTGAATCAGAAGATAACACAGTAGGGGAGATCCAGATTGTAGTAATCAGAGGAACAAAAAAAATTAAAACACAGAAAATGACATGAAACATATGGAAGTGGGTAAATAAGGCCAACATAATGTACATTTGGAATCTCAAATGGAGAAGACAGAGAGAAAATGTGGGAAAAGAGTATTTAAAAAGATATTTTAAGGAATATTTCTAAGCCTATGAAACACATCAAATCACAGGGCAAAGAAACATGGGATTCAGGGGTACCTGGGTGGCTCAGGCAGTTAAGTGCCTGACTCTTGATTTCAGCTCAAGTTATGGTCTCAGGTTAATGGGATTGGGCCCCGCATCGGGCCCTGTGTTGGGCTCCGTGCTCAGTGGGGAGTCTGCTTGAGATTCTCCCTCTCTCCGTCCCTCAGCCCCGCCCCACCCTTAAAAATAAATAAATAGATCTTAAAGAAACATGGGATCCAAACTGGATGCCCATAAAGAAAATTACAAAACACATTACAGTCAAATGGCTGAAAACCAACGGCAAAAGGAAAAGCTTAAAACAGAGAAAAATGATCTAATACATCAAAGTACTAACAGACTTTTCAGCAGGAACAAGGGGAGTCAGAGGACAATTGTATTTACCTGCCGCAGTGACAGCAACAAAGGGCCACAAACTGGCTGGCTGAAAGAAACGGAAATGAATTGTTTCTCAGTTCTGGAGGACAGAAACTCGAAATCCAGGTGTCAGCAGCCATGTTCCCGCTGAAAGTTGCAGATGAGTCCTTCCTGGACTCTGCCTGGCTTCCGGTGGTGTTCTGGCAATCTGTGGCATTCTGCAGATTACAGATGGGTCTCTCCAGTCTCTTATCTTCTTACAGCACTCTGCCTGTGCTTCTCCACACCGTCTTTCCTGCTTGTGTGTCTATCTCTAGGTCCAAATTTCCCTTTTTTATCAAAACACTATCAGTCATGTTGCATTAGAGCCCACCCTAATGATCTCATTCTAATTTGATTAGCTCTATAAAGACCCTATTTTCAAAATCAGGTCACACGCTAAGGTACTAGCAGTGAAGTAAGTCTTCAACATACCTTTTTGAGGGACACAAACAACCCATAACAACAATAAAATGCTATCTTCAAAGAGCTGGGGAGGAAAAGCCCACCTGAAATTATACCCAGTGAAATATGTGGAAAAATGAAACCAAAGTAAAAATATTCATAAGAATAGAGACTGAGAGAACTTACTGACAGACAGCACACCTGAAGGAAACGAAATCCAAGAAAGAGTTTTTTATACTGTGGAAAATGACCCCATATGGAAAGCATCTCTATGCAGACAAAAAAGAAATAAAAGGGTGAAGATGTATGTACATATAAATTAATATTGATTGTAAAAATAATATTTCCTGGTGCTTAAAGTGCACAGTGAATTTAGAGATTGAAAAAACAGTAGCAGAAAAGTTGAAAAATTGTTAAGAGAAAATAAACTGTTCTAAAATTCTTGCTTTGTACAGAATGAGGTAAAGGGAAAACAAAGTTTTTTCCAGTAAGGCGTAAATAGGCCTTGTAGTTTACAGAATAATCACTAAAAATAATAATTAAAAAAACCCAACAAGTTCATATAGGAAAAAAATGAAACAAACATATATAATTAATTTGAAAGAAAGGAAAAAAGAAAAGGAATAAAGAAAAGATTGGGCTAAAAGAAAACAAATAGTAAAAAGATAGAAATAAACTCAAATACTTACTGATGATTACATTAAAAGTAGATAGAATAGGGGCGCTTGGGTGGCTCAGTGGGTTAAGCCTCTGTCTTCGGCTCAAGTAACGGTCTCAGGGTCCTGGGATCAAGTCCCGCATCGGGCTCTCTTGCTCGGCGGGGAGCCTGCCTCCCCCTCTTTCTCTCTGCCTGCCCCTCTGCTTACTTGTGATCTCTGTCTGTCAAATAAATAAAATCTTTTTTAAAAAGTAAATAAAATAAAAATAAAAATAAAAATAGAAAACAATCAAATTAAAAGACAGAGAATGGCTGTTTAAGAAGAGTAACTAACTGTTGCTTATATAATAGACACTAAGTACAGTGATACACAGATTAGAAGTAGAAGGATGTAAAGAAAATGCCCTACAAATGATATTAAATTTTGTAAAGCTATGTTAATATCAGACAAAGTAGACTTTAAAGTGAAAAATATTACTAAAGGTCAAGAAAAGCATTTAATCATTTGAATAAATGTAAAAGAAAGAAACAATTCTAAATTCATATACACCCAATAATAAAGCCTCAAAACACATAAAGAAAAACACTTAGAGAAATGAAAGGATATAGAGACAAATAGAGGACGATTTTAATGGAAATTCTTAATAACTGATCAAATCAGCAGCAGGCAAAAATTAGTAGAGACATTGATAATTAGGCAACATGATTAATATCCCTGACATAATGGAAACATATAAAACACTGCACCATGTAAGTGCAGAATACAGTGGGTATGGAACATCAATAAAAACAGACCATATACTGGACCATAAAATAATTCTCTATAAATTGTGTAATACTGGAGCCATACAGAATGTTCTCTATACCATATGCTGTCACAGTAGAACTAAATAATAAGAGATATCTACAATATCTCCAAACATTTCAAAACTAAGCAACATGCTTTTAAATATTCCATGATTCAATAAAGAAATCATGGGGGTGCCTGGGTGGCTCAGTGGGTTAAGCCTCTGCCTTTGGCTCAGGTCATGATCTCAGGGTCCCGGGATCGAGCACCATATCAGGCTCTCTGCTCAGCAGGAAGCCTGCATCCTCCTCTCTCTCTGCCTGCTTCTCTGACTACTTGTGATCTCTCTCTCTGTTAAATAAATAAAATCTTTAAAAAAAAGGAAATCATAATGATAATTTAAAATATCTTAAAAATCAAAAGCAGGAAAAGAAAGAGACTTGCCACATAAAACAGATACTAAATAAAATTGATAGCATATTTCTCACTGGAAAATCAGGCCAGAAGGCAGTGGAATAACATTTCAAAGATTTGAAGAAAAACAAAACAAAACAAAATACTTTAACAAACTATTGTATATCCAGCAAGAAAATTTTTTGAAAATTAATTTAAAAATTAATGAATTAAATTAGAAAAATTGAAGACATTCCCAGATAAATAAAAATAGGGAGAATTTGTTGCTAGCATACTTTCTCTCTACAAAATACTGTAAGAAGTTCTTTAAGCTGAAATGAAAGGACACTAGACAGTAACTGGAATGCACGTGAAAAAATAAACAGCAACAGTAAAGCTATCAATATATGTAAATACCCAATAAAAGATAATACATTTTGTTTGTAACCCCCATTTTTTAATCTGAATTAAAAGACAACTACATAAATCATATGAGACGTCTAAGTTGATGAGGACTCAGTGTCTGAAGAGATGTGATTTATGACATTAACAACATTAAAAAAGGGAGAAGGTGGGGGCACCAGGGTGGCTCAGTGGGTTAAAACCTCTGCCTTCGGCTCAGGTCATGATCCCAGGGTCCTGGGATCGAGCCCCGCATCGGGCTCTCTGCTCCGCAGGGAGCCTGCTTCCTCCTCTCTCTCTGCCTGCCTCTCTGCCTACTTGTGATTTCTCTCTGTCAAATAAATAAAATATTTTTAAAAAGGAGGGGAAGGGAGCTTAATAGAAGCAAAGTTTCTATATACTATTAAAATTGAATTAGTATTAATCCAAACTACACTGTTAAAATTTAAGATGTTAATGGAAATCCCTAGGGCACTAAGAAAATAGTTTAAAAATTACATATTTTTTAAAATACATAAGGGAATACAAAGGAATAAAAAAAATTAAAACTTTTGTACTTCAAAGGACACCACCAACAAGGCAAGAAGATGAAACTGGTATAAATTGTAAATCATATATCTGATCAGGGTCTAATATCTTGAACATGTAAAGAATTCTTACAACCCAATAAAAAAGCAATTTTAAAAATGGACAAAGGATGTGAATCGTTTTATAACTAAGGTACTCAAATGGCCATGGAAAAATACTAAATATCATTAGTTATACAGAAATACCATTCAGAACCAAAATGTACCTCCAGTTCGCATGAGCTGGGATGGTTATAATTTTAAACAAACAAAGCACTAATGTGGTGATGGTGGGAAGTTATTAGAGCCTCCATGCATTGCTGGTAGGAATGTAAAATGAAGTAGCCACCATGGAAAGTGACTTGTAAGTTCCTTCAAAAACTAACCACAGAGTGACCACATGAGCCAGAAGTTCCAACTGTGGCTGTGCCCCCGTAAGAGCCGGAAACAGATGTTCTCAGAAAAACTTGTACACCGTGTTTGTGGCAGAGTTATCCAGAATATCCCCAAACGGAAAAACCCCAAATGTGACTCGATGAATGGAGAAACAAAATGTACCATTGTGTAATGGAATATTACTTAGCCCTAAAAAGGAACATAGCACTGACACATGCTACGGCACGGATAGACCTTGAAAACATGCTAAGGGACAGAACTTGGCACTCGTAACCACACACTGTATGATTTCATTTACTTGAAATGTCCAGTTTGTGCCCATCACACAAAGTAATCACTCATCACACACCCTTCCTTGCTCAGAATTGTCCTCATGTGAATGGTAAACCACAAGATCACCCTATCCTGGAACACAGTGTGTGCTAGAGCAGGGAATGTGTCTGAGTCCTGAAGGAGTAAAGTAGCAAAGTTGGTGGGACCAAGGACTAGGCCAAAAATAACCAAAAGAGCAACACCACATTAACAATAATAATAGTAAGAAGAAGAAGAACAACAACAAGGTATTGTGGGAACTATCTTCATTTATAGGGGATGATTGTACTTGGGATGACGTGATGATCAGGACTTAGGAAGTATCGGGGGTGAAATTTTCCAAATAATACTAATGTATTGAAAAGGTAGAAAATGCATTTTATTTTATCTATTATTTATTTTTTTAAAAGATTTTATTTATTTATTTGAAAGAGAGAGATCACAACTAGGCAGAGAGCCAGGCAGAGGGAGAAGGGGGAGCAGGCTCCCCACTGAGCAGAGAGTCCTATGCGGGGCTCGATCTCAGGACCCTGAGATCACGACCTGAGCCGAAGGCAGAGGCTTAACGCACTGAGCCACCCAGGTACCCCGAAAATGCATTTTATATTAGTGTTTTAAAATAGCTCCAAGTATTTTTGTGTAGGTTAATTACTACCCTTCCAGAATCATTCTGTCTGGTCGTCTTTGTTATTTATCATTCGGCACATTAAAGAGACTTCCTCTGTATGAATATTTCATTTCTAAAACCAGAAAATACATTATTGACAAGATCATTTGTGGGGATTTTGTATATGTCTCTGTGCTCTTCCAGGGATTCTAGAAGATAAAACACAACATTTCTTACCTTCCCTATCTCAACAACTTCCCCTATCCAGAAACACAGTATTATTTTAAATAAAATATGAATAACTTTCTTAGTTCTCCATTACTAAAACAAAACAATTTGGATGTACTTTCATGAGTGAAACTGCACATATGTCTGAAGTGTCCAATTTCATCTGAGAAAATTAACAAAAATAAAAATTTCTTGTGTTGCATATTTAAAAATTTGATGACAATCTAAAATTATCATTTGCATTAATGTATTCCAAAATATGAATTATTAAATAAATCACATCGCTATAACAAAAGGCAATCTGAAGTACCTGCTTTAGCCTCAAGCATTTTGAATCTTTATTTATTTATTTTTTTAGCCTATTTTGAACACTACTAAACATTGGAAGGAAATTTTTCTAATTGGAACATTGTATACGTTGTATGCTTATTTTTTTTTTAAAAGCTACGTTTTGTTCCTATGTGATCAACATTGAAAAATATAATTCAGAGAACCTGGGATCTTTAGTGTATGTGGAATCTTCTTTACAGTATTCCCTGATTTTAGAACCCTATATTGCGAAGAGCATTTTCCCCTGGTCACTGTTTAAAGCTACCTGTAGCATTCCTGGTTGTCACAGGAGAGGGTCTGGCCCAGGAAAAAACTGAGTCACAGTGCTTTGCGGTGACATGTTTGCAAGACATCTTCCAGGAAAGGTGTCTGGAATCATTCCAGAAGCATCCAGGAGTCTCCCTTCATCCCTCCCAGTCACCTAACTAGATAGAAAGACCAACTTCTTTCCCTCAGGAGATAGAGAATTAATAAGAAATGCCTCTGGTATCAAATGTCCTTAAAGCAAGGGGGAAAAAAAAGAACAGAAGGCCATTTTGTCAACTGTTTCCAAGGCGAGCTCTATGGGAAAGGTGAAAAGAGAACACATGAAAAAAAGACTGAGTGCCTTTGCATTACATTCAGAATGAATGAGTCTAAAAACAAGCCTGTAATGAAGGAAAACAACAGAGATGGAGGACTGACACTACTCGACTTTAAGACTTCTTAGAAAGTCTTGGTATGAGCGAGACAATGGACAAATAGATCAATGGAAAAGAATAGGGAGCCCAGAACTAAACCCCACAAAAAAAAAAAAAGGAATAAAATAAAATACAGAATAAAATAAAATAAGGAATCTAGACACAGACCTTATTACACCATTCACAAAAATTAACTCAAAATGAATCAAACCTAAGTGCAAAGTGCAAAGTCATAAATCTGGAAGTGTATATAGGAGAAAACCCAAGATGACTTTTTTGAGTTTGGTAATGATGTTTTAGGTACAACCTCAAAGGCATGATCTATGAAAGAAATAATTGGTAATTTGGACTTAATAAAATTCTGCCCTAGGAAAGACACCACCAGGAAAATGAGAAGACAAGCTACAAACAGCGAGAAAATATTTTCAAAAGACATCTCAGATAAAGGACTCTTATTCAAAATATACACAGAACTCTTAAAACTCTACTACAAAAAAAAAAAAAGCCCAACAACCCATTTGAAAAGGGAGCAAAAGATCTGAACAGACACACCAAAAAAGATATACAGATGGCAAATAAGCATATGAAAAGATGCTTCCCATCGTATGTCTTTGGTGAATTGCAAATTAAAACAAATTGCAACTATACACCAATTACAATGGTGAAAATCCAAAACACTGATAACATCAAATGCTGGCAAGGATGTAGGGTAACAGAAACTCTCATTCATTGTCGGGGAGAATGCGAAATGTGGTGCAGCCACTTTGGAAGACAGTTTGGCAGTTTCTTGCAAAACTAAACATACTCTTACCATATGATCCAGCAATCATGGTCCTTGGTATTTACCCAAATGAGTTGAAAAATTATGCCCACACAAAAACCTGCGCACAGATGTTTACAGCAGCTTTATTCACAAGTGCCTAATCCAAAAGAGTTCCTGTAGGTGAACGGATAAACAGAATGGTACACACCAACAACGTAGGTTAGAATATTATTATAGCTATTATAACGAAGGAGAAATGAACTACCAAGCCATGAAAAGACATGCAAGAAACTTGAATGTAGATCTAAGTAAAGAATACAAAAGAAGCCAGTCTGAAGAGGCTACAGACTGTGTGATTCTACCTATTCGACCTTCTGGGAGAGGCCAGGCTGTACACGACAAAGATCAGTGGTGGTGGTAGGGGATAGGGATGATTAGGCAGAACACAGGATTTTTAGGGCAGTGAAACTACTCGGAACGGTACTACAGCCCTACATACATGTCATTATGCATTTATCAAAACCCGTAGAATGTACAACAGGACAAATGAACTCTAACGTGCACTGTGGAGTGATGATGATGTCTTCAGTGTCGCTCATGGACTTGAACAAATGTACCGCTGTGCCATGGTATACGGGTAGCTGGGCAGACTGAGGGACAGGGGGGTCTGGGAGCATCTGGGAACTCTGTGTACTTGCTACACAGTTTTGTCACGAACCTGAAACTGTTCTACAAAATAAAATCTATGAAAAGAAAGTCTCTAATTTGTCCTCTGCATTTAGCTTCACCTAGCAAAAAAAAAAAAAGCTACCGAAGAAGTGAAGTGACAGGCTATTGTCTCCGGACACCAGCTTTCAGATAGTCAGAGTCAGCAGCCCTGCTATCCGTACTGGGCTCCGTAAACTCATATCAGAAATGGCACTGACTCCTCTCATGGCCCTGTGTACCACCTGCGTGTTTGTATTTGTGGGTTTCATTTTCATCCTTTCTGAAGCCTTGTTCTGGAGACCCTCTGGTTTATTCCAGTCTGTGGCTTTTATTCACCTTATAAAGTAGACCTAAGGCAGAAATCAATAGGAAGACATAAACAAACAAAACTATGGAGAGACGTCTTAGAATTATGTTTTCTGACATACATTTCAGAAACATGGCATGGTGCCATATTCTAGATGATAAAGTTGCTCCCCACAGGGGATGGGTTAACAATTCTGATATTGTTACCCGTGTCTCCTGGAACTGAACAATGAAGTAAATGGATGGCAGATGGTGGGAGCCAGGTTTCTCACTGTTGGAGTGGGAGTTTATACATAAGTAAGGGGAGGAGGCTAGAATGATCCATGTGGTGATGGATTCAAGTTGGAGACATCAGTATGAACTCATGTTTAGCTTAATATAGACATAGATGGCTACATATAGAAATATTTATAGATATGTGTACAAACAGGTTCGTGTGCAGAGATGTATTTCCTTTCTCCGTCAGCAACCAGTAACAATGAGCACAGTTGGCATCCAGATCCTGGTTTCTAGTACTGTTCTCCAATAAAAGGAACCAGAGCTCCTTCAGAAAATGCTCATTTCTAGGACTAGGGACAGAAATATGCAAGAAGGTGAGCCTGGAGCATCTATAACACCAGAAAGTAAAGTGGTACTAAAAGCAAGACAAAGAAATAGCCTCACAATGATGGTTTGCCAAAGGGACGTAAGAGCCAACTGAAAGAGAACTCCGTGACCAAAGCTGGAACACTTTGTGCGACAAAATAAATAGCGTGGGGTTAAAAAAACAATGTAGACGGTAAATACCCACAAGTCTATATGGTTACAAATATATGATTCACCAAATGAATCGAGAAGAAGAGACAAATTTCCCATGCAGAAGAATTTCCAATAAAATATTTAGGTAATGCATCCTAAATCAGGCTGCGTGTGGGTCCCCAGTGGGGAAAGTGTAGTCACTCTCTTCCAAAAAGCAGAGAATGGGAAGGGAGAGAAAACTTTACAGTGGAGAAACCTGACAAACACTTGGTAAGCTGTGTGATCAAGGTCAACACCGACAGTGATAAATTACGTTGATTGTTATGTGCACTTGGTACGATGTGTTGCAAATCACTTTTGACTTCTGTGGTCTTCCTTCCCAGAAACCATAAACTCAGGCTAGGCATGAGAAAGACATCAGCCAGTTCCTATTTGAGGGACATCCTATAACATCACTGAGCAGTCTCCCCAAAACCATCAAGGTCATTAAAAACAAGATAAGTCTAGGAATCTACCACAACCAGGAGAGGCCTAATGAAACAACAGATGGTACTGAGACTTCCTGGATGGAATCTTGGAACAGAAAAAGGACATTAAGCAAAAACTAAGAAATCTGGATAAAGTATGGACTTTAGTGAATAATAATGTACCAGTGTTGATTCATTAATGTAACAAACATACCATCCTAAGATGTTCATAAGAGAAGAAATTGCATGTGGAGTATATGGGAACTTTCTGCACTATCCTCACAATTTTTCCATATGCATAAAACTATTCAAATTCTATCACTTTTTAAAAGATTTTATTCATTTATTTTGAGAGTGAGAATATGAGCAGGGGTGGGGAAGAGGCAGAAGGAGAGAGAGAGAGAGAATCTCAAGCAGGTTCCCTGCTGAACATAGAGTCTATGAGGGGCTTGATCCCACAACCCCCGAGATCATGACTTGAGCTGAAACCTAGAGTCGGACGCTCAACCAACTGTACCCCAACTGCCCCAGATTCCATCATTTCTTTTTTTTTTTTTAAAGATTTTATTTATTTAACAGATCACAAGTAGCCAGAGAGGCAGGCAGAGAGAGAGAGAGGAGGAAGCAGGCTCCCCGCTGAACAGAGAGCCCCATGCGGGGCTCGATCCCAGGACCCTGGGATCATGACCCGAGCCGAAGGCAGAGGCTTCAACCCACCGAGCCACCCAGGCGCCCCAGATTCCATCATTTCTTTAACTGAGTTTTGGCAAGCCCTTGAGCAAGTTTTAATCTCCGGGCCTCAGTTTCCCCAAGTGATAAATGAGAATAGCGATAGAACCTTTGGAATAGGGTTATCGTAATAAAGTGATATCTATTAAGACTTGAAGCCCTCTGCCTGGAACATACAGAAACACACAATAAGAGCTACCAGTTATTAGTATCATTATGATTACTCTCATCCCCATCGAGAACACTTCCCCAGACTGCTGTGACTTTTTACAATCACGATCTCCTCAATTCCAAGGGGAATTGCCTGTGCCAAGGCTCCAGTGCAGTAAGGAGTACCCTTAAAAAGTCTTTTCAGCCATGTGGCTTCTTCCCCCTATCAAGCTCGCTCTCTGCTCATCAGCAACCAGCAGTAGCTCCTGGAAGCAATCTGCAGGGAGGACAGAAGTGGAAGCAACAATTAAAAACCTGCTCAACAAATTACTCAATCAGGATTCCGAGTTCTCGCCAGGATACATTTATAAGTCATTTCCCCATCTTCACGTGTGTTGTCACCTGTCTAACAACATGAATCCTGGAGAATAAAGTCTTCTTCTTACAGTTCTGAAATTATGTCCCAGGCCCTGAAATAGGCGTCTTCTAATCCTCTGCCTGCCGCCACTCGAGTGGACCAAAAAAGCTGCAGGAATCTGAAATCGGAACCAAACTACCCTGGAGTTAAGCACTGCCTCAAAAATCAGAAAGCATGCAACAATCAGAAAGCAGAGTTTTGCCCAGCATAGGTTCTACTATGCATGTAAGCCCCATCTGTGTCTCAAAAATGGGGTGACAGAATGCAATAATATTAATGCTGCTTTTACCTTGATAAGCCTTTCCCTGCAGAAGGTCTTAGCACCGGCTCCTGTTTGGTCGATGAAAGAATTAGATCCCCAGAGCCCCACTTAATGAGGGTAGGCATTGCTTTCAGCATCACTCGTTGTCAGGGGTTTGTCTGATTTTAAGAAGCACAGAATTGCCTGAGAGCTTCAGACATCGTGGAGCGTGAGTATTTGTAAGCCTTCTCCACGTATGCTCTGAATTTCTCTCATATCTCATCTGCATGGAGGATGTGATGTTTGTGGACATTCCCCACTGCCTACGAGAAAGGGATCGAGTGAAGCTTGGGATGTTTCTTTCTGTTAGTATTAACCCTTCCTGGTGGCTTTCATCCCTGGGATGCACAGGGCACCACATGAGCTCCCCCCCAAAAAACCCGTGAGATGCTGCAAATCCTTCAGCAGATACTGATTTCCATCATGCCTTCCAGAAGTCTCAGCTCTGCACTCTGTCCCCTTCTTCTCACAAGTAAGGGATCTACCAGATAAGAAGCAGACTACAGCCAAAGGGAAAAAAATCCCTCTTAAAATATCGATTCTAGATATATTCACCAGATAATATATTATTCCTTGTTCAAGAGACTATACAGCAGCTCACGGCTATGAATGGAAATCTCATCTTTTGACCACCAGACGTGCACTCACCTCAAACAAAGAGTGCATCATTTCCCCCCAAATCTTCCTAAGCAGTATGGGGAATTGGATAAGACCCCATTCTTTCACCAAGAGGGACCCAAGAACAAATTCTACACTTGCCACTGGCAAACTGGATCACTTCCAAAATGGACCTGAACTTCCTGATCTTGAAAACCACGATCAGGACAGCAGCTCCTGCCAAAGACGGAAGAAACCCACGAGAGGGGATGCGCCCTGAGTCCAGGCCCTACCCATGAGTGTGTGGTCAGCGCTGGCCTTTACAGTGTGGAAGGAGACCCCACATTCCATACTCCATCAGTCCAGGCTCAGCTGAGAATACAGAGTCCCAGCCTCCCCAGCTCTCTGCCTGGGGAGGAAACATCCTTGCCTCGAAGACAGCGAGTGAAGTGCAAGAAGAGCTGGTAAGTTACCGCACCGGAAACAAAGGGGCAAAAAGAATGCATTTATGAACACGCGAGTTTTCAAAAACTTCTCAGCGCATCTATGGGACTGGATCTGGAGCCAGTGCCATCTGTTTGCTGAATGTCTGTGACAGAAACGTGTCCACGAATTTGGACCCCCCCCCCCCAGCTGTGCCGAGGACCCAGATGTTCCTGCGTTTCAAAAGCAACCACATCCATCAACCTCTTTGCGGGACTGGATCACTCACGCTTGTACGACTTCATTTTTCAGCAGCGGGACTAGTGGCCTTGTTTATCTACCTTGTTTTTCCCCCGATTCTTTTTTTTTTCTTTTCCTCATGTTGCTTCAAATTCAATTAAAAGCCAGCACTGTCACTAATTAACCAAGGGTGGCACGCTTGTAAACCTGGATTTGCGGGGCTGCCAGGGGAGAGGAATTCCTCGGCACTCTTTGCCAAAACCGTGTTTACCAGTTGCCGTTGCTGTCTTGGCAAGGCTGCTTGGGTGTTGTCAGGACATAGCGTAGCTGCGTAAAAGGCGTCCTTCGGAGATGGGAGCTGACTTGCGGCGTTCCCAGACTTAAATGCGCTGTGAACTAATTAACACCAGCATGAGAGTAAACACTCCAGTACCGTTACCTTGCGAATAACGGCACACAGATTTCTATGCATGGGTTTCTGTCTCCTAAAAAGAGAATGATGAGGGTTGTTATCACAGGAAGGGAAAATATTGAGGACGTAAAGCGTTGGCATCTGCTAACGGGCCGTGTCTCATCCCAGCTTCTAACAAGCTTGGAAACGCCAGGGTGCAGCCGTATTATCAGAAACATGTGTTCAAAATATTTGGCCAGAGAAGAGGGAACTGTGGTTTTGGGGGCAAGTGTGCCATCAGGAAGGTTCAGCGGAGGGGGTTGTTGGAATTTGTGCCAGAAAGACCTCGTTCCTTGCGTTCCTTCCTCCCATCTGCCTAAAAGCTCGGCTGGTATCAGGGTCGCTTGAACCCAGGGACTCCCGACCTATGATGACTTTATTGCTTATGGACACTCTGAGGGCAACACCCTCTGGGCTGCGCAGTAAAGAAAAGAGTGTGTGCTTCCTCTGCTCCTCGATCGGAAGTGACCCTGACCGTGGGAATCAGAGATGCCAAGTGCCCAGAGGGAGTGAAGTTCGAGCGACCATAGCTACATGGAAATGATGCTGATTTTTATACATTGCAATGGAAATGTGAGTCGGGTTTTTTACCTTAAAAGCTTGCCTTTAATATAGGAACACGGACCCAAAAGTCACCATTATACACATACTCGGTACCAGCACTGCCCGATAGCACTTTCTGGAATCCTGGGAATGTTTTCTGCCTAATATGGTAGTCTCTGGGCACCTTGTGGCTGTTGAGTATTTGAGGTGAGCCTCGGAAGACTGAGAAACTGAATATTTAATTGGTTATTTTGGTTTTGCTTATTTTGTTAATGAATGATGAATTTAAATATAAAGAGTCACATGGAACTGTTTCGGGCAGCCCAGCAGCTCTGTGGCATATGACCTGTGGCACGATTTTTCCATGTTGCGTGCCTTTGTCACATGCGGTACAATGAATGGGGGAGGCCGACTCTCGTATCCGTTTCTGTGCTCTGTCTACTGTAATAGTTTTGGTTGAAGCTCACGAAGAAAATCTAGCCATCCACAGATAGATATTCCAAAAGAGGAAAATATGCCCGAGAATCAAGATTTAATAAAATCAACATTTTTTTACTCCTTCATTGAAGACATTTCTAAACGAGATTAGCTTAAAAAAATCCTTGGTGCCATTTCTGAGATTCAAGCAGTTTTATCCACCGATGCTTTTGTACCAGTCCATGCCATGAGTACAAATAAAATCTAAGCAATTTTTCACAAGTAGTTTAGACATTTCAAGGCCCCTGAAATGGTATCGGAGACCTCTGGATTTCTACAGACCATACTTTTAAGAGTGCTCTCTGTCTTCCCCACACTGCACATGCCTCCTCTCCATGAAACACACATACACACACACACAGACACACACTCTCTCTCTCTCTCTCTCTCTCTCACCACCTTTTATCTAACAAGAAAGCCCAGCTTTATTCTGAGACACCTTGGAACCAACCAGTAATAAGGATTCCGTCTTCTTCCCCAAGCATTTACATTATATTTTCCAACGAACATAATGTCCACCTTAAAATGGATTCTGGTGCCATTTGTAGGAATCGTTCCATTCCTGGTTTCTCTCTCCCATCATTCGTCTCTAAGCTCAGCGTCTTCAACCTGCCCGCTAGGAAGCTCCTGCAGGGTACTCACCTCCAAATGATTACCTGTTTCTTTGACCCTCTGTTTATGTTTCTGCCATTAGGCTATGAGTTCCCTGCAAGAAAATAGCATTTACTTAAGAAATATTAACTGGATGAATGGATGTGCACATTACATACCATCCACATCTCATCCACGCTGGTCTGCTTCTCTTCTCTTTTCTGTATCACAAAATATAGCCAGTTCTTAAGAGTAAATAAATGCATGGCTCTAAGCCATTTGGGTAGACGACTGCCTGGTAATTATGAGTAGAATATGTCTAATCGGGATTTGTAATTGAAGAAAAGAGTCACGGCCTCGTTTAGCTTTCCAGTACTTAACGTAAGATTTAGCTGAAGTGGGTTCTACCCATATCATACGGCAGTGTGAATAATATATTTTATGAAATCACCTGAAACTTTATTTTTTTTTAAAGATTTTATTTATTTATTTGACAGAGAGAGAGATCACAAGTGGGCAGAGTCAGGCAGAGAGAGGGGGGAGCAGGCTCCCCGCTGAGCAGAGAGCCTGATGTGGGGCTCGATCCCAGGACCCTGGGATCATGACCTGAGCCAAAGGCAGCGGCTTAATCCACTGAGCCACCCAGGCGCCCTTCGCCTGAAACTTTAGAAGGATTCTCCACAACTGGGATCTATTTATAATTTAAGAGAGCTTCAGATGTTTTTGCTGCCCTGGATTTCATTGAGCTAAAACTTATAGAACCAAACATCGCAGAGCCCACTCTTGGCAGAGGACCCACAGCCTCACATTTCGTGGGGATTCAGCGTACCATCTTTTAGTTACCAAGTTTATTTCTGGACTGGGTACTGACTGTCTAAATTCTTTAAGGCCCCAAAGCAAAACAGTCTCCAGGGGATCGTAACACATTCTGAATTTGAGTTGCAAGGGAGGATGGCGACTGTTACTTTCGGCTGGAGCACAGAACAACTGCACTAAAATAGTGTTACTTTCTCACATGAATGTATTTTCCTAACAGTCACTATGAAGAAATTCCATAATATCTGATTAAGATGCATTCAGCTATTGATAAGAAAATCTTATATTCTAAAGGAAGCACAGTGTAGTCATATAAGAAAATAGACTGGAAATTAAAAGATCTCTCTTTTGGGGCACCTGGGTGGCTCCATCGTTAAGTGTCTGCCTTCGGCTCAGGTCATGATCCCAGGGTCCTGGGATCGAGCCCCACGTTGGGATCCCTGCTCTCCAGGAAGCCTGCCTCGCCTCTCTCTCTCCCAGTCTCCCTGCTTGTGTTCCCTCTCTCTCTCTCTCTCTCTCTCTTTCTGCCAAATAAATAAATAAAATCCCTCTTTTATTCTTGGTTTTGCCACTGTCTTCAGTGCCCCCTCCCCCTTATCTGTAGAGGATACATTCCAAGACCCCCCAGTGGACCTGAAACTGGGATAGTTCCAAACCCTGTGGATACTATGTTTCTTCCTATGCATATATCCTTATGATAAAGTTTATACATTAGTCACAGTAAGAGATGGACAACAACTCAATAAAGTAGAGTAGTTACAGCAATATACTATAATAAACGTTACGGCAAATCTTAGCAACCTCAACATAATTTTTTTTCTTTATTGAGAACCTTTCCACCTACCAGAAGCATATCAAAACTGCCAACATCACTGCTCTTGTTCTTTGGGGTCATTATTAAGTGAAATAAGGGCTCCTTGAGCATAAGCATTGTGATCCTGTGACAGCCGACGACTGTCGCTAAGGGGTGGAATTGGATACAACGTAGAGACGCCAGATGGGGTTGATGCCGGTCCTGGTCAGGATACAGCCAGACAGTGTGAGATACCCTTATGCTGCTCAGAATGTGCAATTTGAAATTTATGACTTGTTTATTTCCAGAATTTTCCATTTAATAGTTTCAGATGGTGGGTGACGATGGGTAGATGAAATCATACAAAGTGAAAGCACGAGTAAGGGAGATGACCGTAGTCACAGGAACTTGGACAAGTAATTGAATTTCTCTAGATTTCAGTCTCTTCGCTTGATATAAATCACAACTCTGTTTTCCATCTTTGGATTCTTTAAGTCCATATAATCTTTTTCTTTCCTGCTCTGAGGCACCAGCTCACACCTCTTATAGTTCTGCCTTTTACAAATATATACATTAAAAATGAAACCAGATTTCATTTCGCTTGAAAACTATTTACTAATGGACAGATTATGAGATGCAAGAGTGAGTTTCACAGTATACATGACTTTGTTGCCAATTGTCCTAAGCCAAGTGCAGGTTTAGAAACCTGGGCCCAGCGACTCTTCATGTTCTACCCAAAGGAATCACTTGTTTTGTCTGACCCCTCAGTAACACCTAGAGGCCGTGACATCTATTTTACAAATACATAAAGATGCAAGTTACTTCTTCATTTTCTGATTTGCCAAGAGCACTGATGATTTGCAAATAGAGATTCATAAACTCATGTACTTGATTAAAATGTTACATAGCAGGTGCAAGATGTAACGAGCCCATTATTTTCCAAATTCTTTATTTAATCGAAAGGAACACAGTGAATGCCCATTCACTTGGGCAAAGGTGCTCGCGGTCACGAGCACATCAGAGTACTGGCACTGCCTCCTAAGAACTTTGCCATCCTTGGGAAAGATGCACCACCCTAATCATCTCCCCCTAAACAGAATATGGTTTGAGCCTTGGTGTAACCGTTCCATCTGGGGTGAGGATGTGTTTTGTGTCAATAGTTTAACACACCTGTGCCTTCCTTCCTGCCTTCATGATCACTGCACCATGTGATCAAACACTCATCGTGAGGGGGAGGGAGGGGCCGTCATTAGTCTTAGACCATATGGTGATACACATTGCAACGAGTCAGCATGCCAAATTTGTTTGGTAAGACTTCGAGTAGAAAAGAGTGCTATGATTCCAAATATGGAGCAAGTTCAGAGAACAGAGACTTCTGTCCAGGAAGCCATAGGTCGTAAGGATCAGCTATTATCTCTTAAGAGATGATGGAAGCTGGGGCGCCTGGGTGGCTCAGTGGGTTAAAGCCTCTGCTTTCGGCTCAGGTCGTGATCCCAGGGTCCTGGGATCGAGCCCCGCATCGGGCTCTCTGCTCGGCGGGGAGCCTGCTCCCCCTCCCCTCTCTCGGCCTACTCATGATCTCTCTCTGTCAAATAAATAAATCTTTTTTTAAAAAAAGAAGGTGATGGAAGCTGGTTTGTCAGTGAACAAGGCTTGGTAGGTGGTATGAGTTTCCTATTGGGGCTGCTCATGGCAAAAAAAAAATGCAATGATAGTTATGACAATTTTTAGAAATTAAATTTACATTTTCTTACAAACCTTCTTTGAAATGTGTTTTTACTAAATAGATGTGATTTTTGTCCTCCTCTGACAACTCCAGTTACTTGCTGAATTGCAGGACTATAGTTCCAGATCCACTTACAGTGAGCAATTTGATGGATCACAGTAAATTTAACATGGTCTGGTTAATATCTACCCCATGTCCAGGAAACTGAAGTTTCTACAGACACACAGTAAACTAGAGTGGAACCAACATCCTTCAGTTCAATGACCCTTGGCAACCCATCTATTCACCCTTTGCCCTTATCATCTTTTCAAAGAATCCTAGTTACAAGATGTCATCCATTCTATTTCCTTGGGCCTACCTTGAGTATGGTGGTTCTCCCTCTCCTCTCTCACTTTTTCAGGTTTCTATTTCCTTACTTAGAAATTTCAAGATAACACTAAAACATGCTTGTACTTCTGTTCTCCTTTTTGGGATACTGCTTCAGAGTGGCTCTGTCTTTAGATTTTGAGGACCAACAAGATAAGAGAAACAAGAAGGGAATGCAGGAGAAATCAAATCGTTATTGTAGGGGATGCCTCCGAAGAAACTGAGCTTTGCCTGTTATTTAAACTGACCAAAGGAGAGCACCCCTTGGAAATTAAGGACAAGAGCTTTAAATTTGGCAATGATCAGAAGCGAAAACTTTTCTGTAAGAACCTACGCTTTTCGCTTGCGGGCGGCAGGATGATATCTGTCTTCGTTCTGTCCCTCATCAGTCCTCCCAGGAGACTCTGCTTTAATTTATGTGGCTAGCTTGCAAGACGGAGCTACCTGAGCAAGAGCTGTTTGCAGGAATAGTAAATCAAAATAACATCACAGTCGCTTCAAACAATGTTTTCAAAGTTCAAGTTCGGAACAAGTGGTTCAGGCTTCGAATACCGTGGGCTCCACACCTGCCCTCCTTCTCAGCTGTGTCCTCAACGACGTCATGCAAAACAGTGAAAAGGGCGATTCCATTTCCATAGGTTACATTCACCTTGCAGAAGTGAAGACATCAAAAAAAAAAAAAAAAAAAGAATGAAAAGGAAAAAAAGGACAAAAAAAACCCCAAGCCATCTTGGTTTGGGCTGAAGTACTAAATAAGCACAAGATAAAAATCACAGTAGAAGTGAGTGTCATTGAAATAAAGTGACTTTTTTTTTTTATCACGAGGCTATTTTCAGTTAAGTTCACTCTAATTCTTATCTTTATTCATCCTACAGGTTATAGATAATGCATGACCATATTAAAATTCTCTTCTTGATCTGAATCTCCCTATCTCTGGTAGACAAGCTGGGTCCTTGACAGCTTGATTGTATGCATGTTGTTTTTTAAGAGACAACAACACAAAACCTTTAAAGTTGGAATTTCCTGATTATTTCAGGCCAAGTTCTAGAGACTAGACTGCCCCGACCTTGCACAGCACTTTTAGAGAGCAGCAGTAATTGAACAAAGTAATTTGGAGTAAATTAGCAGAATTAAGGGAATAGGTGATCTGGATTTTTTTTTTAAGATTTTATTTAGTTATTTGAGAGACAGAGAGATAGCAAGAGAGAGCAGGAGTAGGGGAAGCAGCAGGCAGAAGGAGAAGCAGGTTCCCGCTGAGCAGGGAGCCTGACGTGGGGCTCGATCTCAGGACCCTGGGATCATGACCTGAGCCGAAGGCAGACACTTAATTGACTGAGCCACCCAGGTGATCTGGATGTTTTGTTTTATTTTTTAAATGTTTACTGAAGTATAATATACATATAGAAAATTAAAAGAATAAAATGTTAACAGCTCAGTTTGGTGAATCTGCAAAAAATGAACACAGCCCCATCACCATCAACCAGATCAAGAAGTAGAACATTAACCAGCACCCATGAAGCCCCCCAGCCGCGGCCCACCCATGCAGTCTTCCCCAAAGTAATCATTCTCATGGCTTCTCTCCCCGTGGTTCAGGTTAGCCAGTGTTGGAAAGTGATAGAGACAGAATTATGCAGCGTGCCTTCTTTTGTGTCTGGCTTCTTTTTTGCTCTAAGTGTGTTTGCGGAGGTCCATTTATAGACCTATAATATACCAAGTGGCCAGGAATATTTGGATCTCACAAATAGCGCCGTGACCAACATTGTTTTGTCACAAATGCAGAAGCATTTCGGTTGAGCGCATACTCTGGGGTCATAAAGTGTGTGTGTTGTACGCATTTGGAGATACTGCCAAATTCTTTCTCAAGGTGGCTTTATCAATCCACACACCCATTTGAAGTGTGGGAAGCTTCCAGTTGTCCCATGTCCCCACAGTCCCTTGGCATTGTCAGTCTTTGTTATTTTAGCCAATTTGATGGGTGTATAGGGCTTTCACGTTTTAGCTTTAATTAGAATTTCCTTGACAACTAATGAAGGTGGACACTTTTCATATGTCTATAGGCCATTTGGATGTGTTCTTTGGAAGTGCTTGTTAAAATCCTGAGCTCATTTTTCTACTGACATGTCTTTTCATTATTAACATGCAAGAGTTCTTTATGTATTTCCAGTAGAAGTCTTATGTTATACACAGGCTTTGTCACTGGAGTCCCCCTCTCTGTGCCTTGCCCTGTCACTCTCCTAATGGTTCTTTAATGAACATATGTTTTAATTTCAATATTTTCCATTTTACCAAAATTTTCCTTATTATTGGTGCTTTTGGATTCTTGTTTAAGAAATCATTTCCAGGTGCTGGGTATTAAGGAGGGACGTGTTGGGAGCACTGGGTGTCCTAATGCAACTGCTGAATCATTGAACACCACAACAGAAACTTCCCAGGCACTATGCGAGGGCTAACTTAATGTCATAAAAGAAAGAAATCATTTCCCATGCAAGTGGCATGGAAATATTCCATTACCTTCTAGAAGCCCTAGGGTTCTTACTTTTTTCATTTAGGTTTATATATCACTTTGAATGATAAGTTATATTGATTTATATACCTCACCCTACACCATTCGTTGAAAATACAGTCCCTCCCATAACTGCATTGCCGTGACACCTTTGTTACAGTTCAGGAGACTCTATGTTTGTGGGTCTATTTCCAGATTCTCTGTTCTGTCCCATTGGTCTATTTGTCTGTCATTAAGCCAACCCCTCACTGTCTTCATGATATAGCTTTACAGTAAGTCTTGGTATCTGGTAGTGCAAGCCCTCTGACTTTTTGTTTCAAGATAGCATTTCATTTACATATATGTTTTCTAATAAACCTGACAACCCCAGCACAGCAATACACCAGCAACAAGAAGACATTCTGCGAACATGGAATCTGCTTTTTTTTTTTTTTTAAGATTTTATTTATTTATTTGAAAGAGATCACAAGTGGGCAGAGAGGCAGGCAGAGAGAGAGGAAGGGAAGCAGGCTCCCCGCTAAGCAGAGAGCCCGATGCGGGGCTCGATCCCAGGACCCTGGATCATGACCTGAGCAGAAGGCAGAGGCTTTAACCCACTGAGCCACCCAGGCACCCCTGGAATCTGCTTTTATTTGTTTATGTATTCTCTAATTTCTGCCAACAGTGTTTCTAGGTTTTAGTGCAGAGGTCTTGCACATCTGCTGGAAGTATTTGACAGTTTTTGAGCTATTGCAAATGGCATCTATTATCTTTAAATTTAAATTTTGTAATGATTTGTTTCATTTGACCCATTTTGCCCATATCTTATCACTGAACAATTTAGTCTACTATGAAATGCTCTATCTTAGTTGAAAATGGAAATTGAGGGGCGCCTGGGTGGCTCAGTGTGTTAAGCATCTGTCTCTTGATTTCAGCTCAGGTCATGATCTCAAGGTCATGAGATTGAGCCCCACATTTGGCTCTGTGCTCAGTGGGAAGTCTGCTGGGGATTCTCTCTCCCTCTCCCTCTGCCTCTCCTGTTCTCTCCCTCCCTCTCTCTCTCATTTCCTCAAACAAATAAATAAGTCTTTAAAGAAAAAAGGAAAGTGGAAATTGAGAACTACTTAGATTACAACAGTTTTGTCAGCAGGATAGCCTCTGTACATATGAAAAGAGAAGCCTGCTTTGCAGAGACACTAACTATATTGGCCCCATAGTGATCCCAAGGGTAATAAGAGAGAACGTGAGGATTTTTGCTCTGTTCTGAGATTCTCTCCTACTGGGAGACTGTGTGTGGCGATCTCCACCTAACTCGAAGTGAAGAGTTAAGTGGGCTAAGTCAGTGGCTACAAGGAAGGTGCAAGGGGCGGGCATGTAACTCCCCCACCGTGCAAAACACCTTCCGTGTAGATGAGCCAAACTGCTAGTTACTTGTGTACGGCTCTATCATTATCTCGTGTACATCCGCCTCCAATGGGAGCTGTCAGAGTCACGTCCGGTTGCGCGTGGAGAGGTGCCGTATCTCTCCTAAGTCATTCATGTCAGTTGCAGAACTAACTGGTTAGAGGTAAGAACAGGAGAAAAATAGTGTCCTGTGTGACAGTGATCAGAATATGGTGGTGGAGTGTGGGAAGCCAAGAGAGACAGTGGGAAGATAACAGAGAGTCATGAAGAATAAGAAGTTGTGCACTCAATGGTTGATTCCATCTGTCTCATAGCTTGATGGGTTAAGTCCCATATTTCAGCAATGGGAATCTTAGGGCTCTTTTCTTCCTGGCGAATGCACATGGAAAATCTGTATAACACAACCAGTAAAATAAACTCTAGCAAGGGAACAATCTTCCTTAAGCCTAGAAAAAGTAAATTTAATCCTAGAAAAAGTAAATTTTATTTCCACACACTTTTATGTATACTTCCAACAGTAAAAGTAAATGTATGAGTTGTTCAGAACAGGGTAGTTTTCATCTTATAGGGAAACTGACAGTCAAGGAAATTAGTGACCGATGCCTTCATAGAGAGCTGGACTGCAGGACTTTTGAACCTGGCTGTAGAACTTTTTCATTAAAACTATTTGGATATTTTAATGTTATTCCTCTAAGAAATGCCCCTTGGCATCCAAAGCATAGGCGTAGTGACTTAGAACATATCTGAAATGCGTCCAATGTCTACTCCTCTTCTTACACAGTGAACACTTGTCTACTTTTGAGTATTTCACCATTTACAGGAGCTGCCTTTGGGTAGTATCTTCCCTAGGCCTCACATTTTGGCTTTTGTTCTATCTCGGGGTGCCAAACGATGAAACAGTAACCCAGCTACACAGAGGACAGAATGGGGCCTTTTTTTTTGGACAATGGAGTATAATCAGTAATATAAGCAAAGAGACTCATTTGATCCAAAGCAACTTCTGAAACATCAAGAAGAAAAGACCAAACAGAATCAAAGTGCAAATAAACACCATCAGAACTGACAAGCAAGGGGCGCCTGGGTGGCTCAGTGGGTTAAAGCCTCTGCTTTCAGCTCAGGTCATGATCCCAGGGTCCTGGGATTGAGCCCCACGTCGGGCTTCTCTGCTCAGCAGGGAGCCTGCTTCCCCCCCCTCTCTCTGCCTGACTCTCTGCCTACTTGTGATCTCTGTCTGTCAAATAAATAAATAAATAAGATCTTAAAAAAAAAAAAAAAAAAACGGACAAGCAAGCACCAGGCTCTGGAAGCAACGAAGACATAACCGAAAGGCTGAAGGCTTGTTCTGACAAACCCTACATTTTGTTTTCCCTCCCTCTCTGCTTTACTTTGTTTGGGATTGGGGTTTTTTTTGTTTGTTTGTTTCTTTTTTTTTTAATTTCCTGAAATCAGATTAACAATTCTTGGATCAGCAGCTAAGGGAAGGCTAGGATAAGAAATAATACAACAAACAGGAAAGAAATGACTGAGCTGTGGGTCTAGACATATAATTTCTCAGTCCCCACTCTAGCCACTAATACCTGGGTGACTTCAATCAAGTTGCATGACCTCTCACCCCAGCCGCAGACTCGTCTGTACAGTGAGAGTGCTTGGCTTGATGTCATCTAGTATCCTGGCTAGCGCGAGGCTCCTGGGAGGAACTAGCACAGAGGAGAGAAGTAGAGGCACAGATGTAACTGACGAGGACCCTAAAAGGGTTTCCAGTGGTTTGCCTCCTTTGGACTTGCTTTTCCATTCCCAAAGCCTGGAGATGGAGTTTTAAAGGACGTAACCTGAAAGGACTGGGAGAAAAATGACTTTGAGTATTCGCATGATATATTTGTATTTGAGATATTGAGGTATTTGAGATATTGTGGGGAATATAAACATGTTGAAGGCACAGTCTTGTCACAGAGGAGTTTTGCTCTCCATGGAGAAGACCCACTGTACAAATATGCATTAGTGTTGCAAGAATCCAAATAAGTCCGAATGAGCTGCTAACATTACAAAAGTATAAACACTGGCCCCAGTAGGAATTCTGAGATACATGGTCTGCAACTGGAGAGGGCCTGAAGAAACTTGAAGGAGAGGCTTGGAGAATAAACTTCCAAACAGGCAGATATGTAGAAGATAGGGCATACCGTCGATCCGAACAGGATAATCAAGGTATTGGGTGTGTAGAAATGAAGACATGTCCCAGGAAGAGAACCAAGTCATCTTGGATCAGAGGGACTATTTGCAGCCCTGGTAGGAGGGAGTATTGGAGGAGGCAGGGAACATTTTTGCTAGATATCAGGACTGAAGAGGATGGACTTCTGATCGTTAAGGGGGAGCTAAAAATGGGAAAGGATTACGTGAGACAATTCAATCTTTTAGAAAGACCAAACCAGGGCCAATTGGAAGAATTGATGACTTGAAAAAAAGAGAGGAATAGCAAGGGTCCAGTTAGACATCTACTGACGGTGTCAGGCATAAATGAAGACTAAAGCAGTAAAATGGAAAAATCCAGTATTGAAGGATGTTCCTCACTACAGTCTCCCTTTTTCTGTCTTCCTTTCCCTTCCTGATCTGAAGAAGGCTCTGGCAATGAGGTAATACGGATAAAATTGGACTTCCACTCATCAAGCCTAAACAATGATCCTAGCCCCTGCTGGTGGTCTTTGGTCGGATGACACAGAATTCATTTTGTAGCTTGTCTCATGGGGGCCTCTGGGAAAATGGTTCACTCGGGTGACCTTTTGTTTTCACATGACTATGGAGATATGACCCAATCCCCACCCTTAGTTCAAAAAGAAAACAAATCCTTTTCATTACTTTGTTGGCTCTCCTCGCTTCTTGATCTTGGCCAATTTTTTTCCAGGGTCTCCTTCTATCTGCTCTCCTCCCACGATAATATTCTTATATGTTTTGTTCCCTTGGTGCCAAAGACACACTCTTTATGTGGTGAAAAAGAGTAGATCTCACCAAAATCGCTCCGGTCTAGCTGTCCATAGCCCAGTGATAATCGCTCCACTATCTGAAAGAAAAATGTGATTTTACCACAAACACTCCCATGATGATTCAGCCTTAAACTCTTGCCAGAGGAGGACTACGCCATTTTCCCCCCCTCTCCTCAGCATGCAGGCTGCTGTGAAGAAGCATCTGCTGCCTAATTCTTTTCTATATTAGGATAAAAAGCTTTTTGGCTTGCTGATTTCAGGCCCTGAGGAAAAGAGAGAAAAAAGATTTTCTCATAACATCTTTATTGCACAACCAATCAGTCTGTGTCCTGGGAACCTCAGGCGTGTGTGCTCAGGGATGAGCCATAAGATCAATCGCTCAGAGATGATGGGGCCGAAGGCTGGACAAGATGTACTCACTCTAGGGGTACAGATGGTATCCATGAGCAAGAATCCTTTCGCTGGGGTTGCTTTAACACCCAGACCATTTTCACTGTCTCC
Organism: Mellivora capensis; assembly: GCA_004024625.1. Taxonomy (NCBI): domain Eukaryota; kingdom Metazoa; phylum Chordata; class Mammalia; order Carnivora; family Mustelidae; genus Mellivora; species Mellivora capensis. The sequence continues at coordinate 90,715 of PISX010001797.1, forward strand.
TTATCATATTTAGGAAGGCCAGCATTTCCTAAAGATTACCCGGACATGGCTTTTGATCCTGACCGTTCCAATAAGGGATTGGAGGGCCAGATGAAAAAGAATGGGATCTGGGAAGAAAAAGACTCATCCATAAATGGGTGTGTCCTTGAGAACATTGTTGAAAAGCATCTCAAGGGAAAAAAACAACAACAACAAAACACTGGGACTGTTGGCGGTGGTGGTTTTCCCAGTCAGGTCCCTCTGTGCCCCAAGGGCTGCTTTGGATGAAGATAGTGGCTTGATGTTCAGGTTAAGATGCCTGACCCGGGTCGGAGGCTGGGAGGCTGGAAGGCCAGGGAGGCGGGAAGGCTGGAAGGAGCACAAACTTGTTAAAACCTGTTGGCCTCTCTCTCTCTCTCATGAGAAGACTAGGTAGGAAAGTTCTGGAAAAGCTGTCCTATGTTTCTCTGTCTCTCCCGCTCATCCTGCAGCTTTCTGTGAGCGGGCACTGTGCCCGCTCTGTGTCGCAAGCATCAGTAACCTGTATTGCATCCCTGGGCATCATTCAGAAGTGACCAGGGAGGCCCACGGACTCCCCGGGAAACAGTCACGTCTGCGGGGCTCGGGGGCTGTGTTTCTGTTTCGATCTCGTAACATAGTCATGAAAATAGTTACGTCTTTCCCGTTGTACTTGGAGCGCCCTTGTGGACACAGGGGTCTGGAGGCTGAACGTGTTTTGAGCTCGCCAATCCCATGGGTCATACTCCTTGCAATTATTCTGTAAGGGCCAGAGAGAACGCAGCCTCCTTTTTTGTTCGGTAAGGTGGAGTTCATGGCCAAAGGGAGGCCAATCACAATCACAAGGACTAATTAAAACAAAACAAAAAAACCCCCCAAAACAAAAAAGAAAACATCAAGGTGTTGGGAGGAAGACTTTATTAAGTGATAACCATATGGTTCTCAGCAAAACCCATCCTTGATGCCCCCAGTCATAACATAGCAGCTCTGGGTTTAACAACGTAGCTCTCAAAAGACTTCCCTTTCAGTTGTGAGCAATACAAAGATTTCAGCTTCCTGCTCCCTGGCTGGGGTTGATGGGCCAGGGAACAATTTTTATTAGGTTTCAGTGCATCTACGGTGCTTAAATAAGAGACTGAAGCGGGGACTTGTTCCGTGCTGTAGGGTGATAAGTTGCATTAATTTTTATTTTAGGCTGTCTCCAAACATGGCTTTTATAGACTAATAAAAAAGCAATTTTTATAAGTTCACAAAAAACAATGAGCACAGTCAAGCATAAATATCTTACAACCAGGGCCAGAGGAAAATGATGAACTAAAAAATCTGCTGAAAATGGCACAAAAGAGCACTATACCTGGATGCTGCCTTCTCAAGGCAAATTACACCTTCTCCTAAATGGAAGATTCTATGATTGTAAATTTCCACTGTTGAGTCCTCCCCGTTCTCGTCCCTCTACGGTCAGATCGCAGGCTCCCAACCCTCGACTAATTTATGCATATCTTACTCTTGAGAATCAACCTCAAAAACTCAGCTTTTGGGTGTAATACCACCCATTAATATCAGCCCTCCAATTCCCATACACTTTTTCACAATATCCTAGGAAACACTGAAACCGTAATAGGAAATCTTCCAGGCAAATTACTCCACAGTCATATCTGGGCTGGATGTCTTAGACATGCATGAGCAGAATCTCTCTGACTTAACACCTAAAGTGTATTTTGGATAACCATCTTATTAAAGCTATCCCTGAAAGTGTTTGTTTTGTTTCCTCAAAGATTTTATTTATTTATTTGAGAGAGAGAGAAAGTGAGACACAGATCATGAGGGGAGGGGAAGGGCAGGGGCAGAGGGAGAGCAGGGAGCCCAACGCAGTGGGGCTCCTTCCCAGTTCCCCGGGATCATGACCTGAGCCCGAGACAGACACCTCCGGAGCCACCCAGACACCCTGATTCCTGAAAGTTTTTACACATCAGCAATCACTGCGTTGTTTATACAATTATGATGTGTATGTGAAATACATGATCTCAATTAATGTTTAATGTTATGCACTGAGAGAATTTTCCCGAAAGTTAAAGAAAAAAAAAATCAGTGACTCCACAAAATCTTTTATTTCCTTATGGCCAAATGTGTAATGACCCTGGATGGCTGACAACAGTTCTGACTTCTGATTCTGATTCTGATTCAAGAGCCAATCTGGGCTCTTGGAGTTACCCTTTCTGTTTAGAACATAAATCATTGTTCTTACTACTTCCGTGAATTTCGTGTTTCAGCCACACTTTTAGCCTGATGTGAGGATTTTCCATCCTCATGTCATGCAAAAAGGAAAAGAAGTAGGTAGCGAAGAAATAAAATACCCATGAATTTTGTACTTAGACAAAGCATCTAGACTTTCTTAGGACTTCAGCTGGTGAAACTTTGCTATAGTGCTCATTGTTGAGGTGTTTTATTTGTTTTTTAGAAAGATAAAAGCAGTACCTAGAATTGAGTTGGAGGTCCTACTCACAAGGTAATCCATGTACATGATGTCTTTGTTCCTGACATTTTCTTCACTGCGTAACCCTTAGTGGAAGCATATAGGAGGTGGGGGAACTTCTATATAATTTCTACATAGAAGGGATGTGGCGGGGTTCAAGAGTACTTGTTTGAGAACTGGCTTTATCTAGCAAGCGCATGATATTACTTAAGTTGCATGTTTATTTGGAGGATTATAGGGATTTCTGGAAATTATAATTGTATATACTATTTAAGGTGATGCTAGCAGCTGAAACTAGCAAATTCAAAATCTCAGTGGATTCACACAATGGAAGTTCACTTCTTATTCATATGAAAGCCTGAAGTATATTCATGGCCAAGTGGATTTTCTTCAAGTATTCATTCCTGACCCAGGCCCCTTCGGTGCTGGGGCTCTGACTTCAACAAGTAACTTTTAAGGACACAAAGATTTCAGCATCAAGCTGCGAAAAGAGAAGAGAAAGGAAGGGATTTCCTTGTCCATAGATCAGGCCCAAAAGTACCCTATCCCCTTGGCTGGAACTCATTCACAGGGCCACACTTTACTGCAGCAGGGGCTGGAAGATGGGAGTTTAGCTGTGTGTCCAAGACACTAAAAATCGGTTTGGCCAATCAGCTGGCAATCTCCGCCATAGACCTCAACTCCACCATCCGAGTCTGCCCCAGTAATTTCACTGGAAGGAATGTGAGTCAAGTTTCCAACTGCCCACCTTAGAAGAATCACTGATGACCATGGGATTCCCAAAGAGCACAGCAAACACACAGGGGCCCTCCCTCTGAGGCTTCTTTCAACCAGGCTCTGCTCTGCTGCCTCATTCGTAATCCTCGCCGCTGTAGAGATCATCAGCTAACTACCAGGGATTACATTAAAGGATGGGATTCGTGTGCACAGAAGTTACATTTCAAACCTTGGAAATGGAGTCTTCTCATTTCCTTTTTTTCCTAATTTGGCATTGATTTTCTTCATGCTTGAATAAGCATTTTAATTCTGCCAAGGTGGAAGTTCAAATTTGCAACATTTTTCATTTCAAAAACGAAAGCTAAAAACGTCTGATTAATTTTCAAGAGCTAGAAAAGGTTAGTTTTTTCCCACCCCCACATAACACAAAAATGGATGTGCTAATTTAGCTGAAATGTTATGAAATATGTACTATTGGGTTGAAACCAAGTATGGAAATTCCATGAACATTTCCCACTGTGATATCTCCTCAGAGACACCTGTTCACATCCTACCAAACAGATTTCTATTCCCATCATTAAAATGTAAATACATCCAATATCGTAAAAGAAATTTACCTACCAATTTGGGGATGTCTTAACTCCCTGAGCAAGTTTGATCCTTTGCAACGACATCACCTCTGACTCTAGTACTAGAACAATACCTTAAACGTGTGTACATGAAAACTAGCAGTAACTGTCAGGTTTCTATTCTGGTTATCTTCAACTAAGCCTTTCAATCTATGGTTACAATTTCACTAGAGTTTACATTTCCTTCCATAAATAATTTTCAATGACCAACTAGCCTTAGAACACTTTGATTCTTAATGAAATGATTAGTGCTAGGACAGTTGCATGTCAGATGTAGAACTTTTTGGAAGCCAGTTTCCCACAGCATTTCAAGTTCTTGGAATTCCATTGATGATGTTCTCACACTATGCATGCTCAAAAATTCACTGGCAACACACATCTGTGTTTACCCTTCTAATCATGACAATACCCACAGTACTTTTCATATTCCTAAAGGACTGAGTAATACCTTCAGAATCCTAGAAGACAAACATGACTTATGTTGGACCTGAAATTATCCTACCATCCATAATAGGAAGAATCTAAAATTGGAAATCACTCACATACTGAAAGCAGAAGACTGTCAGAATCCCAGTTTTCTGGCTCCAGGGTAAATTAATACAATAGAAGGAACTGCAAAGTAATGAACAAAAAGACACTGTCCTGCTTAGATGGGCCTTTGGAATCTTTTTTTTTTTTTTTTCCTTCTTCGTCTGCATTCGAAATCAATTCTGTTTGAGTTAGGGAATTTTTTCAATATATGGAATATCTACCATCATGCATCTTGCCACATATTTGACAACAACAAAAACACGTGGAGGCAATCACAGGATGGAGGGAAGACTATCAGTCTTTCCATTCATGGAGAGAGGCAACAATGCTTCACTCTTGATTAGCTTTCCTAATAGGGACTGAGAAAAAGGAATATAGGTACCAAAGAGTTAAATTCTGACAAATCTGGGGTGTAATCAGAATCAAAGGACTGGAAAGCACTTGAATGAAGTCAGACATGCTAAATACGTTTGTCACCATTCATCTCCCTCTCTTGGCCACCATGTTAATAATCACATCACTCTCTCCCATCTGGCCCAGGTATGGGTGAAAAATTGTTCTCAACATAAAGTTTTAGCTATCGACTACCAATTGACAATCGATCCAAGTTGTAACTCAGTGTAAAAATCTGTTGTCATCCTTGACATACAAGATCCCTGGGTGGGAATCAGAGGGAAAGAAAAGTTACCTTGACCTTGGAACTCTCTCTGTAGATTCCTATGCTCATCTCTACAATGGTCATTGTCACTTACATTATTTCTAAGGTTTTCGTCTCATCTGACTTTGCTTCCAGAAGCTTTTAATGCCTTTCTGGCAAGTACAACTGTGGAGATCACACGAAGGGCGAAGAGCGTGATTGAGACAGAAGTCGTACTTCCATTATCTACAGGGTACCTTTTCCCTCTCCTGAAGTTCCACCAGTTATCAAGCTGGGGGACACACAGGCTGTCAAAGGTAGTAACCTCAAAAAATACAGACCAGGAGAGAAACCAGTATGGCAGGGTGGAGGGACAAAATGGGGCTTCCAGGGGCTGGTTTCTCATTTCTGGGTCTTCAAAGAGTAAAATCTCTCCTGGCCCATAGATTTTTAGTCATCTGGTTATATACTGGAAATTAATTCTGGATCAGGGACAAAAACAATACCTATTTAAAACCACATGGCTAGCAGCTTTTGTTCTAACCTCAAATCTATTTTATGTATCTTACTCTTACCTGCCCTGAATATCCTCGGTAAGGTTTCATTTTTTAAAATCATACAATATTGTTTTTAGACATCTTAAATCCCTTTTGGAACAAGGCAAGACATAAATACATAAAAATGAATTCATATATAAATACACCAAAATCTCCACCATGAGTGATTTTATGTTTCACAGTCCACAAATCTTCCACAGAAGGTTAATTTCTTCTGGAAATTGCTTACTTGTTTTGGGATTGCGTCTATTAGACAAAGAGATCTGTTTTTCAAATTATTCAAGAGAAATATGTTAAAGGCATGCTAATTTATCTAAGAATAACATCACTGATGTTACCAATCTTATGTTCATATTTATCTGCTGGTACAAAGTCCTTCATTGCACTTTTCAGATACTGTCGGACCTCTTTTTCCACACGGAGGAGCTAAAGCTGTTAAAAGTGTGCCACATTGGGGCACCTGGGTGGCTCAGTGGGTTAAGCGTCTACCTTCGGCTCACGTCATGGTCTCAGGGTCCTGGATGGAGCCCCTCATCGGGCTCTCTGCTTTGCAGGGAGCCTGCTACCCCCTCTCTCTCTGCCTGCTGCTCTGCCTACTTGTGATCTCTCTCTCTGTCAAATAAATAAAATCTTAAAAAAAAAAAAGTGTGCCACATTTAACCAACGTCTCAGGAAACACCAGAAGTACAAGAAACTATGAGAAGTTGGCTCTTGTCTCCAGGGATTAATATTCCCTTGAGAGAAGACATTATTCTTTTTATTTATGTCTATGAAATCTTGCTTTTAACTTGACCAAGCTGAAGAAAATTATGTTTCTCTGGCAGCTGATAGACTGGGAAATTAAGTTTGAGAAATCAGGTCACTTGAAGGTGCAGTCCTTATCCTTACCATGTCCTCATCCTTGAACCCATCCTGTCATCACAGACTTAAATCTGGCTCTGAACTCGTCCATCAGTTTTGTTTCCTCTATTCGTGTTTGCAGGTTAGTGGAAGAAATGCGTGGTTTTGAGATTGGCAGGGGAAAAGGTCAGGTGAAAACAAAGCTTTCTTGCAGATTTTTTTTTTTTCCCTGACAGTAGTGTCCTTTTCTCCTTTGGAGTTCTCAATGCATTTCTTAGTTTTGAAAGTATTTTCCTTTTGAAGCCTTCTCACCAAAGCTGTTGGCGGGATTTATGACAAGTGTAACTGGCGGCAGACAAGAGCTGTTTCTTTATTCTATACCTGCCAAATTTGTTGCTTTTTACTTGGGCATTTGTAACCATTGGTGGTTTCCGCCATAGTGTCGAAATGAACTAGGTTCCATGCAAAGAAGTGGCCTATTGTCTTGTTGACAAGAGGAGGCTTCTTATCATCCTACGCAATAAAATTAAACCAGCTTTTTGCTGTGTCCATTATTTCTGTGTCAGGTTCATGGTGTCCATTATTTCTAAGACAAACAAAAATAATATGGAGTTATCATTACTATTATTACCATCCTTACTGAATAGCTTAAAAAAAGAGTAATTAAATAGCAATTAAATGGGGGACTGAAAAGCATGCAGAAAATCAGAATTTAAGCCCAGGAAAATCTGAACTCAAAACATGGATTCCATACCACCCCCCATTCACCACAAAGGTTCTCTAAATACATTTCACCCAGGCTTCCAACTTTTCAAAATATACCACCCTGGGGGGGGGGGGCGCTCACCTTCACCCCCCTTTCAAGGAGAACTGAAGATGCCTTAATTCCTGGAATGATACATGGTATCATATTTGGTTTTATTCATAGTGAGTTACCTTTGAGCTCTTGGGTCATTTGAAGTGTTCAGATTTAGTGCTAGAATTCAGGAACCAGTGAAAATAAATCACCAAGTCCTATAGCAAGACTTGCATGTGTATTTTTCGAAACACAAATAAAAAATAATTGCCAAATGTGATTGGCATATTAATAAAACCAGGCACCTTATTTGGACTTCAGTTATTTTCATTTTAATATTTCACGAAAATTTTAAAGACATTTGAGGAAATTTTGACTTTTGTCAAAATTTAATTTTGTCAAAACTACTCCGTTTTCTCCTTGCTCTGAATTTTTTTTTGTTTTGCATTTGTGAAATGTGGTTTGATCCAGTAAAAATGACACAGAGCTTATATAAGACTGTGTCTGTCCACCAGAAGTGACATTTGCCCAATGTAGTCTTCTTTTCACTTTTCATAGAACATTCTGGATCTCGAATACTCTCACAAAGCAATAGAGACAGCTATATGCTGTTTTAGAAACATGTTATTTCCGCTCTTTTTCTTACCCCTTACCCAGGCATATAACAGCAAATAAATAAGTCGAATTTTCTGGAGTCTGAGAATTGTCACCTTTCAGTCCGTGTTGTAATTGTTCACTGATTTGATTAAGAGCGATTTTTGAGTGCCTTGTGTCCGTGCCAGGAGCCACACAGGCATGGGGGCTATGGCAGAGGAATAGAGTTTTCTGGGTCCTCGGGGGATCACAGGTCAGAGAGTGAGGCAAAGAGTACCTGAAATCAGTGTGGTGAGGGTTACAGAAGGGGGAAGATGGGGTGTTTTGTGAACCAACAACAGAGGACTTAATTTACCCTGGAGGTTTGGAGGATCAGAAACATCTTCCCTGAGGAAGTGCTGACCATGCTGAGAAGTACAGGAACTGGCCAGATGGGAAGAGGCTGGGGAGGGGTAGTCAGGCTTTCCTGCAGCATGAGCCACTTTTGTGAGGGACAGAAGGTCAGATAAGAAGCTGGCATCTTGGGCGCCTGGGTGGCTCAGTGGGTTAAGCCTCTGCCTTCAGCTCAGGTCATGATCTCAGGGTCCTGGGATCAAGTCCCACATTGGGCTCTCTGCTAGGCAGGGAGCCTGCTTCCTCCTCTCTCTTTCTGCTTGCCTCTCTGCCTACTTGTGATCTGTCAAATAAATAAAATCTTAAAAAAAAAAAAAAAAGAAGCTGGCATCTTTCCGTGTCTAGAGTTCATTGCCACCATTCGGGACATACTTCAGAAGACCATTTTGCCAATGTCTAAAATCAAACTTTTGGTTCTGTGTTCCCTTCTTCCCCTACTTTGGTTATTTTTCAACTCTTGGCTAAGAGAAGAAAGAGATAAGGATAAAAAGCCAGAAGAGGTTTCTGCAGTATTAGCAAGGAGCTATTTCAAGAACATTTCAAGGGAACAATAATAATTTGTTATTTCTTGCCACAGGCATTGTGATAAATTCTTCTTTTAATTTGATACTTAGTATAAGTCTATGAGATCGATATTTTCCTTATCCACCCCCCCCCCCCAACACGGAGAAAACCAAGACTTGGAAAGTGTACGATTTTCATTCTGTAGGAATTAGAGTCAGAATTTGAAACCAGATGTCTCTGACTCAAAAGCTCAACATTAATGGCTCTCCAGAGCAGCAAAGGCACAAAGGTGACTTATCAAGAACATGTCTGGGAACACTGACAGCTCAGCTTAACCAAAGGCAGCAAAGCACAGAAGATGAGGCTGGAAGGTTGGGCATGATAGGGGAAGCATGGAAGGAAATCCTTGGCTGTCTCCTCAAAGCCCAGTTTCTTTCCAATGAGATAACTTCCAGTCATCACCACCCCATGCAGGTGTATCTGACCATCCCCAGCAAAAAGGGCTTCCAGTTTCTAGAAGAACTTCAACTCCCTTGTCAGGAAATAGTTCAGGAACATAGACCATAACTGATTGGCACTCATCACTCCCCAGCTCACTGGGATGCTTTGAGGAATGGCAAGGGACACACCTCAGTGAGTGTGACTCAAGTGGACCAGTGAGAAGGCAAGAGGGGGTTTCTGAGGTGATCTGAGATAAAGATTTATCAATTAAAAAAAAAAAGCCTAGTGAAAGAAATGTCAAGTCAAGAACTTCCATAGTCATTTTACCACCAGCCTAGGGGAGAACCCACAGGATGTCTGATCTGTTAAATGGGGATATTAATAAAACCACCTCACAGGGTTTTGGGAAGGAACATATGTATATCTATCTTAGCACCTGACGCTCAATAAATGGGAGTTTTATAAGTTAAATCACGGTGAAGCCTGTCTGTCTCTGAGGAGGAATGAAATAGTAGTTATATTTGACTTCCAGGGTTTTAATCCTTACATTTAATACTTATTGTAATAAGTCATGTTTCAGGGTAGATTTGCTGTGTTTGCTTATTTTATAATTTGTATTATTGTATTCTATTTGTATTATTTATAAATAAGTAATAGAAATGGTAAATTTACCATTTCTCCAGATTTGGGGCAAGGAAGAGAAACCAGCTATGAAACTGATCACGGTATAAAAAATGACCAACCCTCAAACACTGGGATTGGTATCCAGCTCAGGTTTCGTACCTCCCAGCACCTCTGAACCAAAAGGAAAAGAGGACTTTCTGTGAATTCAGATTAAAATTGAATTTAGTCCTTAGCCCCTTTCTGATTCTGAAGACCTGCTTTCAGTCCCCTGAATCCCCAGGCTCTGAAGCAATCAGAGTAACTGAGGCTCATCTATGGGGCTTCTCTGGGTTGCAACTACACCTAAGAACAAGGCATTTGAGCCCAGAACGAATCCAGCACAGACAATGAGAGAGCAGGAAGAACACATCTCACGAACTTCAACAAAGGCAGCTCGCATATGTATGCTACAATTTGGCAAGTGAGTTTTTTCCTGTCACACAAAAAAGGGCAGATATTGGAGGGGAGGGGGCAAACAGCAAATGTGTATTACTTTTCAGGCTGGCATGAATTTACTCACGGTTCATTATCTTGGCACTGAAGACTGCTTTTATAACAATGAACCTCTATATTTTTCAAGTTTTCATGGGAATAACAAGATAATAAGAACAATAGTCTCATATTAAAAATGTTTTTAATTTTTCTAGCATACTTTGAAATTGACTTTATATAGCCTTGGTGTAGTGGCAGGAGAAAGTATAAAGGGAAGGATCATGATTTTTATCATTAATGGCCAATACTGTTAGAAATTATTGTAAAACCTGGCATTAAACGTGTTTTTCACAAAACGTATTTCATTTCATGTATAGAAGAGGAGCGTGCCCATTGTTGCTATAGCCCAACTCAAGTCGTGATAGATAAGAGGAAAGGGTGGCAGGTGTGGAGAGTCCAAAATGCAGGAAAGAAGTCAGAAACAGGGAAAGCAAGGAAAGAAAGGTCAAGGTCAGGCAGCAAGGCAGAAGCACAATTCTCAGGAGTGAGCCAGGCTTGCCCAGTCTCCATCTCTGCCCAAAATGAGGGGCTGCCCATTCTCTAGTAATTTACACTAACTGTAGTAATTCTGCCCATTCTCTAGTAATTTACTTGAACTGATAAATCCTGATAAATTCAATATACTGTGCAGAGAGTGACTATTTTTTTTAAGTTTTACCAAAATACTTATAAACGTGCAATTATAGATACAGCCCCCATCCCTACACCCCCAAAGAAATCCCTGAACTCACCGCTGTGGTATCAAGCTATCAAGCCACGTGAACCTTCAGTAACTCTCAGCCTGTTCTTGTTTACCTGGCCATGAACTAGGGTAGAAACAAAAAGCTTGGCAAAGCTTGCACCTGGTAGTATTGTGTTAAGAGCTGGAGTCTGTGTGGGATGACCACTAGCCCCTCTCGGTCCCTCCTGCCTGTCTTTAGAGTAATTATCTGCAAAGTGAGATTGTGCGCCCACTGGCTTGCTTATTAAATACATCTACACATGCAGATTCTCTGATTCTGACAGGCTGCGCATGGCACTTCCTTACCTTGTACTTTTGACAAGCACTTCAATTAATATCTGGACGTTTTCTCAGAGTCCTCCTCCTTTCACCAAACAGCCCTTCCCGAATTTGCTCTCAGGTGGCTGCCCGTCAATCTTTGCAGAAGTGTTAAAAATTTAACCACGGTGTTGACAGATACTATTTAAAGGAGTAACTCCTCCCATAGGCTTTGCATTTTTCTTTCAGGGTGCTCCCATGTTCTAAGGGGTCTCCAAGAGGGTCAAATATCTTTTTTGATGAGGAGAATCATAATACTAAAAAGAGATAGCTTGTCCATATGTGGCAAGAAAAATGCTCAGATAATAAGTATAAGATAATAATTACAACCAAGAATTACGGAACACCGACTTACTCCGGGGCATGCCCATCGTCAGCAATATTGCCAATTCTTACTATAAAACATAGGAGAAGTTCTATCCCTGTTTTAATGAAGAAAGAAACTGAAGGTTGAAGGGGTAAAATGCCTTGTTCCAGGTCCACACATTTAGCCGATGCCTTAATCAAAATTTTAATTTTATGTGGTTTTGCCCGTCCAGCTCAGTCTCTTTCTAGTAGACCCTCCTTCCTTCTGAAAACCAGCCTTTCACAGAGTCCACAGTAGACACCGTCCTTAGAGAATTCCCATGACATCCATTTGGCTAAAGTTGCTGAGAACCCTAATTATATTTATGAACGATTAAAGCATTTTGCATGTTTCCTGACATTTTTTTAATCAGGTTTAGTGCTGCTGGGTTGAAAATGTGTCATTTTCATTAGTGCCCGGAGATTCTGCCTGCACCCAACTCTTTCCTGTTCGCTACTTCTGTCTCATTTCTATCACCTTTCAAAGAGCTGCTGGGCTGAAATTTATTATTTTTTTTAGGTTGCTTTCATTTGCTACAAATTAACTCCAAAGAAAGGTTAGGGATTTTCAGAAGTGTGTAAGAAGCATGGGGATTTATTTGTATCATCCTTACTTATTGACAGGAGAATGAATTCCCAGGGTTTATTAACTTGTTCCGTCAGGTTGACATTTAGCTGAAAGCGTTCGCGTCTCTGATTCTCAAGGAGACAAGCCCTTCCGCGCGTTCATCTCTCAGGTAGACTCTGAGACGGCCTCCTGCGTGCTGAGTCTAAATGCATTTGCCCAGCGACTTCGGGCTTCCTTTGTTTTATTTTGTTTTTCTCCAGCAAGGACACAAAGCCAGAACTCTGCGGCTAACCCGGCACGTCTGGGGATCTGAGATGGCAATGGTTTAAACTGAACCTAACTTTTCCTCGAAGACATGACTGGAAGGATTTGGAAGCCTTTTGAAATGGCAGGCATGGTATAGGCCCTACGTGGAGAGAAGCCCCCGCTTTGGGTTGTGCGAGGGAGATAAATGGAGAACATAAACCACACGTGACACTCCTCTTGGTGCATTCATCGAGTTTGCAGATCCGAGGCGTGCTCACCCTGAGAGGGAGTCATCTTCAGCCCTCTCTCCTCTTGCCTCCAGAGGGAAGAGGAGTGTTGAACATTTTCCAGTCTGTCTCAGGCCCCTTTGGGCAGGACGGTGTGGAAGGTTAGGAGAGGAGAAAGCCATGGGTTCCTCCCCCTTCTTCTTTGCCCCAGGCATGTTTTTGGACGTGGGCTTCAAGCACTCCGCATCTCCAGCTCCTGCCGGAGATATCTGCTATGATTCCAGCTTCCAGCTTGTGACCTGGTCCCTGGGCAGAGGGACCACCCTTTCCTCTGTCTCTCCAGCCTACGAGTGGGAGTGGCTCCCTGCTGTTGAAAGCACGTGGGTCAACTCACTGTCCCTCCTTCGGTTTTCCAGCTACTCCACACCTGTAACACCAATGCCCTGAGGGTAAATAGTTGAACTGGTTTCACATTTCTTTTTTTTTTCTTTAAGATTTTATTTATTTATTTATTTGACAAACAGAGATAACAAGTAGGTAGAGAGAGAGGGGGAAGGAGACTCCCCGCTGAGCAGGGAGCCTCAATCCCAGGACCCTGAGATCATGACCTGAGCTGAAGGCAGAGGCTCAACCCACTGAGCCACCCAGGTGCTCCTGGTTTCATATTTCTGATTAAATCCTGATCTGTCCACCTCTGTGCGTATAACATTTCGTGCCTTACAGTAGTGAAAACCCAGAAGAGAAATGGGAACATGGCAAACAACCCAACTATTGCCATGATGTGGGGCTACAATTAATGATTGGGTATTTGCTATTATGTATTTTTGAGTGAGTAGAAGAAACATATTTTGCTGAAAGGATTTGTAGTTTGCCATTTTAACCAGACAGTAACCTTTTTTGTTTCTATGTAAAGGAATTCTTTTGGAAGAAAATAATATACCAGGTTTTGTTTTTGTTTTTTGTTTTTAGTTTTTGTTTGTTTTTGAATAGTTTCCAAAGTTACTAAAACATCTATTGAAAGAATTCTATTCCAGGTACATTCCAAATAATAATTTTCTATGCAAATCTCTTCAATGTCTAAGCCAGCACACATATAAACCCCATAGCAAATGTTCTCATAGCATCAACTTTATATGACCTAATTTATAAAAACCTCTTTACTTACATTGAAAAAATTAACTAATAGTATATTTTGTGTGTTTGTACAGAGTGCAAAAGACACTCAAAATTCCTTTTACCCTATGGCAGTGTGACTCTAGGAAAGCCAACTGGACTCCCATAGGTTGGCTGGGCACTCCCTGGTCAGTCATTGAGCCAGCAGTGCTGTTGGGGGAGAAAGCATTCCTAGCTCTGGTCCCGAACTGTTACATAGACAGAGCTGTTTTTCTATAAACCATTTCCTTTTATTCCTATCTGCATAACTAAAGTATATTTTTAGTTTCCACTGCACATGGATGAGGTCATGTGTCTGAGTTCTGGCCGACAGAATGGGGAAGGAAGTCGTGTATGCCTCTTTCAGTCCTGATTCTTAGAAAGTTCCTGATAGGCTCTCCACTTGAGCTGGACTTTCTTTCATTTTCTCAAGGGCAAATAATATAATGGAGGGATCTGAGCTGAGTTCCTGAGTGACTGTGTGGAGCAGAGTACCTCCAGTTCCCCGAAGGCTGAGGAGTACTGGACTGGGATTTGTGGGAAGATTTGCTTTCACTCGGATGCATCCGTGAGATGTCAAGGTTAGAGTGGCAAGTTTTTTCCTTGATTAGCACACAGATAAATGAGGCAGTGACAGAACGAAATTTCAGAGATATACTGCTAATCTGAGATCTAAATTTTTCCTTTTGGATTCTTTTTACCACCTCATCCATCTTTTCCTCTCCTTTTCCTTCTTCTGATTTCCCTGTGTTCATTTTAATATGGAAAAAAGGCTCTATTGAAATATAAATGAAGCAGGGCATGCTGCCAAAGGCTTGTCTTATGGCGTGCCTTGAGGCTCTAACTTGTATTTTATTTTCCACAGCTAAAGCAAAAAAAAAAAAAAAAATTATTGGTCTTTTGAGGGGTGAGACATCAGGAGCAAATAACAGGGATTTGCCCCACCTGCTTGCCAAGCTGGACAAAAGACTGGCTCTGGGTTTATAGCTGTTGGGCCTTCTTAAATGGGCCATCAGTCTCCTCTATTCTTTGGCAAGAAGAAATGCATGAAGGAGCTCTCTGTAAGGACCTTAAAAAAAAAAAATCCAGGATTGGCAGGACCTGAGGACAGAATAGGAAAAAGAAATAAGTTCAGCATATTTGATGATCTTCTAAGGCCAGGGGCATGCTGAAGCAAACGGGCCAAAGGGAGTCTGCAGGGGGTCTCCACATAAGTGCTTGGGACCAGGGGATGGACCACAGGACCAATCTCATGCTTATTCCCACGCTTCCCTAATAGCTAACTAACCATCATATGGGGTTCTTCCTCCGATTTCCCAAGACCACTCCCCATACCTGAGCCTGAAACTAGCCCCAGAATGACAGAGACTTATTTTCCAAACTCGGATCCAGGAACAGCCCCCATCATCTTGAATTTTTGTAAGAACCTCAAGGAAGAGGCATAGGATCTTATCTGTGTTTGTTTCAGACTATCCATAGCGATGCCGTGACTAGGGATCCCTGGGGACACTCAGCTGGGTCATACTGCTAGTGGTGAGCCCAACCTCTCAACCCACACCCTGCCCCATCAGGAACTTTGAACAAACAAGGTTTATTACTCACAGTTTCTAGAGGCTACACAGCACACAGGAGCCACTCAGAGAGATGGAGGGGAGAGGGAGAGAGAGAGGGGATCTGGGGTTCCCCTATATTGGGACTGAGGGTGGGGGCCTAGGATATGACAGGTTTACTCCTTATTTGTGAATTTAAAACATAAAAGTGGAAATTAAGTCATGGATCACTTACCCAGATTTAAGTAGGACTTTCCAAAAGGGGAACTTCATGGGTCGGCTCCCTGGCTCTTATCTAGTTGTCTAGCTGGTCATGTGTTTATTGGAGATGAATGTCCTTGAGATGGATGGTGGAGCAAGCAAAAGCTTAATGTCAGGCACTTGCACTATAGACCTTTGTCTGATCAGTGAAAAAGCTGAGAATCAGAGTGTAAGGTAGCTTCACCAATACCACATAGCAAGCCAAGTCATTATCTGGAATTTACAATCAGGACATCTTTTATAATATGACTTATGTATTTGATGGAATGTTCTCATTTTCCAAAATACTTCTTCTACCTTAGCAAAGGCAAGCAGAAGGAAATAAGAGCTTCTCTCTGTCTTCTTTTTTCTCTTTTTCTTTTTTCCTCTCCAGTATTTATATCATTGGAAAATATCCCCAGAACGTTATCTTTGTGTCTATGGACTGTTTGCAACTCTCTGACAAGACCTGAACACAGTGTCCATTTTCCTTAACCTGGTCTAATAATTCAGACTGGGAACTATTCACTACCACTGGGCATCACACCTCTTCTGTCTCTGAAGAGAATGACTGCCTATCACAGTGACCTGCATCCAAATACACTATAGTAATTTTCTTTCAGTATAGTGAATTGTGACCAAGAAATAAATAATAATGTTTCAATCATTTTAATAACAATTTGGCTAAAGGTAAGCATTTTATTCATTTGTCAAAGCAAATATACAGGAAAGTCTGTTACATGTAAGCTATTGAGTAAAGAGATGTAGAAATCAATGGTTTTGTTCATGAGTATTGTGGGCTAGTTGAGTGCAACAGCCAAGGAAGAATTTTTGAGACTTGTATGATGCAACTCAATAAGTTTATTTAAGTCGCATGGGGACAGGATCCGTGGGCAGAAAGAACTGCTTTTTTTGCTGGTGGTTATATGCTTAGTGGACAAGGAGACATGCATGGAGTATTAGGTCCTAAATGCCTTCTTCCAATTTCTACTCATAAAACCACTTTTGCAAGATTTCTCTGATGCTTATCGTTCAGTTCAATATTAACTATCGGTAAGATGTATAGGCCGTCATGAGACCCTTTAGGAATGTAGCAAGTAGGGCGCCTGGGTGGCTCAGTCAGTTAGGCGTCTGCCTTTGGCTCAGTCATGATCCCAGGGTCCTGGGATGGAGCCCCACGTCGGGCTCCCTGCTCAGTGGGGAGCCTGCTTCTCCCTCTATCCCCTGCTTGCTCATGCGCGCTCTCTCTCTCTCTCTTACATAAATAAATAAACAAAATCTTAAAAAAAATACACACGAAACAGTGTAGTAGGAAGAAACATCCCTTGGGTGTCAACAATTGAGGAGTTAACGTGTGTGGTTCTCAAACTGGGGAACCAGAATCTTCCACAGTGCTTGTTAAACCACAGTTTCCTGGGTCCCAATCCAGAGATCTTCCTTATGACGGCCGAGAAGCCCTCAGGAGTCCACAGGGCAGGATTATGAATCTAACACTTAATGTTAAGCACCATATTGTATAGATTTCATTTCTCATGATTAGAACAAAAGGTACCTAGTCAAGGGATGCTATATTCATACTTATTAAATCTCACATGTCTTTTGAACATGTAATACCAAATCACATTTCTTTTCCCAGCACCAGTTGCTGTGCCCACACTCCCCTTCTGAGGTCAGAACAGTGTGTAACAAGCACATCGCCCAGCAGTGATGTACGATGCAGCTTCTGCAATGAACCAGCCTGAGAACTCCTTGGTACATAATGCAGTTCTCCCCTTCCACCATGTGCGTGATTTCCTTCGTCTTCTATTGTGCTCTTTGGACCCCTAGTCATGCAAATAACACAAATGAACAGCTAGCACTGAGCGAACCAGATGGTCACATAACAGAGATGGGAGGGTGACGATAGAGGTAACAGCCTATAAAGTAGGTTAGGGCTACTGGAATTCTACTTTTTTCTATCAACACCAAGCGAAAGGTTAATTATTTCTATCAGTGCGCACTTAATGGAGAGAATTAATCTCGGAGGGATGGTAAGAAATTTTCAACAAAAATCTATGACTGTTTAATCCAAAATAGGAGGAGAGTGACTGAAAGTATGCTGGAGAGCATAATGGGAACAATGAAGAGGCTTCTGGACAATCGCTTCCTTGACGTATATGGCTAAAATGTGTAGGTGGTTGGGAAGTAGGTAAAGAAATAATATAGTCCCCCTTCTTTCTCAGTATTGAACCCTCATAAAACAAAAGATAGTCTTTTGGTTCCCAGATGCTGCTCTCTGAAATTCAAGGTATTTGAAACTGATAGATCTACTTGCTGATCTATGAAGTTCGTGAATGGTAGTTCAGATTCAGGATGACAATAATTCATCCACCCCTTCATTAATATAAAAATCAAAATTGGTCTGCTGCTTGGCTCTGTATCTTTTACAGAAGCATCTAGGGCCCAATTCTTTTGTAAATAGTTGCATAAAATAAAAAGGATACCATACTACACTGTATATTGGTGCTTTGAACAGCAATGAGACATAGGAAATAAAAGAAGCCAAATAATACTTCTATAGCAAAATAAGCTTTTGGCTCCATGATTAGAAATCGAAAGAAAATGTTCTGAGTAAAATTCACTGAATAATAAACAAAAGCCACGAAAATAGAATAACAACAGGAAAAAAAAAGAGCAAGAACAAAATGCTTGATTCTATTACATAAACGTATTTTAATTATATATTTTCCTTATTATAAAATTAAGGCATGCTTATTTGTAGGCAATTTGGAAAAGGGCCAAGAACATAAAGAGTAAAATAAAAGTTGCCCATTATTCTAAGGATAATCAGTATTAACATTTTGCTATATTTTCTCCTGATCACTTCTTTACACATTAAACATATGTAGAGTTATACATGTAGACTTCAGATATCCTATATTTAAAATAGCCCATGTTCCCGTTCAAGAATGTAACATTATATATTATTTTTTCCTGCAATACTCAAAGTTCTTTTCAAGCACTATCATTAGTCATACTATGACTGTGTGCCTATTTCCTTATTGAAAGGCCTATATTACCAAATGTTGGTGCTGCCAATAATGATGTTCTACACTTGTTTCCTATTATTGGATTCTTACTAAGGTTTTGCCCTCTGATGAGGAGGACAGAAATGTAACTAATCTACAAAAAAAGCAACTAATCAGAGCCAGAGCTATATAGGACTTCCACTGACTTTATAAAGGATGGAGGAGTCAAGAATCCATTCATTCAAATACACACACACACACACACACACACACACTTATAATAACTACTCTTTTTAAGGCATGGTTCTCCTGGGGATACGTCAGTAGACAACATTTATAAACAACCCTAGCTTTGGGGAGCTTGGGTCCCAGGGTTCTCCTTTATTAAGATGGAGGGGAAAAAAAGGATAGAAACAGTGTTTTGTGAGCCTTGGGTGGGGGTGAGGAGTGAAGCTGGTAGAGGTGTGTAAAATTCTGATTCAGGGATGTTGTGTTTGGGATGCCAGTGATTTATGCAAGTGGAGATTCACGGAAGGTACTCGGGAAATGAGTCTGGGCTCTAGACATTGCCTCTGGACTCATGGGCATGCCGGTGACTAACACCAGGAGTGTGGATGCAGTCACCCGGGGAAGACTGCTGACTGAGAACTACTGACAGTGGAGGACTTGACGCCACTGGAACATCATTTTCTTTCTTTTTTTTTTTTTTAAGATTTTATTTATTTATTCCACAGAGAGATCACAAGTAGGCAGAGAGGCAGGCAGAGAGAGAGGGGGAAGCAGGCTCCCCGCTGAGCAGAGAGCCCGATGCGGGGCTCGAGCCCAGGACCCTGAGATCATGACCCAAGCCAAAGGCAGAAGCTTAACCCACTGAGCCACCCAGGTACCCCTGTAATGCCATTTTCAAAAGAGGTATTTGCAAAAGAAGGAAACTCCTAAAATCGTGCAGCCATGGAGCTAGGCCGAATGTCTTACCAGAAAAAGGAAATAAACAATGCTAACTTTTCTAAGAAACCCATCAAAATAAAGACTGACAAGTGCACGTTGCATTTGGAAACGTAAAGCTCTTTACCAACACAGATTAGAAATACAACCCACGCGGAGACTACGCCTGTCTGGCTGCACCTTACAGGTATGTTTTGATTTGTTACTGTGCCATTCCTGAAATCATGAAGTCAGACATTACGTTCCGTAACCCCGAATATCATTTCTTCCATTGCTGCACCAAATGCTTCCAGTGTACAAAGATACTTGACATTAAGCCTTTCGGTAAATAATACTCCCTTTCTTTCTATCCATTAGTCCTTTCCATCCCATAGTCCAACACTCTCCCAAGAACCCTGAACGACTTTGACCTAGGAAAACAGGTACGCTTTGGACACATTGATCCTGTGACAATATACCTCTATTTGTGAACCAATGGAAATGTTAGACTCAACATAAAAACATGGTGCCTTCTGTTCTTAAAAGATTTTTTTTTAAACAAGTGAGATGAGTTCTAGCAAATCTCCTTAATTACAAAACACACCAGGAAGCACATCTGTGGTTCCACAGTGGAAGGTGTAACTGAATTTCCATTAAAAATTCTTAACCCTCCTGTGATACTCATTTTAAAAAGCACACCCACTTGCCTGAAATTGCCACTCATCCAATAAGTCCATTTGGAAATCTAGAGACAGATAAGATCTGAATCTCTGGAAACCAGAATGCTCTGGCTAGATGGCTGCTGTCTTAGTTTGAGTTCCTCCCACATCTTGAGATAAGGATCAAGTGTGAGTGGTTTATTTGGGTGTGACGCTAGGAAACAACAGCTGGGGGAAATGGGTCGGTGGGGGAGGTAAGACAGAAAGGCCCTCCCCAAATAGTGTGTCATTAAACCAAGTTTAGTCCTACTGGGGAACTGCAGGGTTCAGTGTAGATTATGGGACTCAAAATCATCTCCACTTCTCCCTTGCCCCCAGGAAGGAGCTGGAGTATTTATATTCATTAATAATCCTCAGTTAGCAGGGCCCTTTTGTGGTGGGAGGGGAGGGAGGAGAGGAGCAGAAGAAGAGAAGGGACAGGAAAGGCCTCAAGAAGCAGACATCATGCATTGCAATGCAAAGGCCACCTTTGCTCCAGCCTATCCAACGAGGCTCTGAGAGCTCTAATATTTTATCTCCAAGGTGTAGGATTCTGTAAAATTGTATGGGCTCCTATTTTGGAAAAGAGTTTTGTTTAAAAATTGTTATTTGAATTTGAAAAGTTCTAGATGAATGATATTCAAATTGTTCCCAGTTATGTTAATCAGCAGACCCCTTTTCTGCTAAATTTCATTCAAATAAACCAATATGGGGACTGTTGGTTTTGTCTAATGATATAACCCAGTAGAAAGAGATGGTTGCACATGTGCAGATGGTTAAATAAGACCTAACACGAGAGCTTGACCTTGTTCTCCTCATTTTGTTCTCCTTACTTGCCCCTTTAATCAACACAGGCTAGCTTTATTCTAGCATAAAAGCTAACCCCCAAATTCCAGTAACTTAACATATCAAAGGGTTACTTTTCATTCCCACCATGTCCATTACAGCACCACAAGAATCTCTGCCCCATAGAGTTATTTGAGGACCCAGGCTGACAAGGGGTCCATAATCTTATACTTGGCATCCTGTGCAAGAGGCAGCCTCTTCAATCACAGTAGCCCGGGAAGACAGCATGAAGAACCACACATGAGTCTCCTGGGTTTCAACTCAAAGGACACAAATCATTTTTGCCCACAAAGGCCTGAACCATCAGGTGTAAGGAATGTGAGGGAGAGTATGTGATGATCATTATGGTTTTGGCCACACCTACCAAATAGAAGACACCTTGACGATCATCTACAACCAGAATTCTAGTGCTCCTGAGGGCATCCCCTAGGAATGCTTGAGAGTAGAAGGATTATTCCGCCCCCCTGCCCATGTTAACCAGAAAAGCTTTGTTTCCAGTATTTTCTCTATCTTGATGTTCCTTATAAGATTTTGTTTGAAGGGACACCTGGGTGGCTCAGTTGGTTAAGCAGCTGCCTTCGGCTCAGGTCATGATCCCAGCGTCCTGGGATCGAGTCCCACATCGGGCTCCTTGCTTGGCGGGGAGCCTGCTTCTCCCTCTGCCTCTGCCTGCCACTCTGTCTGCCTGTGCTTGCTCACTCTCTCTCCCTCTCTCTCTGACAAATAAAAAAAAAAGATTTTGTTTGAAGAAAGAATACTGTAGCTTTAGAAAATATGGAATACAGCAAATGTCCAACTTTTTCATTTTTAAGATAAGAAAAATTGAGACCCAGTGATACAGAGTGTTTAAGGTCATGCAGCTAGTGAGAAGACCTTGAACCAGAGCTTGCTGAGACCCCGTTCACTTTGACGTTACGCCCCAACCCCCCAGTAGACTCCTCGTTGGGAAAACCGCAAAGATGTTTGTCAGAGGTAACTGGAAAAACTTAAGCAAGAAATGATTTGAGAAAAGAAAAAAGAAATCAGGAGAGAGAGGCAGATAGAGAGGGAAAGTTTTTGGCAAAGCGAAAAAGGGATAAAGTGAGAGAGCCAGAGAGAGAGGTAGAGGAGGTGTGAAGGGGCTGAGAGCCCAAGTGAGAGCCACTCAGTCTAGACTCCAGATGTGAGCACATGGCTTCAGTGAGTTCCATACTGGACTCCGCAAATGCTTCTGCCAGATGTCATGGCTGAGCTACAGATCCTTGGACGGGTGACAGAATTGGCTGTTGTTCTGCGCAGTGCTTTGCTTCTTCGGGTGTGACTGGTCAGTCTGCTGGCTGCTCTAAGGTTGTAACACCAGATGACAACTTTAATCCTAAAGTTAGCATCATGGCTGACCTCAAGGAAAGCAGTGCACTGGGGCCTTCTGGAATGTCAAGGGCAGGTTGGTGGACTTGGACTGGCAGGTGTGGTCACCTTCCCAGATGGAGACCAAACTAACCCCATAAAAGGTAAGACTGTGGAGAGACACAGAGTACATAAAGCAGAAGCTATCAGCTTGCTGGCAGCAGCATCTTGGGTAAATTGCCTTATCTTTCTGGGACTCTGTTTCCTTTGAGGGATTTAATTAAATGGTCTCTAGTTTCCGTTTGAACGTTGACAATCCATAATCCTATGAAATGGCACCGTGAAGAAGGATAAACAAGAAAGCCATGTTCCTCCCGAGCTTATATCCTAGAATATAAAAAAGCAAAACACTCTGCTTTGTTAAATAAACAAGGTAGAAACTTGTATTTGCTCTCTTCAAGTGAGCAACTTGTACAGTCTGGTGATAAGTTTAACACAGGAGAACTAAGATGGAACAGGTCTAAGGACAAGAATAGTTCTAGAAAAAGGAAACTATTAAAGGGCCATCCCCATGCAACAGCTGAGAAGTCCACAGACGTGTGTTTCTAATTCTCCCCAAACTCTTCCATTGTTTAAACCAATATTTAATATCTGCTCTGCGCTGTGGTCTGGAAATTTGAGGGCAAGGGAGATGGCTTGGTCTTCATCCTTGTCAGGCCTGTGATACAACGGTGGTCCCTGCAGTGCACTAGGAACAACCACAGGGAAAGAGAGAGGATGGGTGGGGAGAGGCATGCAGACCAGACCTGGAGATCAGAGGAGGAAGAGCATTTTCAGCTGAGTCCTGTCAGAAAGATGAGAAAGAGTCAGAGTGAAGGACAGCTCTAGGCAACCACTTGAGGCCCATGTGGGAAGCAGAAAGTGATGCATTATGACTCCGACACTGTTGCCCGTGTGAACCTGACCATGCTGCTTAACCGTTCTGAGCCTCAACTTTCTCATCTGAAAAATGGAACGGTAACAGGTTGCACAGAGGGTTGCTCCCAGCATTATATATCCGTATATATACTATCTCATTTATAAATATATAGAGATCTCACCTATTAGGAGCCTACCACATAAGAGGTGCCCAAGAGATGATAGCAAATCACAAATCACAGTATGACAGTGTGAGATTTGGAAAGGACAACATAGGAATCAAAATTTTGCCCAAGTTTATAAGTTTGGGGGGTTGGTTCAATGGTATTGCCATTCACTCATTTAAGGAATGTAGGAAGAAAAGGCAGGTGGGGGAGGGAAGACTAACAAGATAGTAGATTCAGTTCTGGACATACTGAGCCGGTGGTATAATGTCCAGTGGGTGCCTGACTCATCTAAGTACATGAGGAGAAGGATCCGGGCCGAGCTGGATGTTCAACTTAATACGTGTATGATACAAAAATGATGCTTCCATTTCACATTTCATTGTGTCATGCTGTCCCTCTGAAAACTCCTTTTCTTTGATCCATGTTGCAATCCCGCTCATTGCTGTCAACTCCTAAATTATTAGCTGATAAAGAATTGTATTTTAATAGCGAGAAATTGAAGATATTAGAAGACCTGAAATTCTTCTAGGACCCTAAGAAACAGAGCCCCAGTGGATGGGTTTTTGAAATTTGACAGTCGCCCGAGGCTGAACTTTTCAGCCAAGATGGACAGGCTACCCAGACAGCCAGAGGCTCCTAAGCAGAGTTTTCTCAACTCCCGCATTATGTTCTGACAAGAAAACGGTGGTGGGTTAATAGGAGGCAGAGACATATTTGTTGAAGTGAATCCTTAAGATTTTCCTGACATTTCTTCCTACCCAATAAATCAAATTAGCTACCAAACATCATCCGTGTAGCAAATCTGCCCACCCCTTCTTTTCTGTTTTTCAGTTTAAATTAATATCAGATGAAACAATTAATGCCTTTCTGAGCATTTCCCAGATCAAAAACATACACAAATCGCATGACAAAATTGGCATTTAGAGAAGGAAAAAAAACCAACCCAACAACTTTATTTAACGTAAAAGTTATTGAAAAATTCAAAGGCTGCCAACTGGGCAGGAAATGAAGGTGAGCTCTCTGAGACCTCTCTCTGCTCATCAATAGGAGGGAACAGCAGGAGGCTTGGCCGCCCTTCCCTAGATGTTTCTAAAGTGAAATCCACAATCCACTTTCATTTGGCCTCTGAGCTCTTCCTTGCTGGGTAAGCAGAGGCAGGAGGAAGCTCAGACCTAAGGTGGAGGTTTTTTGGTTTTTGCTTTTCCTTCAGAGGGGACGGGGATGAAGGATGTGAGATTCTTGGGAGGGTATTTAATTAATACGCATTTATTCATCCTAAATCTGACATGTACCAGAACTCTAAGCCAATGCCCACTGCTCACAACATAACCCATATATTGAGGATACAGCTACTATTGTTGCTTTAAAAAATAGAAGATTTTGTGCAGACCGTGTCTCCTAGTTCCATGTTTAATACCTGTTTGAGATTGGACAAGTCCTTATCAGTACTTTGAAATTCACTTCTTCCCCCTAAAAAACCAGTGAGTCAGATTTTCTCTCTGGGTTCCCGTGTCATTTTATTCATGCCTCCCTCCATTTCAGAAATTCTCCCCTGTAATTGCACTGATGGTTGACGTGCCGCTTAGATCGTGGACTGTACCTGAACCAGCTCTGTATTCCCAGGATTTTAGAACATTGCATGTTGTAGATGCTCCGAGAGTTTTTATTAAAAGGATGAAAAATATCCCTGTGACACAAAATTGTCAAATATATTAAGAACACACATTATAGTTGCCTGAACTGAAATGTGCACTTGCCTTGCCCTTCAAACCCTCAGAAATACAAGCTAAAACAAAATGGTGCCCAAAATAAAAGGAAGGAAATCCTCATTCTGTTAAAATAAATAAGGAATTTCTAGCTTGGCTAATACTAAGGAGGCCTCAGGGTCCCTGGATGAGAGTATACACCAAATTGTTAGCTAAAAGGGTTATAATGCCCATGATAGAGAAAGGAGACGTGGCCTTTTAGGAAAAAAGAAAAAAAAATTGGGAGAATTTACCATCCACTAACCCTTGCTATAAAAACTGTAGAAGAAAGAATATCATCCAGAGAGGAATTCAACCCAAAGGAAGAAGCGAAAGTTCAAGAATCAAGTCATTGGTGTAAGAAAGACATTAGGGTTCGAAGCCAATGGCCAAGAAAGAATTGAGACATCTTTGGTGCAAAAAGGTGATTTTATTAAAGTGCAGGGACAGGACCCATGGGCAGAAAGAGCAACAATGGGGTCATGAGGAGTGGCCCATTGTATACTTTCAAGTTGTCAGGGGTTACCTGAAGTCTCTAAGGAATTTTGGAAGCAAGGTTTCCAGAACCTCAAGAGGGCTAGCTATTGTTGAGAAAAGATGGTTTATCACCATCTAATAAAATCTTAGTCATGATTGCCAACATGTATTTTGGTGGGGTGGGGGGTTAGAGATAAAGAAGGAAGTTTCCAAAGGAGTTTTATACATTAAAGTAGACTCACAAGATCTTGGGAAGGGCGTGTGGGGTCGGTCAGGCTAGGATTGCCTTTTACCCTTAGCAAGGTATTAACATTGACACAGTTGAGTCCCTAGAGGAAGGTCACTCTGCCTGTTTCAGGGACTTGTCAGTGGGCTATAGGTAGTAAGGAAATTTAATAATTATTCTTCTGCCTTTGTTTCCCACATCAGTTATCATAGAGCACTTTGAGCTAAGAAACCAAAGAGTAAACCTAAGGAAGCATTGTTTCCAAACAATCATAATAATTCAAATAAATGATTTTAGTGGGGTTTGTGAATAAGATAAAACACACACACACACACACACACAAAAACACAATAAAACACAAAATTGTAGTTAACAAAATGAAAAATGCAAACTTTAAAGATTTAATGTCCTTAGTTTTGTAGGACTATAGTGGAGAAATTTTCACTCTTGGCATAGTTGAATTAAGAAAGCCATAAGAAAATAGAAAGAAAGTGAATAAATATATAAATTCTAACCAGGTATAAAAAGAGGAAAAAATGAAGGAAGGAAAGAATTAAGTTTCTATCAATTCAAGTAAGTCAGGATATGAGAAGACTATAGCAAAGAAAAAGCATAGTTGCAGAAAACAAACGATTCCAAATATATTAGTAATCTTAATAAAAGGAAATAGAATTAAATTGCTTCTTATTTTCTTGTCGGTGACCAAAATACAGAATTGAATCCAACTACATGCTGTTTATGAGATATGTAGACTGTAAGCACACAAAAGGTTTGAGAGTTAAAGGATGAAAAATATATCTGAGAAAATATTATTAAAAATGAAGGTTGTTTGGCCACGTTAATAGCAGATTAGAGAGAATTCCAGGTAAAACTGATTAAGGACAAAGAGAATTATTATAATGATAGAAGGAAATGTTTGCAAAGATTTACGTAGCAATGCTAAATTCTTTTGGCATGGGAAAGCTTAATTCTTGTTCCATAATTACACATTATATAAATATATAGACAGAACTGCAATGAACAGCTGAAAAGTGAAAAGTCAAAAATGAGGACCAAGGGTGCCTGGGTGGCTCAGAGGGTAAAGCCTCTGCCTTTGGCTCAGGTCATGATCTCAGGGTCCTGGGATCGAGCCCCACATCAGGCTCTCTGCTCCGCAGGGAGCCTGCTTCCCTCCCTCTCTCTCTGCCTGCCTCTCTGCCTACTTGTGATCTCTGTCAAATAAATAAATAAAATCTTTAAAAAAAAATGAGGACCAAACTCACAAACAAAACTGTGAAATTCCTAGAAGAACATAAAAGAAATTCAGAACACATAAGATTTGGACAAAAAAAATAACAAGCTAGATCTAATGTACATATACTGAGCTCTGGAGTCGACAATTAGAGACTACACAATCTTATCCATTACCTACTGACCTTTTTTTAATTGACTGCTAGGTCACAAACAACAAATATATATATATACACACACACACACACACACACACACATATATATGTATGTATATATGTATGTATATATGTGTGTGTATATATATATGACCATGCTTTCTGATTTTAAAGCAGGAAAATTGGAATTCAGTTATAAAAGATTGCCACAGAGTTACAAATTTGAAAATTTGGAAATTCATCTGTAAACAATCCTTGGGTCAAAGATGCGATAGTAGAACTTGCGAATGGGGCGCCTGGGTGGCTCAGTGGGTTAAAGCCTCTGCTTTCAGCTCAGGTCATGATCTCAGGGTCCTGGGATGGAGCCCCACATCGGGCTCTCTGCTCTGCGGAGAGCCTGCTTCCTCCTCTCTCTCTGCCTGCCTCTCTTGCCTACTTGTAATCTCTGTCTGTCAAATAAAAAAATAAAATCTTTAAAAAAAAAAAAAAAACTTGCACAGTATTTCGTATTGAACCATGAAATACCACATGGCAGAACTTTGTGATGTTGGTAAAATACTACTGACATGTAAATTTATGGCTGACCTGTATAGATTTATGTAAATGAGTCCCAGTGCCCTCTGGCTTCATGATGGAACCCCAGCAGGGGATCAGACTGAATTTGGAAATGCATGTTAGGAGATTTGTTCTCCCGGCATTTAGCCCAAAAGGTAGGCTGGCCTTGTCCCACACGGTTTGTGGCTCTTCTCAAAGGACAGGACTCCTCTTTGCTCTCTGGGCTTCTGGGTTCCGGAAGCACCCCCTGTCCTCCCCTCTCTGGGCCTGCAGTTAACTACCCAGCTGCTCTCAGCCCTGGGTTACTTTGCTGTCTCTTGCGGTTCCCTCTACCCACATCTTTGTAAACAGTCCTGTTGTAAATAAACCCTCCTCAAATTATACTGTTTGGAGAGTGCCATCTGTTTCCTGTTGGGACCACGACTGAATCAGTGATACAGATTTAATTTAAAAGACCTGACACTCTTGGAGAAAGAGAGGGAGTAGAGGAAGGGCAGAAATAGCATTGCTTTTCTAGTAGAACAGTAATCCGGACACTGGTGCTGGCTGGGTCTGGCAGAGGCACAGTTGCTGCCCTTTCTTTCCTGGGGCACAGTTATGGAATCTTCAGGAACTCCCTGCCCCTGGAGATTTCCCCTGTGGCTTCCTTGGCCAGGCATCTCTCTCGGGGGGGCAGGCTTTGGCCACTATTGACTCACCCCTCAAGGGCTATGCTTCAGGCAGAGCAGGTGGGCAACATCCTTGTTCTTCATGTGAATAGTAAAAATAGAGAGGAAATGTGATTGGATAGGGGAAGAGGGAGCATTTCAACTGACTGTAAGATTTTATTTCCAGAGTTTAAAAAAGATCTTTATCACTGTTACAGAATATTAGCATTCATATTCACATGTGTTCAATGTGGATGGGAGTACAGTGATGTCATGTTATTTTCTGTATGCTTGAAAATATTTCTTTAAAGATTTTACTTACTTATTTTTGCAAGAGAGAGAGCATGATGAGCGCGTGAGTGATGGGGGTGGGAAGCAGGAGAAGCAGACTCCCTGCTGACTCAATCCCAGGACCTCAGTCCTCATGACTTGAGCCCAAGGCAGATGCTTAACTGCCTGAGCCACACCCAGGCACCCAGAAAATACTGAATATTTAGGAAAACAGCAATGTTTAAAAAGACTAAGCTGACGAGGTAATAAGAGTCTCTCACACAGGAACTGGCCCAGAAGGATTTAGAACATTACTGCGACATGCTGTCCCCACCCCATCCCACCCTCAAGGTCACCATCATGTGATTTCAGGTAGTACCTTCTGCCCCCTGCATCCCGAAGATCCCACACCAGTCTGCCCAACAAGAGCTCTCCTAGTTTTTTGGGATGAGGTCGTCTTGGGAAGGGAAGAGAGGAAGATGAGAAAAGGTTATGGGATTTCCTGAAGAGTTTGAGCCTCAGATTGGGGCACTTTCCAATCCCATAAGCAGGCCCCCTGCTGAGGCAGCTTCTTTTCTCTGATTTCTTTGCCTTTAATCGGATCATCTTCACCCCAGCAGCCACTGCTTCTCTTTGGGGAAACTTCAGCTCCTCTTTATTTCCTTATCTCTGCAAAACCACACTCCACTTCTCTGTAATTTAGGAAATCTGTGAGCAGTGGGAGGTATGAGGTTTGCCTTGTGGCCCCATAACAGGACATAGAAGGTTCATTGCGAACATTTGAAGGTTGAATTAAAGGCCCCTATCAGGATTTAAACAAGAGCCTGGTAGCACTTTATATAATTAGCACCAAGATTCTTCTGCATTAAAGAGATTATCATGAACTTGAATCATACCTTTATATTTGGCCTGTACTATCGGCAAACTCCAAGATTTTCCCTTAACTATCAGCCAGAATAGGTATATTTGTATGTATTTGTGTAAGATTATATGTCATATAGAAGAATAGAATGTTCAAGTTCAATCTTTCAATTTCGAGGTAAATAAGTCGAAGTCTTATAGTATGTTAGTGGCAGGCCAGATTCAAAGTCAGGTTATTCTCTGACGGTAGGCCCGGTACTTTTTCCAATTGTTGGATGAGATGCGCACATATCTGTAAAAGCACACAAGGATTTTCTCAGTTAATAAGTATAATACTCTTTTAAATGAAATGTAAGAAATGGGAAACCACTGACCCAAGTTATACATTTTTTTATTAACATACTACTTTATCAAAAATTGCAGAGGACCTATTACACACCAGACATCAGTGTCCATATGGGTCACACGATGCTTGAAAGAAGCCATGGTGCATTCGCCCAAGATATACGGGCTTAAATAACAGCTGTAGTTATTTTAGGGGCTGCCTATAAATTTAATACATTTATTTTTATAAGCACATCATGATGTTCTCCCACTCTTTCGGAGAGCAATGTGGGTTCAACATCTTGGTGCTCTGATGTTACCCGGGACACTTTCCAGTTCATTTCCTAATAGTAAATGTTTAAAGAATTATCACTGGCTTCTAAGGTCCTTCCTCTAAAGTGGCCAAATACTTTCTTGTATGCAGGTTTGGGATTCTCTAGAAACCAGTCCTGTCTGGTCTCTCCTTTGTTACCAAGAGCATCGGAAGAAAGATGGTGCCCGACTGCCATGTGCAGATCATTACAGAGTGAAGCAGTGTTTTCAATCAGCCACCATTCCTTCCTACTGAGGTACTGAAGTAAGGAGGAAAAACCAGTGTGTATCCTAGCAGGGGCTCCTGGACAAAGCTGAGGCTAGTGGTGGACAGATTTATGTATTAAGACAAGAGCAGCAAGGAGAATCAGAAGCTAGAGAAGGGGGAAGATGGCAAATAAGAAACAGGTCTTTCTTTTGCCTGTGAAACTCATCACTTGCCCTCAAAACTCTCCCATATCAAGTGGCTTCTATTTGGATAATACTTTTACTTTTCAAGGCACTTGCCAGGATATTATTGCCTTCTTGTCCTCTAGAAATCATATAGCATTGGCCATGAAATTGAGGCTTGCTAAAGGCATGTAAGTCTCAAGGATAGAGCCAAAATCTAACTCAAAAACTCATAGAACAAGACAGGTAGAAGGTTAGAAGGTCTAAAGAAGGGGAGTAAACAGGGAAGCCACAGTCATCCTACTCTTGGTAGAATACTCTTTGTGGGGAGCCATAATATCCCCGTTTTGGTCCAGCCTATGGCCTGAGGCAGATCTGAGGAACAGAAGCAGTTGATTTGGGAAAGTAGTTCTGAAGATTTCATGTAAATTATTGAGATTCTAATGGCTACCTAAGGTAGTCATAATGACTCAAAGAATATTCAAGTGCATTGCCTGCATTGATTAACCAACTGGAGCTGCTTTTTTGAAGCGACGCTCATGAAACGCACGTTTCAGGCCTTGGAGTTTCTCAACAGACTGACCAGTCTCGGGGATCTTTCTTGACTTCAAATCCCCAAAGTCAAGCCGTACTCTAGCACATGCTGACTTTTCTCTATTCCTATTTCTGTATTTCCCGTATCTCCCTTAGCCTTGGCATCCTGGTCCCGGCTGTGATGATTAATACCCTGGGAGCCATGGCCAACAGCCCAGTGAGCCATTTCCTGCCCCGACCGTGGACTTCAGAGTGCCCGCCCTGCTCAGGAGCCTTTGGTGATGACGCTAACATATCCCTGGCCAACCAGGCTCTGGATTAGGTACTTCTTACATTTAATCCTGTAACCATTGTTTGATTTGCCTGTCAGTAGCCTGTTTTGCATATGAGAAAAAAGAGGCTCAGATTGGCTGGTAACAGTCCTCTGTCACACAGGGAGGGCCGGCCCCACAGAGGGTCTGCCGTCGCAGTTCGCTCACATAAACATGGTTTCATCATAAAACAACCGTCTCACGCTCCCAGGTAACTAGTGCTTCAAGTCTTGGCAGAACTACAAGGTAGAGTTCTCCTGCATCTTCAAGTTAGTGTGAACAGGCAACGACGTTTGTAAAAAGGAATTTTCCCAG
Organism: Mellivora capensis; assembly: GCA_004024625.1. Taxonomy (NCBI): domain Eukaryota; kingdom Metazoa; phylum Chordata; class Mammalia; order Carnivora; family Mustelidae; genus Mellivora; species Mellivora capensis. The sequence continues at coordinate 122,587 of PISX010001797.1, forward strand.
AAGCCTCACCAGCAACTCCTCCTTTCATTTTGGTGCTGACTGCAACCTTCTTTTCCACCAAGTTCCTGGATTCGGTGCCCTCTTGCTCCCCTTGTCTTGTATTCGGATTCTGAGTCTGGGCATTGGGGTTTTACTTTAGTTACAATCAGCTTCTCTCTGCCTTGAGAGGCTTTTGTGTCCCCCTGAATAGAATTTTACTAGGGCTTTTAAGATAACGTAACCCACACACTTTTGGGTGCTCTAAAGGCTTTTAAATATTTTACAATGTAATGAATATTGGCCTACACTGCTGTCCCGTGTAGAGTAACCAGGCCCTCATCTATTTTTGCTGAGAATTTCTCAGGGTATGATATTTCTCCCACTTACCTAGCTTTATATCTTGCTTCTGTTCTCAGTCTCCACACTTGATTTCCTCAAGATGCTCTTCCTTTCACCTTTCTATCTTTTTATGGGAAAAAGTCATAGTGCCTTTGATTTCCAGAGCAACACTGGACCAAAGATAAGTGTACAAGATACGGACTGATGGTCCGAGGCTACATATTGCTGTTACATTACTGAACAATCAAGAAGGCTACTTGTCCTTCATAATTCTTGGCCAATCTTACATTCATCCCTCTAGGAAATTTTCTCTATTATCCTCATCCTCCTGGATTCGGTGTCCCACCATGATGCTGGGCTCTCTCTTCCCTCGCTCCATGAGTCCCCGGCTCTCTCCTCTCCATTTTTCTGTTGGTGACTCTCCCATAACCACAATATCCCTACTTATATTAACATAAAGAGCCCTTGTGCTCTGTCCTTACAGAACCCAGAAACACTTTTCAACTATCATGATATTGTTTGTCCAATGATGCAAATCACTAAGACATAAATATTTAAATAGATACATTAGTGTAAAAGGAATTACCAAAGAGTTCAAAAATTATATGTGATGAATAATCAACTCTCCGATAAAGTGAATTCCCAAATGTAACATATATGAGTTAACATTTTCTTAAATTTTGGAATAGGACTAAAGTACTACTTCCACTCAAATGACACTGAATAGAATCTGCTTATTCCTGCAAAGCTTAGGAGTATTTTATCATCATACAGTACTTCCTATTTATGTATGTTGGGTTTTGCATTAGAAGAGCACAAAATGGGGGCGGCTGGGTGGTTCAGTCAGTAAAGCGTCTGCCTTCAGCTCAGGTCATGATCCCAGAGTCGTAGGATCGAGCTCCACGTAGAGACCCACAGGGGCCCCTTGCTCAGTGGGGAGTCTGCTTCTCCCTCTGTCTGCTCCTCCCCCTGCTCATGCTCTCTCCCTCTCCCTCACTCTCTCTCAAATAAATAAATAAAAACTTTCTAAAAAGCACAAAAAAGTGTTAACTAAGAAATATATATAGATGCTAAAACACTGATAGCAGAGGGGCACCTGGGTGGCTCAGTGGGTTAAAGCCTCTGACCTCAGCTCAGGTCATGATCTTGGGATCCTGGGATCGAGCCCCTGCTTCAGGCTCTGCTCAGTGGGAAGCCTGCTTCTCCCTCTCTCTCTGCCTGCCTCTCTGCTTACTTGTGATCTCTCTCTCTTTCAAATAAATAAATAAATAAATAAAATCTTAAAAAAAAATAAAACACTGATAGCAGAAAATGCAAAGAGCAACTGATCAATGTGTATGTTAAAATATGTGTGCAAATGTCACCCAAAGACACCCAACATACAGATGGATAACTGCATCTCCAGATAGCTGGACAGACAGACAAAATGAAACAGGGGCATAAATGCTGCCTTACACTGATGGGTAAGTCCATGGAGCAGCTGCCCTGGGCTTTCATCCTGGAGACTGACCTTAGAATTGCCGGGGAATATGGACACTGCCTGGGGAAGAGTGGTTGATTCTGCATAATGAATTCTCAGGCTGAGAAGCATGTGACAAAAACTTCTCCACACTGTACAACAAGGCCACCCATGGGCTTTAGCAGACATCACTCTATTTGAAGTTACTTTTGAAAAATAAAGCCCTGATACCACATTTGATACGTAACAGAGCCACGCTTTGCATGGATTTTTTTTTTTTGCCCCATCCAAATGAAGCCCCTGCCCAGTTGTTTTAATGTCTCCTTCTGCATTTATTTTTATTATATTGTATTGCTTCAAATCATTTCAAAATGTTTTTAATGCAATATATCTTAGAAAAAATAGTTCTGAATTCATAAGCAATCCCTATGGCACGTCCTTGGCATCAGCTGCAAAATTCCAGAGTACCTAATTTATTTGATTGATTGATTTTTCAATGTTTTAAAGGGTACCAAGTCCAACAGCATATAATTTTTCTCTTACTAAATGGAATATGAATGAATAAGAGATAATTGCATTTTTTTATATTCAGCCTATTGTCTTGTGATTTTTTTTTCTTCATTCCTGCAGTTCTGAAGTGAATGAGAAAGATTTTTTCTCTTTTTGTAGCAATAACAGCTCCCCCTGCCATTCTTCAACAAGGTTCATATGCAGGCCCAGGCCAGAATTCCCCTCTTATATTACCTCAACCAGGATGCTGCAAATGGCCCATGATGCCAGCAAACACAGCACTCTAGGGAGGGCCTGGGACTTGCACCGACCTTTCCTGTTTAGTAGGAAGACACTTTGTTTTCTAGTTGAAAGATTCATCTCCATTGTCTTAGAGCTTGCAGACCTAAGCACATTGAAAAGAGATTAATTTTCTCTTTTTTTTATTTTCCCCAGGAAGCAGGTGGATACAGCATATAGCTTAGATAATGGCCTATATAGCATGACCTTGAAGAAGTATAGCTTGACCTTGAAGAAGTATAGCATGACTTTGAAGAAGCAACTCTTTTCTTATCTCTTCTCTCACTTCCATCCAGCTTTAACTTGGTTAACATTATGGGCTTGGCCAGAAGAATTCCAATCCTTACCTTGCTGACCACAGCAAGAGCATCAGGTGGTTATGAAGGGGCCAGAAGGCTGAAGAACAGGAGAGAGTATTGCTGTAAGCCCCTTTCACTAACACTAACGTCTTCACAGCTGCTTTCCAAGCACAAAGCTGTCCCTTCCACAGCTCTGGAAATCCATTACCAAAGGAGAAAGTTGGACAAAGTTGAATTTAAGAGCACTTTCTAGATGATAATGAACTCTGCTTTCATCTTTGAAAAAGGAAGAACTTCAACCAATTATTTGACATTTTTATTGTGTTAGTCTGTGTTAGAGGGGAATGATAATGGCAGGAGCGAAGTAATTCTCTCTGAAAATCCATTTCAGGTTTCGTATATGATTATAAGTACCCTCTTAAATTTGGTTTGTCACACAGGCAAAATCAACCCAAAATGTGAATTTTTCATTCCAAGAATAATACATTGATTTTTTTTCATTTCTCTGAGCTTAATAGAAAAGCACACTAGGGTGAGGTTAAGGGAAATGACCCTGTTATTTGTTTCTGCCATAGGCCTTTGTAAGGTTCCAGAAGGAAAATTAATTAATTATGGGGTATAGTCTGAGCACTGACACTGTGCACCACTAGACCAGCAGTCTCCAACGTAATCGTCAGGGCTCTCAAGTTTTCTACAAGATTAATATTCAAGGCTCAGCACCTCCCATGGGATTCCTTATGCAGATGAATCAGTGACCTCCAGATGTGTGACAAGACTGTCTTTATGTGGCCTTCTCAAAGTACATGGCATCGCAGCTCGGGGGAAATACAGCTGCAAGAGGGTTTAGCAGTATAAGTTTTGCCCTAACACTGGAAGCCAGAAGCACTTTGTCAGTGGTTATGTCGAAACAGTAAAAACAGAGAATATCTGAGAAAGCATCTGGCTCACGTGTTTATGTAGTGAGCTGGGCGTAAGGTGCCGACAGCCTCCTAGTTTAAGGAATTACGTGGAGTGTGCTCATTGTCCCCAGACATTTACAAGTATCAACACAGTAAAGCATATTTTTCAGGGTGCCATTCTGAATTTTTTAATGGTTCCCTCTACCACACGCACACTTTATATACTGGAGGGAACTAGATTTTTTAGGCAATATCTAGTCTAGAACAATCAAAGACTTGTTGAGGAAAGATACTTTGTCATTAGACTTTATGGTCTGCACCTGAAATAACTGTTCAGCTCCTTCTGTTTTGTCTTTGTATTTTAAGGAGTTGGGCAGAACCAGATGGGAGAACAGGATCCAGTTCAGTGATGGTGCCCTACAAGCAGGAATGCAGGAATCCCTGACATTGACTCACTATGAAAGGATGACCCAATGTCCTAAATGTCAAGGAGCAAAAACCAACGAAACAAATGCAGGAACTTGGCCTAGAGGCAAAATGCAAAGGAGCTGGTGCCAATAATTACTACCTTCGCCTGCAAATACTGCACTGATGGTCAGCCCAACCTTAGCATTCTCACCAATACCTGAGTCTAAAAGATTCATTCTGAGAAGATATTCTTATCTGTGACTTCCCTCCTCTTCCTGGCAATAGCTGCTGGGGAGAAAGGAGTGAAGTGAGAAGGGTCCAAAGAGACTACAAGAAGGATGTCAAGGATCCAGGACCTTCTATCAGTCTGGGGGAGATAACCTAGAGCCTGAGAATATCCTTCTCATGGCAATGGGACACACCTCCCTATAGATGGGGTAAATTCTGGCAACCGACAAATTACCTCAGAGGATTTATTCACATTCCATAATTCCATATACATATTTTATTCCATAGAAAATCTTCCCAAGAACACAAATGTAATATATCCAGCTTGAAAAGGAAAAGAGATGCCAGGCCTACACAAACAAATGAGGGACAAAATTAGTATCATTAAAGAACAAATAAATTAGAAGCAGCAAGAACCATGGCATACATAATTGACAATTACAACGAGGAAGGTCTGAGGTAAGTACAGTGAAGACTTAGGAAAAATGTAGAAATTAAGGCAAGAGAGAAAAGCTCATAGGAATGGAAGCCAGAGAAGAATAACCCTATGTGTGGTAATTGGGCATCCATGAATTTAAAAACTCAGCAAATTGAGAAGAAGCAGCATTCAAAGGCATGGAAAGACTTACTTTGGAAAAAAATTTTTCTAAATTTGCAAATTGAAAAAGCATGCTGTAAGTCAAGACACATCTTGCTGTATTGGACTTTGAAGAAAAATAAACAATTCCTCTGGAATCCTAACAGAAAAAGTGACCACAAAGAAGGAAGAATAGACTTCTCAGCAATGTTCAGGGATGGGAGTCAGATATTTTTCAACAAAGTTCTGGATGAAAGAAATTGTGACAAAGAAAATGAAGCTCCAGAATGATGTAATTCAAATCTAAAGGCAAAAGCCAGAGTTCAAAAATGTGAAAGAAATTCATGGATTACCACTACACCACCCAGTTCTGATGTACTCCCTGTAACTGAAAAACAACAGAACCAAACCCACCCATAGGAGGACAAAATTTAAGCAAATTGTGAAATTACTGAAAATAAAGAATTGAAGATAGGATTTAGAGGGTGTGTGTATGGGATCTTCTTTAATACAGAATTAACGCTAAAAAATTTCCAGCTTATTATAAAGTAGGCTGTAAACAAAAGAAACGTTGAGAATATTAAACAAATAATGAACAAAATCAGGAGGAGAGAAGGGGGCAGATGGAGACAGTGGCATGAGTGTTAGTGCTGTTATCTCTCCTGGAAGTAAAGTCTGCGGCTGTGTCCAGGGAAGACATGCCCCCAAAACAATACTGATACCTGTTTCTTAGGAAATAGATTATTTCCTTAGTCTTAAAATGATCTTTTAGAAAATGATAAATCTGTTACATAGAATAATAAACCAGAATTTCAGCTTTCCTTTTGGCTTCCCTCAATTTTCCTTCTATAATTAAATTCAATGTAATATTCACTCTTACCAAACAACATAATAGTACATAACTCTCTTTCTGTGTTTCATCAGGTAGGATTTAGAGTAAAATTCACCTGCTTTTAGAGAAATATTCCAAGGGTTTTGACAAATGTCTTGTAACCACTACTATAATCAAGAATTATATAAATATTTCTATCATGGCTAAATTTTCTCTCAGGTCCCTTTGGGTCAATCCTTGCTCAAATCCCCTCCCTCTCACTCAGCAAACAGCTTTGGCCAACTACTGATGAATTTCCAGCCCCTATAGTTTTTCCTTTGCCTGGATGTTTTATAAAGGAATCATATGGTACATTTGAATCTGACTTTTATTTAGCATAATGCCTTTAAGATTTATCCAAGTTGTTATTATTTGCATTTGTTCCTTTTTAAATTGCCACATGTTATTCTGTTGTAGGGTTATACCACCATTTGAGGGACATTTGGGTGGTTTCCACTTTTTTTTAAGTCTGAACATTCACATACAGGTTTTTCTGTGATATTTCCATTTCTCTTAGATAAAAACTTAAAAATGTTTTTTCTTGGTCATATAGTAAATGCATATTGTTGAACTGTATGAGAAACTGCCACACTATTTCCCAAAGTAGTTGTACCATTTTGCATCACAACCAACAACATCTGAGAATTCCAGTTGCTTTGCATCCTTGGCAACCCTTAGTATCGCTAGTTTTTTAAAGACATTTTTGTAGTTGTCTAGGTGCTAGTAAATGAAAATTGAATTTGACAGTGCAACATCCTAATGAATACATATCATTTAGAAACTAAAACCAATAGGATTGGGAGGATGGGATGCCTGGGTGCCTCAGTCAGTTGAGTGCCTGCCTTTGGCTCAGGTCATGATCCTGAGGTCCTGGGATCGAGCCCCGGATTGGGCTCCTTGCTCAGCAGGGAGTCTGCTTCTCCCTCTGCCTGCTGCTCCTCCTGCTTGTGCTCTCCCTCTCTCTGACAAGTAAATAAATAAAATCTTTAAAAAAGATTGGGAGGAAAGAGCCATGTAACATTTGTATTTGATGCTTAACCATTGAAAAAGTCTTCCAGAAAAACTGACCCTAAAGAGAAGCATTAATTAAATTCATCTTTCTGTCTATTCCTTATGGGAATTACCTACATCAAAGCCATATGGAAAAACAGAAAACTCCAATTACTCCATGAATATCATGCTTTACTAAACAACACAACTCTGCAAGGGAGCTATAACACCAAGTAGAATATTCCTTTAATTATATGAATTATATATTATAATTCATACAATTAGAAAGATTTTCTAAAGAAACCATTAATATATCCACTAAATATTTATTAGGAGTTTTGTATATGGAAAGTATTACATAGGCTCTGATAGAAAAACAGAGATGAATAAGTCATTGTCTTTGCTTTCAAGGGATATACAATATCTACTATAGAATGGGCCATTATAGTAAAATGGTGGAGGCTTTGGTTTTAGTAGAATCCTAGTTGAGCATAAGGTAAAATAAAAATAATCTGCTTTGAGGGTTTATGTGTGGTCCTAAACTGGTTCTACTCAGTGTTATCATAATGTATTATTTAAATAAGAGGCAAACTTCTATGCCCCAAAACACGTCTTGTTATGTCCCCATTATAGCTCTTTCTACTGGACAAAATCCTGCTAACAGTCTCTCTGAAAAGTGGAACAAAGAACAGGGTGTTGAGTCAAGAAAGTGTACCTTATTTATATAAAAGGCATTCGACTGAAAAAATGACATCTAAGCTCCTTTTTCCTCCAAAATTCCTGTTGTCACTGTAGTTAATATTGCTAAGTTTACCCCATTCGCTACTTCCGACAGCCAGTCTTGGGCCATTATTTTTGCCCCAAACCAAGAGGTAGAACTTTAAAGGTGCCATGTGTGCAAAAGGGTGTACCCAGGCCCTGAAAGCACCTAATACTTTTTTGTTTTGTTTTGTTTTGTTTTTTTTACATTTTGACCGAGACACTGAAATGAAGTTTAATTGACTTTCTTATTCAATCTTTACACCATAGAGAAGCGTGTAAAACCTACACGATGGGATGTCACTATCCCTATGACAGAACTGGAGAACATGAGACCCAGACACACATACACAAAGACACAGACCTACATGTAGACGCAGACGTGTATTTCTAGTGATAGACGCGTGTGTGTCTATTTCTAATGATACTTACCTAGACACTGGCATCTGTGTCACTGGGACACAGACATATATATTTTTGATCAAAACAGCTTCTATCATGACAGATGGTCCATCCACTATGGTACATTTAATAATCCAAGGCTGGTATGGCACAGTAGATTATTTAATTTTACGTTCACTCGAGATAACATTTCATCATGGTGGTCTCCCCACGGACTCGGAACAGATTGAGACTGAAAAGAAGTGGCAAGGAATACCCCAGAAGTCCATCATCAGAGAGCCGGGACTCCAGAGATGCGGCTCGGGCAGAATTCCACTTAATGACACTCAAGTTATGATCACGGACCGTACATTTATTCTGAGGGGCTGAACTCAAGCAGCAGGGAGGTAGCTCTACAAAGACCCGCCTTTTGGCAAATTGTATAAAGGCTTTCACCAGAAGGTCTGGAGAACGGCAAGAGCAGCAGCGAGCAAGATGGTTGCATTTCTGAACTTAATATGAATTGTTATTACAGTAAAATAAAATTTACTAAATGAACATTTAATGGTATTGGGGCAAGGAAAAGAAGCGAAGCTTTCATCAGCAGAATCTGGGACAGCTGCAGCCCCTCACAGGAATATCCCTCTGGGAATTGTCAGGCTTTTGTAACATGTGACCTTATGCTATTTATAAAAACAGTATTCCTCTAAAAGCCAAGATCTAAGGCATAAAACACAATTGAAGTATGATAGAGTTTGGAGAGAGTATAACGAGCCTCGGAAGTTAGAAAATGTTACCAAGTCTGATGGATGAGATGGAAGTTTTCCCCCCAAAATTAACCTCAGCCTTCCCTTCAATGTAAATAGTATGAATTGATTTGGGGAATTTGCTTTTGGATTCTGATTTTTTTTCCTCCTCTTATTTACTGGGTTCTAGATGTGTCTTAGGGGGATCACGGTGACATAGTAAAAGAAAAACATAATAGCACCTATATAATTGGCACCTGTTCTCTTTTTCACCTGGCAGCATCTCGTTATTCTCACAACACCCTGGTGAGCCCGGCATTAAGCTGATTGCGGCAAGGATCTGAAACATGGAGATGTAAGTAATTGGTAGAGCTGGGACATGTTCTCTAGCCCTGTGATTCCACGGCGTGTGCTTTCTGTCACCACACCGTCCTAATTTAAAACCAGGACACAACCCGTCATCGTAAGCTTTACGTTTAGCTGTCCTTTTGAAAAATAACAAAAAGGTCAAAGAACGAGTTTGGGGATTGCTCCCCAAGTTAATTTAAAACAGCAACAGGTCATACCTTGCACATTTCTAGGCACCATGGTGAGTAAAGAAGAAACGTACAGTAGGGCTCCGAGGTGGTTGTGGGCTCACGGGGGGAGATATTATTGACCACGACAAGACTGGCAGAACATAATTTAAGGACCATGTTCTAAGTGGTACACAAGGTCCCCTATGCTCATTAAGTGCTAAATCTTAGGTGTGCTCAGAGGTGGGTAAGATTAAGGTTTCTCTCTTCCTGATTCTCATTTTACAGGAATGTAGAAATGTTTCTAAACACAGAATCTGGGGCGCCTGGGTGGCTCAGTCAGTTAAGCATCTGCCTTCCACTCAGGTCATGATCCCGGGGTCCTGAGATCGAGCCCTGCCTCGGGCTCCCTGCTTAGTGGAGAGTCTGCTTCTCCCTCTCCCTCTGCTGCTCCCCCAGCTTGTGCGCTCTTGCTCTCTCTTGCTCCCTCACTCTTTCTCTCTCTCTCTCTCTCAAATATATAAACAAAATCTTTAAACACAGAATCTGGATTCATACCCAGTAGGCTCCCCTAGAGTCTGGGACCTCCACACTATCCTATTGCCTTAGAGTAATGATCTGACTCAACTTTCTATCCAAAGGTATTAATTCTAGCTTTTCTTAAAAAAAAACAAACCAAAAACTATCAATATGAGGCTGCTTGGAACCTTGGATTGAGGGGAAGGCAAACTGCTTAGAAATGGGCCTATTCTCTCATCTCCTTAAAACATCAGACCACAGTGCACCATTACCAGTGGCTTGGGGAAAACTGTTTACGAGGACATTTGCCACCTCCTAACCAGGACATGCCCTGAGGGACTCAATACACATTCCTTTCTGTCTGAAAGTTGACATGATGGCCATTTTCACCAATGCTATCGCTTGTCCTAATTCCTTGCTTTGGAAATAGGTACTGCTGCACTGTTTTCATTTTAGTTTCAATATGGTAATATATTTTAATTGTTTGAAAACCAAAAACAGTTTAAAAATACAGAAATACATATGGTGGAATGTCTTGCTTCTAACTCTGATCCCCATTTACCTGTCAATTCAACATCACCTACTCCAGGAAAGCGTTGTCTACTACGTATCTTTAAGAGTTTCTTAATGTGCCTGCTAGCAAATATGAATATCTACTATTTATCTCTATTTTTAGACAAAAGTTAGCATACTTTATGCACTGCTCTGCATCTCCTTTTTTTGATTAATATTTTACTTGGAGATCTTTCCATATTAGCATCTAGTTTCTCTCTCTCTCTGTTTTCTAGTTTCACTGCCTAATGGCCCATTGCTTAGATGATCATAACCTAAGCCCTAGTAAACTCGTTATGGACATCTAGGTTCTTACCGATATTTTGCTATTACAGGTACTGATACACTGGAGAATGTGAATGTATTTCACTGAACATGTCTGCAGGTGTATCTACAAGATTAATTCCCAAACTGGAAACGGGTCAAAAGTTATACAAATTTATCATTTTGATAGGTATTATCAAATTGTCCTTTGTCATAATTGTATCATTTCTGGACTTCCTATAGGAGAGCTTTTGCACATAATAACACTCACAGTAAATAAAACCATTAGCACTTGGGTTAAACCGGAAGGGATCTGGAGCCCCACAAAAATGACGTGTGGCCAATGGAACAAGGCTTGGAGGTCTAACTGGCCAGAAACTCTCCAGTTGCCAACCACCCGAGGTCAGCCCCTTCCGGTGGCGGGGAAGCTCTGTGACAACACGTTCCCATCAGCAATGTGTGAGAGTGCCTACTTCCCCTCAGCTTCTCCTGTGAAGAGCTAGAAGCTTTGGCATTTGTGGTAGCACTATCCATTTAAAAAAATGGTATATCTATGCAGTTTTTAGTATGAGTGAAGGTGATCACTTGTCATTAAGCTCAAGGGTTTTTGCAAGCTTTTTGCACGTAAACTATTTAAACAATTCCTCATTTTTTTCTCTTCAGCTGTCTTTTTTTAATGACTCAAAGTGGCTATACATTAAGAAAAATATCTCTGTGCCTATGATATGAGCTGCAGTTCTTTTCCCCTGACTTTATTCATGGTGTTTGCTTTGTTTTCTTTGCATTTGCTCATGGGTATTTCTTTCCTGTTTTCTTATGTTGTCTTTTACAGTTTTAATTTGGAGTTGTTGGTTAGAAAGGATTTTTCCACTTCGGGTTTACAAATGAATTCTGCCCTTTTTTTCTCTAGAACTTTTAGGACTTCATTTCTTTAATGTGAAAAAAAAATTCCATTTGAAATTGATCCTGATGTTGGGTATGCATTATGGGCTCAACAATTTTCCCCAGATGGATTATACTAACACCATTTATTGAAAAGTCCCTATTTGCCTTCACATTTGAGGAATGTCTTAATTTTTCTTCATATGGGTTTGTAAATTTTTTTTTATTAAGTTTATTTCTAGAAATAATTGTTTTGCTCTTTTAAATGCTTTTCCCACGATGTGTTCTAACTGCTTGATTTTTGTACATAATACATTTATTAGTTTCCATTTATTAATGTTTATCTCCCCTTACTTCCCTGAGTTCTCTCATTCTTTGCAGTGTTCTGGTTGATTTTCAAATGTACCATCATATTATCTTCTCATTTTTATATTTTTACAATGTTTATGCTTCTCATTTTCCTTTAACTTGTCTGATTTTACTGACTAGCCATGCAGGTACTTTGAGGGATAATAGAGGTGGTGGCATTCTTGTTTTGATGTTCATTTTAGGGGGAATACATCTTAGTGTACCTCCAGTGAGCATGGTACTGACTTCTGGATTGAGATGAACATATGTTTACTGTTTTTAAAAGGTGTCCATCTCTCCTCCTTTAACTGAGTGTGTCCGTGAAGAATGGCTATTGTATTTTCTCAAATAACTTTCTGGCATGTATGGAAATATCATTCCCCTCCTCCCCAAACTATAACCTCTCTTTTAACATACTTCTTAATAACGAACCATTCTTGGACTTCTAGAATACATTCCCCTATTGAAATGATTCTTTCTATGCTTTTGGATTGCACTCACTACCGTGTTCCTTAGCACAGGTCCATCCTTATTTATCACTGAGATTAATCTATAGTTTCATCTGTGTGTGCAATTGCATTCACTATCAATTTCATTATCAATTGCATTCCCGCTTTCCAGAAAGAACTGGAATGTTTTCTTTGGTCTACCATTCTCTAGAGCAGTTTAAATAGCCTTGGCGTTATTTGTTTTTTAAAATTCCCTTATGAAAGTGTCTAAACCTGCAGCTTTGCTGGGAGTAACCCTTCGGTCCGCTCAGCATGATCTGGGGGTTATGTGTTTGAGTCCTGAGCAGGGAGTCTGCTTGTCCCTCTCCTCCTGCCCCTCCCCCACCCCGGATCACTTGCACACTCTCTCTCAAATAAATAAATAAATATCTTTAAACAAAACAAAACAAAGTAGATTTTGTCTTTACATATTAGGTCTGTCATTTTTCTAATTTACTACAATTGGAAAATACAGGTCACAGGGTCTCTGTCACAGTTAATCTGCTCAGCCATTATAACACAAAAGCAGTCAGGGACAATATGTAGATGGATGAGTATGTCTGTGTACAAATAAAACTCTTATATGGATATTGAATTTTTGAATTTTTTTAAATTTGCAGGTATCATGAACTGTTGTCTTCCTTTCAATTTTTTTTAACTGTTATAAAAAAAGGAAAAACTATTCTAATTTTGTAGGCTACATAAAAACAGGCAATTGACAAGATTTGGCCCATAAGCTATGGTTTGCTGGTCCCTACTTTATCTTAATATCCAAAATATATAAAGAACTTACACAACTCAATACCAAAAAAAAAATCTGATTAAAAAAATGGGCAGAAGACCTGAATAGACATTTTTTTCCAAAGAAGACCTACAAACACATGAAAAGATGCTCAACATCACTAATTGCAGGGAAATACAAATCAAAACCACAATGAGATAATACTTCACACCTTTAAAATTATATGTCTTTAGATCTATATTTTTTTCTTTCTATTTAAATTCAGTTAACATATACTATATTGTTCGTTTCAGGGGTACGATTTAGCGATTCACCAGTTGCATATAACACGCATGCTCATTCCATCAAGTCCCCGCCTTAATGCCCGTCACTCAGTTACCCCATCCCCGTCCTCACCGCCTCTCCAGCAACCCTGTTTGTTTCCGATAAGTAACAGTCTCTTATGGTTTCTCTGTTTTCATCTTATTTTACTTTTACTTCCATTCCTCTATGTTCATCTCTTTTGTTTCTTAAATTTCACATAGGAGTGAGAGCATATGGTATTTATCTTTCTCTGACCAACCTACTTCACATAGCATACTGCCCTCTAGCTCCATCCATGTTGTTGGAAATGGTAAGATTTCGTTCTTTTTGATGCCTGAGTAATATTTCACTGTGCATGTGCATACGTGTGTGTGTGTGTGTGTGTGTGTGTGTGACATCTTTGTTTATGGCAGAATGTTACAATAGCTAAAATATAGAAAGAGCCCAGAGGTCCATCAGCAGATGAATGGATAAAGTAGATGTATATTTCTTTGTGCAACATTTAATAGTTACCTAATATGAACAATAGAATTTTTCCTGTATTTTTTCCTGTACCTTCTTTCCTTCACTTTATCTTCTTTATCAGTATTTTCAACTTTGTTGTTTTACTTTGTACTATTAAAAAAACCTCTACTTCCCTTATGTGAATTATTAACATTTATTATCAAGCTTTGACCCTGAGCTATCACAAATTAATCAACGCAGAAATGTACCCACCCTCTTTCACCTCTCCAATTTTTTTGGCACCTAATATCTACATGGTCAGAGGATGCATCTATATATGGGGGTGTGTGTGTGTACACTCACATTCTACCCACACTTGTTTTATCCTAAGTCCTACGAATAAATAAATTCAATGCTGACCACCAGTTTGGTTGGCATATATTTCCCACCATTCTCTTGGCTGAAGATTATCTACTAGTAGTTTCCTTAAAAGAAGCTTAGGTTTTATATACTTAAAACTTTATTCTTGAAGGTAAATTTATCTGGATATAAAATATAAATATTAATGTAAAATAATATAAAATATAGGCCTCTTCCTCTTACTGAATATCTTTTATATGTTGATCTACTGACTTCTGATTTTGTACATTGCTATAGAGAAATATGCAGACAAGGGTGCATAGGTGGCTTAGTGGGTTGAGTGTCCGACTCTTGGTTTCAGCTCAGGTCATCCTCACTGTCATGAGATCGATCCCTGGGGCAGGCTCAGCACTGAGCATGGGGCCTCCCTTTCCCTCAGCCCCTCCCCCTGCTTACACACACTCTCTCTAAAAAGAGAGGGAGAGAGAAGTATGCAGACAGCCAGATTGTTATATCTTGTCTCATTTGTAGATTTAATGTTTTCGCTCGACCACTCAAATGATCCACTTGTTTAAATCTAGAAATCCCAATAGCATTGTAAGGATAGTTATGGTGGTGCTCCTCTTTCTTCATTCATTGCTCATTGTTTACTGTCTCCTGACATAAGAACTTAAGATAGGTTTATTTTGGAGAAGTTTTCTTTATTTCTTTAAAAATAAGATATTTCCCATCCTGTTTTTGTTTCTTTCTTCAGAGATCCTGGTGATATCCATGTTATTTTTTTTTTATTTTTGTTTGCTTTCCCTATCTATCATTTTATTTCTGATCTTTAAAGTTGTTTTAGTCTGCTAGTTCAAACACATTTCATTTATATGTCTCATTTCTATTACTTATCTCCTTTACTATATTTTCCACAGTGTATCCTGGATAGAGATCCTTGAATTTTCATCTTCATCTCTATTCTGATTTTAGTTTTTCTTCTACTTCTTCCTGAGTTCTACCAGGACAATTTTTATCTCCTCCAACTGCAAATTCGATATTTCTCTAAGTTCTAGTATTACTGAGTAGGGGTCTAAATTTTTAAAGGATACTGTTTAATTAAATAACTAATTTTTTATTTACTGGACAAATTTGAGGTCAAATGTTCACCATGTCATCATTTTCTTGTAATTGTTCCTTGTGGGGTAAGTTTTGATGCTGTTCTTCACCTATTATTTCATGTAAGAATTTTGTATGTTTGCTGGGCTGGTTCTTTTCACATTCCCTGCCACTGAATGAGTTACCTATTTTTGGATCAGTGTCTCTAGACATTTGGTGGGAGAAAGTGGAAGCTGCAGCCAGAGTAACTTTGAATTTTTACTACACAATGCATCTTTATTCATCTGCCACAAAGATAGGTAGCTGTCTACAAATATGGCTTCTCTGTATGAATTTTCTGTTAGCTCTAAATCCTCTGATTCTCTGAGTCAAACACAGTGAAAGCTGAAGTTGTCAATAGCTTGTTGACATCAACTGAAGCTGATTTTTTTTTTTTTGCCAAAAAATGGTGAGCCCCCTCACTTCTAGTCACTATAATTTTATTATCCTCTGAGCTCTGCTGCCATTGGGTCCTTCTCAGTCTTTCATAGATTTACTATCTCCCAAGAGAGTTGGGACAATTGCTTGTAATTCCAAAATCCCATTATTTTTAACTGCCTTCTGTGTTTGATAAAATTAGAGTTTCTAGAGGTTTTTGTTGTTCATCTGTTGCTATTATATGATTTCCAGGAGGCGAAAAGGCACTATGATGACTTTCTCAGCCATGTTTATGCAGGGATTCTATAATGCTGTGCTTTGGAAGAGTTAAGACAGGGGCACTTACGGGTAGCTTTCAACAGATGGAGTGTAAACTATAAGCAAATGCAATGCTATGATGAGACCATGAAAACCTGAACTCTCCAAGGATAATCCTGGAGTAAAAATCTAAAGAATCAGCATAAATGGTGGAGACCATAAGAATGGTAAGTGTTCAGATGAAGAGAAAATTATGTGTTGACAGGAGCAATGACTGAAGCAGTTATACGGGATCAGAGATCAGAAGGATTCATTGGAAGCTTTAGTAAAGCTCACTCGTGTTCTTCCTTTAATTTTTTTGGTCTCCAGACTTTGGAAAATTGTTTCTCACTTACTATTCTGTGTTACTTTTGCTTTTCACCTACTTCAGGATATGTCAAACTGTGAAGAAAATGGAAAGAGATAGAACCAGTTGAGGGGGAGGAAAAAGGGTTTGGAATTAAAAAAAAATATTTTTCCTCTCTGTAGTCACCAGAGCCTCTGCCAGTTCCCCAGAATGCAGCCAGGCTCCCAGAGGCATTCTGGACCAAGGGTTCTTGGCACAGACAAGATTCCAAGAGACAGAGGTGCCTTTGAGCCATACCCTGGAAGCTGAAAACAAGCCAAAACAGCTTGGAGAGTGAGAGCAGGGAAGTGGCTTCAGAACATTTCGTGTCACATAGTTGTTGCTGGCCTCTTTGCTTTATAATCTTTAAAAAAAATGTTTTTCCCCTTCTGAGTATTTTCATCTGTGTTTACTAGTCATTTCAAGGAGGATCATAGAAAGACTTAGGGAAGGCTGGACCCTCACCCTTCTCCCTGCTCTCCGGTGCAGCACTGTCTGCCTTTTGTCTCTCCATCATCATTTACTTATGAACATGGTTTTGGCAGCCAATAAGTTTATTTTACATTTTACTGAAGTGAGAGGAGAAATACTGATAGGAAAGCTAAACAAAATCCCTCACAAAATGGTACCACCAAATGAGCACAGGACCTGAAAGAGGCAAACACCTGGGTGCCTAGAACCCAGAACCTGATTTTTCTTCCCTATAAGGCACCCTCAGAATCTCCCTGCTCTGGCTGGTGATCAGCTCATCTGAAAATTAATCCCTGGTGGAGAGGTCTGTGCTCACTGGTGAACTACACAGCAGTCCCTGCCTCAGAGTCCCTGCCTCCCCAGGTTTCTTGTCTGTGTTACCATAAGCTTTTCAGAACAGGGTGCGTAAACTTCTTTGTTGTTCCTTCGAAGAAATGAAAATGCTAGTTTTAGTGTGACTTGTTCCCTACTCCTGCCTTGATTGTTGGCAACTATTGAAAAATAACATAAAATAATTTCTCCCTTAGGTAATCATGTATGTCACCACAAAACACATATTTTTAAAAGGAGAGTTTCAATGGCCATATGTAAAACTAAAGCTAAATGAAAGGACTTTGGAAAACCCAAGTTTACATAATTTTTCACAGCAATTCTATGAGAGTAGACATTAATCAGATGTGTGTAGGGGGAAGTGGAGCATGTGGCTATATATGTGTATACATATATATTTCAAAATAACGTTTTCCATTAAGTGTGTTAGTGATTGACTGATATACATTCTCATGTATTTGTATTTTTTTAAGATTTTATTTATTTATTTGAAAGGGGGGGGGGCACACAAGCAGAGCAGAGGGAGGGAGGAGCCCAGGCACCCTCATCACAAACACTTGGAGTAACCTGGCAATCTCATACAGAGGAAATCCCTTCCCCTTCCCCTTCCCCTCCCCCTCCCTGGAGCCCAGTGTGGGGCTTGAATTCACAACCCTGAGATCAAGACCTGAGCTGAGAATAAGAATGAGACGCCTAACTGAATAAAGCACCCGGGTACGCCTGAGGAAGAATATAATTTTTAAGAGCAAACACAACAGCTGGAAAAGGTTATTCCTAAAGGATATAAGAAAGGGATGGCTATTATTTGTTAAATGGAGAAGGAATAGCAAGAACTTGAAGATATTTGTGAAAATAAAAATACACACAAACTGAGAAAACCAACATACAAAGAAACCAAACAACCATTGGCAAGGTGTTTGTACAAAGCCAATACCAGCTCTATTTCCAACTTACTACACCTTTGATTGAAAGAAGGACCTCATGAAAATTTCAATGCATCTTTTCTACAAAGAAAATATCATGGGTTGCTGGGGCTCCTGGTGGCTCAGTCAGTTAAGTGGCCAACTCTTGATTTTGGCCCAGGTCCTGATCTCAGGTCCGATCACTAGGCTCTGCACTGAGAGCAGACTCTGCTTAGGATTCTCTCTGTCTCCCTCTGCCCCTCACAGGCTCTCTCTCACTCTCTCTCTAAAAGAAATAAATAAGTATTTTAAAAAATAAAATATCCTGGGTTGTTGACGGCACATATAATCTTCCCTATGCCTTCCACATTCAGGGGTGGCCCAGATGTGGACTGAGATGTTGATAACACTACTGAAATTAGTCAGAATAGCTAGCTAGATAATGGTGAGGCAAAAACACATGTGTCTAGAAAAAGAAAACCAAAGCTAGAGGCATCACAATTGTGGACTTCAAGCTCTATTACAAAGCTATAATCATCAAGACAGTATGGTACTGGCACAAAAACAGACACATAGATCAATGGAACAGAACAGAGAACCCAGAAATGGACCCTCAACTCTGGGGTCAACTAATCTTCAACAAAGCAGGAACGAATATCAAATGGAAAAAATTCTCTTCAACAAATGGTGTTGGGAAAATTGGACAGCCACATGCAGAAGAATGAAACTGGACCACTTTCTTACACCATATACAAAAGTAAATTCAAAATGGGTGAAAGACCTAAATGTGAGATAGGAATCCATCAAAATCCTAGTGGAGAAATCAGACAAAATCTCTTTGATCTCCGTTGCAGCAACTTCTTCTAGACAGAAGTCTCCAAAGACAACAGAAACAAAAGCAAACATGAGCTATTGGGACTTCACCAAGATCAAAGGCCTTTGCACAGCAAAGGAAACAGTCAACAAAAATAAAAGGCAACCTATGGAGTGGGAGAGATATTTGCAAATATCTTATCAGATACAGGGCTAGTATCCAAAATCCATAAAGAACTTACCAAACTCAACACCCAGAAAACAAATAATCCAGTCAAGAAATGGGCAGAAGATAAGAACAGACATTTCTCCAAAGAAGACATGCAAATGGCCAATAGACACATGAAAAAGTGCTCAACATCACTTAGCATCAGAGAAATATAAATAAAAACCACAATGAAATACTACCTCACATTGGTCAGAATGGCTAAAATTAACAACTCAGGAAACAGCAGCTGTTGGCAAGGATGTGGAGAACGAGAAGCCCTCTTACAGTGTTTGTGGGAATGTACACGGTACACCCACTCTGGAAAACAATTTGGAGATTCCTCAAAAAGTTAAAAATAGAGCTACCCTATGACCCAGAAATTGCACTACTTGGTATTTATCTAAAGGATACAAATATAGTGATTTGAAGGGGCACATGCATCCCAATATTTATAGCAGCAATGTCCACAATAGCCAAAACATGGAAAGAGCCCAGATATTATCCATCAACATGAATGGATAAAGACAATGTGAGATATATATATATATATATAGATGAAATAAGTCAGTCAAAGACAAATACCATATTACTTCACTCATATGTGGAACTTAAAAAACAAAACAGATGAACATAGGGGAAGGGAAGGAAAAATAAAATAAGATAAAAACAGAAAGGGAGGCAAACTATAAGAGACTCTTAACTTTTGGAAACAAACTGACGGTTGCTGGGGGGAGGCAGGTGAGGAATGGGGTAACTGGGGTGATGGGCATTAAGGAGCCCACTTGATGGAATGAGCACTGGGTGTTATATGCAACTGATGAATTACTAAATTCTGCCTCTGAAACTAATAATACAGTATATATTAATTAAAATGAAATTTTAAAAATTTTTAAAAAGCAAGAGCACAGGGTCCTTAGTCATCCAAGTACAGAAGCCCTGGCTGTTCACAGGGATAGCGATTTACTCATCTTTGTGATGCACATATGGCCATAATAACCACTCCCATCAGTGTTTGTCGAAATAAATGATAAACTGTCACTTAATAACAACCCATTAAACCTTTCTCACTATTCTTTTTTAACATTGTACCAAAATTTCTAGCTAATGTAGTAAGACAAGACAAGGAAATGAAAACTACACAGATTGGAAAAGAAGAACTAAAACTTTCTTGTTCGCAGATGACATGATTGTCTATGTAGAAAGTCTAAAAACAAACAAACAAAAAACACAAAAAAAACCCCTGGAACTAATAAGTCATTATAGCAAGGTTGCATGATACAAAATTGATATACAAAAGCTGATTGCTTTCATGTATAATAACAATGAACAAATGGAGTTTGAAATTAAAAACAGTATATCATTTACATGAACACCTTCAAAAAGAAAATATTAGGTGTAAATCTATCAAAATACATATAAGGTATATATGAGAAAGTCTATAAAACTATGATAAAAGAAATCAAAATAGAAAGAAAGAAATGGAGATATAGTCCATGTTCAATGGATGGAAGACTCAATATTATTAAGATGTCAGTTCTTCCCAACTTAAAATATAAATTCATACAATATAAACCAAATTCCTTGTAAGTTATCTCTTGGATAACTTACAGGGAATGTTACTTGTAACAAAACAACAACAACAAAAACTGATTCTAAAGTTTATATGGAGAGACTAAAGATCCAGAATAGCCAACACAATATTGAAAGAAAAGAAAAAAATTGGAGAATTGGCACTATTTGATTTCAAGGTTCACTATAAAATAGTAATAATCAAGATGGTGTGGTATCAGTGAAAGAATAGAAAAACAGATTGCTGGAACAGAAGAGTGAGCCCAGAAATAGACCCACATAAATATAATTGGCAGATCTTTAAGAAAAAAGCAGGGGTTCCTGGGTGGCTCAGTGGGTTAAAGCCTCTGCCTTCAGCTCAGGTCATGATCCCAGGGTCCTGGGATCGAGCCCCACATCGGGCTCTCTGCTCAGCGGGGAGCCTGCTTCTTCCCTCCCTCTCTCTGCCTGCCTCTCTGCCTACTTGTGATCTCTGTCTGTCAAATAAATAAAATCTTAAAAAAAAAGGCAATACAATAAATAAGAGACTTTATAATAAATGGTGCTGGAACAACTAGACATCCACGTGTGAAGAAAAAATAATCTAGACCCAGAGCTTATATCCCTCACAAAAATTAACTTAAAATAGATCACAGACCTAAATGTAAAATGTTAAACTATAAAACTTCTACAAGATAATATAGTAGAAATTTTAGGTGATCTTGGGTTGAGTGATGATATTTTAAATACAATGCTAAGAGCATGATCCATGAAAGAAAAAAATAATAAATTGGACTTTATTAAAATCAAAACCTTCTTCTCTATTAAGGACATTGTTAAGGGAATTAAAAATCTGAAGAAATTTTTGCAAAATATATATCCAGTTAGGGACTGTTACCTAAAATTTATAAAAAACAAACAACCAAAAAACCTCTTACTTACACTCTATATTAAGAAAACAAAAACCCAATTTTAAAATGGGTAAAAGATCAGAACTGTTACCTCACCAAGGAGAATATACAGATGGAAAATAAACATATGAAAAACGCTCCAGCTCATATGTCATCAGGAAAATGCAGATTAAAACAGCAATGAGATACCACTATATGCCTATTAGAATGGTCAAAATCTGCAACAGCAACAACACCAAATGCTGACAAGCCTGTGGAACAACAGAAAATCTCATTCATTGCTGGTGGGAATACAAAATGGTACACATTGAGGGACAGTTTGGTAAAATTCTTATAAATTAAACATACTCTTGCCATGAGATCCAGCAATCACACTCCTTTGTATTTATCTGAAGGAATTACAAAAATCTGTACAAGGATGTTTGTAGTAGTTTTGTTCATTATTGACCAAACTTTGAAACTATTAAGATGTCCTTCGGTAGGTGAATGGGTAAACATACCAAGGAGTATTATTCAGGGCTAAAAAGAAATGAGCTATCAAGCTATGAGAAGACATGGAGGAATCTTAAATGCATATTACTAATGGAAAGAAGCCAATCTGAAAAGGCTACATACTGTAGGATTCCAGCTTTATAACTTTCTAGAAAAGGCAAAACTATGGAGACAGTAAAAATCTCAGTGGTTATCAGAGGTTGGAGAAATGGGGAGGGCTAAATAGGCAGAGCATAGATTTTTAAGACAGTGAAAAATACTCTGTATGATACCAGAATGGTGAATACATGTCATTCTACATTGGTCCAAACCCAATCAATGAATGTGCAAAACCAAGAGTGAACCAGAATATAAACGATGACTTCAGGTGAATATAATGTGTCAGCGTGGGTTTATGGATTGTAACAAGTGTATCGCTCTGGTGGAGAATATCCATACTGACTTTTAACAGAAAATGATAAGCTGATCCTAAAATTCATATTGAAATAGAGAATATATGTATATTTTTAAAAAGTGCAACAGAGGAAGAAAGTTAAAGTACTCACTTATCTCAACTTCAAAACTTACAAAAAAGCTATATAATCAAGACAGTGTTCTACTTTCATAAGGATAAACATATCAATCAATTGAATAGAATCACAAGTCCAGAAATAAATCCTTACATTTATGGTGGATTGATTTCTTAACAAGGTTGCCAAGACCATTAAATGAGAGAAAGGACAGTCTCTTTAATAAATGGTGCTGGGACAACTGGATAGCTACATGTTGAAGAATGAAGTTGGATGCTTTGCTTTACACGAACACGAACATTAACCCAAATAAGTTATAGAACCAAATGCAAGTACAAATCCTCTAAAAATCTTCAAGTAAAATAGAGGGATAATACTTGTAACCTTGGATTAAACAAAGCCTTCTTAGATACAACACATACAGCACATGTGACCACGGGAAACACAGATAACATGAAATTCATCAAAATTAAGAACTTTTGTGCAGCAAGTGATCCACAGACTAGGAAAAAATATTTGCAAGTCATTTACCTGACAAGAGAATCTTAACTCAATAATGAGGCATTTCCCAGTTAAAAATGGGAAAAACTACAGGCAAACATTGTGCTGTAGTTGGTAAATTTGTCACCCATTTAACAAATATATTTGTACATTACAAATAAACAAAGAAGGAATGCTTGGGTAAACTTTGTGGTGCTGGACTGGAATCAGAAGAATTGGGATAAAATTATGATTAGGAAGATGTAGAATGAAAGAAAGAAAAGACAGGGACACATTGAAAGGACACAGACATAAATCCGAAAGAACTCCCCGTGGCCAAAGCTGGATCCATTAGAACAATAATATTAGCATTGGACTGTAAATTAAAGAATGAAATAAGTATCTATGCACCCACATTGATATAAAACATATACAGAAAAATTCCTATTCATACATGTGGAAGAAATTTTAAAATGGAAAATCACCATTGGAGCATCATAATGATAGTTGCTGGCATGATTATCTGATGGTGTTAAAAATAGTGAGTGAGGGACGCCTGGGTGGCTCAGTTGGTTGGACGACTGCCTTCGGCTCAGGTCATGATCCCGGAGATCCGGGATCGAGTCCCGCATCGGGCTCCCAGCTCCAAGGGGAGTCTGCTTTTCCCTCTGACCTTCTCCTCGCTCATGCTCTCCCACTGCCTCTCTCTCAAATAACTAAATAAAATCTTAAAAAAAAAATAGTGAGTGATATTTAAGGAAACACTGGGTATTTGCATAGTCTCAAAGTATCTCCACACAAGATACTTATTAATTATAATAGGGAAGAAATGACTTTCTAGTGAAGAGACCTGGCAAACACCACCTTGACTGAGTGATCAAGGTCAACATCACCAGTGATAAGACATAGTAACATTGTTGTACTTTCTGACAGGATACACTGAGAAGGTATATCACCTCTGTGGTATTCTTCCCCAAAATGTGCAGTCTCATTCACAGCATGAGAAAACACAGAAACTGATGTTGATGGACATTCCACGAAATACTTGAGGATGCAAGACACATGTCAAAGTCATTGAAAGGCAAGGAAAGACTGGGGAATTGTCACAAATTGAAGGAGTTTCAGGAGACGGGATGACTAAATGCAATGAGTTCTGGATCGGATTTTGGAACACAAAAAGAACTTTAATCAAAAAACTGGTAACATGTGAATAGATTCTAATTAGTTAACAGTGTAGAACCAATGTTAACATCATTTTGATAACTGTACTACAGTTCTGTAAGACATTAACATTGGGGAACACTGAATGAAAGGTACACAGGGACTCTTTGTAATCAGTCTAAAATTGTTTTAACATAAATACTTAAAAAAACCACCGCCCCCCAAGTGCTCATCAGCAGTAGAGAGATAAATAAATTACTGGGATGGTTTCTGAGATTCTGGTAACCTTCTGTTTCCTGTTCTGTACTGTGGTTGCAGTTTCTCGCTTGGTGAAAATTCGCTGAGCTGTAATTCTACTGTACTCTTACATTCCAGACATAGTATTGGCTTCTAAATTCAAATGCTTCTATTAAAACTGAGATTCATCGGTCAGGTTTACATCTAAAATAAAAGGCTTTAACTATATTAGAGAAGGATCCAATGCTTAAACAAAAGTCTTGTTACAAAAGTAGCCCTGGATGAATGACTGCACTGGCCCCATCAAGGGGCAATCTCTGGGGCACTCACCAGACAGCACTTGAGTTTTCCAAGGAGACAGTAATACTACGGGCCAATGACAATCATGCTTTCCCTCCTTTTCTAAAGCTGAATATTTCCTGTCAAAATCTCAGACACCTTTTTTGTCTCTTTTCCAGTTTTATTTAATTTGTCCTAACTCCAAAACACATGTTAATAATTTTGGTAAACATGGTCTATCAATGGCTTCAGGTCTACTTTATAGAAATCCCACGTAAAAGTGGCTTAAACAGTAAATAAAATTGATTATTTCACTTCAAATAACCTTAAAATAGGATTAGTCCTGGACTGGTTCTTGTATCTCTGCAACATCATTAGAAAGTCCAGATTCTGGGGCACCTGTGTGGCTCAGTCAGTTAAGCGTCCAGCTCTTGATTTTGGCTCAGGTCATGGTCTCAGGGTCATGAGATTGAACCTCACATTGGGCTCTGCACTGAGCATGGAGCTGCTTGAGATTCTCTGTCTCTCTCTCTCTCAAAATTAAAAAAAAAAAAAAATCCAGATTCTTTCCATCTTTCCTCTCTGCCACCTTCAGGAAGCTGACCATTCCCCAGGGTTGCAAGAGGATGCCTTAGTATCAGGTTTCACATCCTCCCACCAAAACATACTAAAACGAGAATACAGAGACTTTCGTTCATCGATTTTGCCCATTTCCCCAGAAGACCCACAAGAAGGCATCTCACATTTCATTTTTAGAATGTTATCGTTTGCTCTTTTCTAGGGCAATCTTTGCCCAGGCAAACGGAGTATTACCAAGATTGCCTCAGGTTTGTCAAAGTTCGGACTCTGGGACTGGAGAGGGACCCAGCATCTTACAAAGTACATGACCACTTGGTGCCTGGATCATATTGAGATAATATTAGCAGAGGGAAGAAGAAGTAATTCTTGAGTAGGAACTCACCAGCTGCCAGAGAGGGTGTGATTCTATTATTCATTACTGTAATGTATTCTTTACAGGGCATCTAGTGTTCCTCTGAGGAATGATGCAGCTGTTGGTTGAGATACTCATTATAATATTAAGAAAGTACCATTTTATTTCTAGTGTACTGAGAATTTTTATTGGGAACTGATGTAGTACTGCAACAAATGACTTGTTTTGTTTCTAGGTGGTTTTTTATTTGTGTGTTTGTTTTCCAAGGGGCCAAATGTTCTAGAAAATATATTTTAGCTTATTGACATTCTTCATTTTATTAAGGAACATTATAATATTAAATTCTTCCTTGGACATAGGAATACTTGGATTTGACCTAAAATTTTTCTTCCAAAATTTTCAAATACACATTTGTAAAATGGGTTTTTGAGCAATGGTGATAATAATAATCATAAAAAGGGACGCTTGGGTGGCTCAGTTGGTTAGGCGGCTGCCTTCGGCTCAGGTCATGATCCCAGCGTCCTGGGATCGAGTCCCACATCGGGCTCCTTGCTCGGCAGGGAGCCTGCCTCTCCCTCTGCCCCTGCCAGCCACTCTGTCTGCCTGTGCTCGCTCTCTCTCTCTGACAAATAAATTAAAAAATAAAATAAAATATAAAAAAAAATAATAATCATAAAAATATTGTAAGGCTTTCCACTTGTTTTTTGTTTCATTTACTTTATGAACTATGTACTCCTTAGAGTTTTGAAAGATCTTTTCTGTATAGCATCAGGTTCTGGAAACTTTAGTAGATTTTGGCTTTTGGTTTATTTTGGTTTGTCATGGTTTAGGAAAAAGGATGAGTTTTGTGAATTTGAAAGCAATGGATTTCACCTAAGCATATAAATAAAGTAACTTAAAAGTTATAAAGAATACTAGGTTAAATTTTTCTCTCTTTAGTTATATCTTTTTTTTTAACTTCTAATCTTGAGTATTTACATTTTATCTAGTCCTCCTAAAGTGTTTTCCATTTTATCAAATTTTTCAAAGACCCATGTGTGGGTATATTTGTTAAATCATTAATTGTTAACTTTCATTTTTAATATTCTTTCCTTATTTTTCTTATAGAGTTGCTATATTGTGCATATTCAATTTCTATTATTGGATATTTTGTTTACATATTGTCATTCTTTCTAGTATAATGTTGGCATTCAAGGGTCTGAATTGACATGTGACTAGATCTTTGACCACATATCATAATGATTAATTTAATTTAATTTAATTTATTTGACAGAGAGAGATCACAGTAGACAGAGAGGCAGGCAGGGAGAGAGGGAAGCAGGCTCCCTGCTGAGCAGAAGAGCCCAATGGGGGACTCGATCCCAGGACCCCGAGATCATGACCTGAGCCGAAGGCAGCGGCTTAACCCACTGAGCCACCCAGGCGCCCCTTTAATGATATTTTTAAATCATATCATGATTATTTCCTAAATAGTCTAAAATTGAAAACCCTACCATTATTGTTTTTAATAATTATAAAATTTCAAAAATTTTATACATAAATACATAACTAAAATAATATATAATATATAATGTATATGTATATTATAACATATAATATATAACTAAAAATAAATTCTCTTGTCTTCCTTATCTCAAACCAACTTTTCAAGGTACCAACAGTTAGAGTCTTTTTATTCTTTCAAATATTCTTTTATTCACATAAAATACAGTACATTAAAAAGGCTATAACAATTCTTATGCTCAAATCATTGCCAGCATGAATAAATATTTCCCTATAATAGATTCCAGAGAGTGGGTTTCCTAGGTCAAGGAGTATGTACATGTTTAATTTTGATAAGTACTCTCACACTGCACTCCACAAAAGGCTCTATCAGTTCGTACAATAGTATATATTCATGCCATTTTCCTACACTCTGGTCAACCTTGGTATATACCCAACATTTTAATTTATAATTTGAACTCAGTGGTATTTAACAGATAAGTTTTAATTTTTCTAAGAAGCTGGACAGTTCTGTTGTTGATAGTGGCTGTTTAACCTTTTATTATTGTTGTTGCTGTTCCAGAGTTTTTTGCTTTTTGTTTTTGTTTGTTTTTGCTAAGATTCTATATGAGAATGTGACTGGCTAAAATTTTACCTTCCAAAATTTATTGTGGTTTCCTCTGGAGCTTTGGAAAGGAGTTATATATGGTAAGATATGCCATAAGTGCCTAAAAAGATGAAGCCTTTTCTCCTTGTAGAATGCAATTTAATTTATCTCTGTAGAATGCAAGTTCAATATTAATATATTATTGTTATATTTGGGGGGATTCTAGATATCTATAAATTTTTTTAGGGATTTTATTTATTCATTTGAGAGAAAGAGTACAAGCAGAAGGAGGGGCAGAGGTAGAGAAGCTGTGGTATATATATACAATGGAATACTATGTAGCCATCAAGAGGAATGAAATCTTGCCATTTGCAAAGACGTGGATGGAACTAGAGGGTATTATGCTGAGTGAAATAAGTCAATCAGAGAAAGACAATTATATGATCTCTCTGATATGAGGAATTTGTGAAGCAGGTGGGGAGGTTTGGGGGGTAGGGAAGGAGAAAAAGGAAAGAATATGGGATCGGGAGGGAGACAAACCACAAGAGACTCTTTTTTTTTTTTGAAGATTATTTATTTGGTTGACAGAGATCACAAGTAGGCAGAGAGGCAGGCAGAGAGAGGGGGTTAGGCAGGCTCCCTGCTGAGCAGAGAGCCCGATGTGGGGCTTGATCCCAGGACCCTGGGATCATGACCTGAGCTGAAGGCAGAGGCTTTAACCCACTGAGCCACCCAGGCACACCCCCACCCCCATAAGAGACTCTTAATCTCACAAAACAAACTGAGGGTTGCTAGGGGTTGGAGGGGTATGGAGAGGGTTGTTCGGTTATGGACATTGGGGAAGGTATGTGGTATGGAGACTGCTGTCAAGTGTGTAAGCCTGATGATTCACAGACCTGTACCCCTGGGGAAATAATACATTATATTTTAATAAAAATAATAAAAAATAAAACAAGGACGCCTGGGTGGCTCAGTTGGTTAAGCGACTGCCTTTGGCTCAAGTCATGATCCCAGCGTCCTGGGATCGAGTCCCACATCGGGCTCCTTGCTCGGCAGGGAGCCTGCTTCTCCCTCTGCCTCTGCCTGCCACTCTGCCTGTGCTTGCTCTCTCCCTCTCTGACAAATAAATAAATGTAAAGAAAAAAAAATAAAACAAATTAAAAAGTTTATTGAGAGTACTGAAGAAATGAATTTTAACAAATAACTTCATATGCAGCTGAGTTTGCATTTAATACACAAGAGGATCAAAGATACTCTCAGGCACAGTGTGTCTCAGGTAGTCACTAGAAGATCATCTTTGAAAGAATTCCTCGAAGTCGTCCTTCGGGAAAAAGAAAAATAGAGGAAGAGACAGTAAGATATTAGAGAACAGGGAGAGGGATGAACTTACTAAGTTTATGTTTTGGTACAAATAAGCACATATTTATAAAAATTAGGTCAATCCCTGTAATCTGATATTGACATTCTAGAAAATACGAACCTGACTGGAGACCGGAGGTGGTATCTAGGACATCAGTAGAAAGTGAGAACATGAACTTGCCTGGTAATACCCGGATGCAGCTTAGCTTCAGTCCTGCTAAAGAAGATGTTTGCATTCGAGTCTTCATAAATGAGAGACACCCACCAGGGGACTACAGAATAGGCAAGTCCAAGACAAGTAGGGATAAAACATGCCCTTTCCTGAATGGTAAGTATGGAGTGGCTTAAGAAGAAAGAAGAAACAGAAAACAAAATAAAATGGCAGGAGTTAAGTCCCAGCATAACATGGCAACACCAGTATACCTCAGAACAGTCTAGAAATGAATCGTGGAGACTTATAAAGAAAAAAATGTATACAGTAAGATAAACAAAACCTAACTGAGGGGAGAATTCAGGCAATGATAGGAAGACGTGGGTACAGGCGAGGTACGCAAACTCAGTGTTGTCCTTGAATAAAACCATGCAAAAAGATTGTTAATACATACTTATTAGAGCAAGTTTATAAACTCAACTACATCATATCACTATTTTCTTCTGAGGTGTCACCTCTCAGGACTCCGCCCAATTAGTCTGTGGCTCCAAATCCCATTGCTACTCTCCTGTCAGCCCCTGAGAGTTGCAGTTTTAACTACCCATGCTGACACCACAATGTGACTCGCTCAGGGTCGTTACCGCACTAAAAATGTGTTCCACCTGTTTGCTGTAAACAGATTCCAGTGATCTCACTGAACTATCAGTGCTGTTCTATAGCCCTTGTCATAATGATGTGTTCCTCCAAAGACGTGATTGTGTATTATCAGAGAGTGCCAAAGAAGAGAATTTCCAATTTCTATAGGATCGTTTCCTATTTTTCTTAATCCTACATCCATAAGAAAGCATCACAAGAAAAACGTTCCAACATACCATTTTAACAAGTTAGACCACAGCAGAAATTTAAAACCTGCACTCCCACTGGACTAGTCCCTTCATCTTTCTGGACCTTGGGCATCTTCTCAGTAAGGACAGAGGTTGGACTAGATGACGTTTAAGATTCCTTCTGGTCTTCATATTTTATAATGACTTTCTGTGTCAACCCTGCCCTAACTCATTCATGCTAATATCTTACTTTAAAACTAATATAGACTTCTTTTTATTTGTATTGTCATATTTATTACAGAAAACAAGAATGTGAACAAGAAAAAAAATCTATAAATCCGATCATCTCTATTAACATCATTTTATATTTCATTCCATCTTTGCATATGGATTTATGTAACTGAAATCATATTTACATAAACTTTACCATATGTTTCAGTTGCTTAATTTTATAAAATAATTTCTTGCTACTTAAATCTTTACATACTTCATTTAATATTCTATAGCATGGCTATACCATCTTGTGCTTATTCTTTCTTTTATTCTCATGTTTTGTCATTATAATTGCCTTCATATTTATACTGTTATAAAGGTTGCATGTTTATCTTTCTGTTTTTACATACGTTTTTAAGAAGTTTTTCTTGGGGGGGCACCTGGGTGGCTCAGTTGGTTAAGCAACTGCCTTTGGCTCAGGTCATGATCCTGGAGTCCCGGGATCGAGTCCCACATTGGGCTCCCTGCTCAGTGGGGAGTCTGTTTCTCCTGCTGACCTCTGTCCTCTAATGCTCTCTCTCTCTTTCTCTCTTTAAAAAAAAGGGAAAAAAAAAAAAGAAGTTTTTCTTGGGGCACCTGGGGTCTTAGTCGGTTAAGTGTCTGCCTTTGGCTCAGGTCATGATCCCAGGGTCCTGGGATCGAGCCTCAGGTCAGGCTCCCTGCTCAGTGGGGAATCTGCTTCTCCCTCTCCCTCTGCTCTTCCTACTCTGCTTGTGCATGCTCTCTTTCAAATAAATAAATAAAATCTTTTTCTAAAAAAAGAAGTTTTTCTTAATAGAATTTCTATAATTGATGAATGGATAAAAAAGATGTGGTATATATGTGTATATATATGTACATATCTATACATATTTAATGGAATATCACTCAGCCATCAAAAAGGATGAAATCTTGCCATTTGCAGTGATGTGGATGGAGCTAGAGTGTATTATGCTAAGTGAAATAAGTCAGTCAGAGGAAGACAAGTACCATATGATTTCACTCATACATCAGTTTCAGGACCAAAACAGGTGAAAATATGGGAAGGAAAAAGGAGAGAGGGATGTATACCATAAGAGAGACTTAACTATTCAGAACAAACTGAGGGTTGATGGAGGGGAGGTATTAAGGAGGGCACTTGTATTGAGCACTGGGTGTTGTAGGTAAGTGATGAATCACTAAATTCTATTCCTGAAGCCAATATTACACTATATGTTATTAACTAAAATTTAAATAAAAATTTAAAAAAAATAGAATTTCTCTATTAAATGATATAAATAATGTTTTGTGTATCAGTAACACTTATTGAGGGCTTGCTATGTGCCAGACAATGTTTTATGTGCTTCCCGTATATGAGCTCATGTATTCCTCACATCAATCTACTGGTAATTGTTATTATCCCTTCTTACAGAGGCAGAATCAGAGGCATAACAGAGAGAACAGAAAATTTCCTTGTGGCCTGACAGTAAATGGCAGAGTTGGAGTTCAGATCCAGGTTCCAGAGGTGGACCGCGGCAGAAGCACCTGCGACCAGGTACACCAGCACCGAGTGTCCACCCGGCTTTCCAGGACAGAGCACAGCGCGTGCTATCATATCAAGTCCCCATAAAGTGGTGTCTGGCACCTTCATGGCATACAAAGACTTGGTCTGCTTCCGTGTCTCTCTTAGATAAAAGGGCTTGCAGGCAGAATTTCTGCGTACAGGCCATTTATGGCGTCTATGAGGTGCTAGACTATTCAGGAAGTCTAAGATTCACCTGCCTACATCACCTTGTGTGATGAGTTGAGAAGAATTTATAAGAATCACCCAGAGCCCCTGAGTCTCAATGCAGACATTATTTCTGGGCAAAGGTAAAATGGTTTTTAAAATTTATTTACGTTCATCGCTTCCTGTGCTAATTTGTCATTTTTAATAACCTGAAATTACAAGTCATTTCAGTAATAAACTCTTCTCCAAAGGAACTGCCATACAGTGTATTCCCCTTTTCCCCTCGCTCTCCCTCGGTGTGCGTGACACGGTCAGTAAGCAAAGCGCAGTGAGCACTTCATTCACCACGGACCCCAGCATACAAATGCAGTCTGAGTTTGGCGTGATCAAAACTCCACGGTATCATTTTTATATTTAGGTTTCGTATTTAATTAGTCAAGTTTTCCTCCACATCGCCTATTTGTCTACTGAACCCTGCCAAACACACTCTTTGGCAGATGGTGCAATAACGAAATTGCTGGCTCTAAAATCCGAAATCTTGGAGATAATTAGGAGATTTGATACAGGTAACATTTATTAGTCATGAAAAGCTTGACAGCATGGTGAATTTTTCAACCCACACAATTTTGAAAGGGGAGAAAAGATCCTCTTTTTGAATGCTGATCAAATTACGTTTCTGCGACAAGAAGACATGCACTCCGGAAGCGGAGCTGGACAGCTTCGTCCCTTCAACACGACTTCAACAGAGAGACGGCAAGCGAGCCTTTACAATGCTGATTCCGCGACTGAGCTGCAACCTCACGAAAATACAGGAGCCACCTTTTGAAAATTTTCCTCTGCTCCAGTTACACGAATTACAGGTTTGCTGGGTAGAAGCGAGCGCCAAGAATAATCGTGGTCATCGCTAAAGTAGCTGCCAGTGAAACAAAGGGTCTCCTCACGATGGGCAGTCCTTCCTTCTTAGCACAAAGCATCACGCTTCGGTTGGGGAGGAGCCCATGGTTGTAGAAGCTTCACGTTTTAAGATTTTACCATCTAGCTCGTTCACACCTGCGATCGCACGCATGAGGTGCCATCCCACATATGGGCAACCTCACCCATATTTTAACCAAAGGACAACCTGCAGACAGAGCGAATTCAAGCAATCCCGCCTTGGACATTGTAGAAGGGGGATAAACACCAGCGCTGTTTCTGGGGATCCGAGCTCAGAGCAGGTCAGCCTGCTGTGACTTCATCATGGACACAGGCTGTCTTCCTTGAGTCAAAGTATGGCTACCCTGAATCTCCAGCTGCATTGTCTCATCTTTCAGAAGAAAACGATGCTTTGTGAAATTAAGTGACTTGCGCAAGCTCTTAGTTAAAAAAGCCTCAGACTGGATCAGGGATGTCCTGACTCCCGGCATCCTGTCCCCGCCCAACCCCACCGCTCCATCCCTGCTGGGAGTTTGTATGAGGCAGTATCTGCCCAAATTCACCAAACCTGGTGATCCCAATCATGTTCTGTGAATTGACCCAGAATGAGTGCAAAGGCAAATAAAACGGCAATGTGTAAATTTTTAAGTTATATCCAAGAGTGGATAATAAACCAAAAGCCTTGGGAAGGAAGAAAGTAGGGAAAGGGGGAAGGAGAGGGGGAGGGAAGGGGGGGAGGGAGGAAGACAAATTTTTTTTTCCTGTTTTTCTAGTTGAAATAGAATGACCCTTAAAAGAGAATTTCAGAAGAGAATGGCTGACTCTATATATGATATCAAAGATTAAGATGAATTCTTCTGGCTTATGAAAATGGAATGATAAGCTGGCAAGGAATGTAAGATAGCTAAGCAGACCAGGAAAGATGTTGGGGGAAAAATAGTAAAAAGCCAGTGAAAAAGAAATCTGTCTTCAAAGGTTTGGACACGTACCATTGAAATCAGGAGATTTAGATGGTCATACTCTGTGAAATGGGGCCAGAGAAAAAGAGACTATCATCTGCAGAAATAGCAATGAAGCCGTCACAGAGAAGGGAGAGAAGGTAGGACAGGTGTGAGTTTGGACGGAATTTAACACTCTAGATTTCACCTGTTTGCGGGGGGGGGGGGGGGGGGGCACTGCATTCCTGCCTTTGGATTCCATGATGCTCTCCACTGTCATTTCAATATCAAGGCTACCTAGAATTGGTTCATGAGTAGGAGCGTAGTCTTTACTTTGGTCTTTATTTAAATACAACCCAGAAATTTTTTTTTTTGCCTTTATGTTTACAGTGTTCTTTGCATTTACATTTGAAATGTATTGTAACTTCTAAGCACTTTCTGCCAAAAAAAGAAATGTAATATAATTTTACTCTGATTCACTTCTACTCTCCCCTTTCTGATCACGGTCAACGTAATTTGTCAGTAACAACGGAGAATGCTAACACTGTTGAATCAATTTTTTTTTAATATTTAAATATTCTAAGAAAATCGCTGTCTGTTGAATTTCAATGTCACTACGTTTATTAGTATTTAGATATATTTCTATGAGTTTACTGCTATTTCTTCCTCCTTGCCATTTAACTTATAGTTCATTGCACTGATGGCTAGAATATCCTTGGAGTAACTATTTCAAGAATTGCATGTAGTGGTATATAATCTACATCTTTACATAGCTTGAAATGACATAGGAAGGCTACAGTAAGTAGCGAGTGTAGCATTTGCTCTCAGTGCCTACCCATGTGCCTGGCACTGTATTTCCAGCATGTTCCAGACACTTCCCAGCCACCTGGGTCTGCGCTTCTGTGCCCAAAGAGTTTTTGGCAAACCACAGAAAGCTAGTCTTCCTTTGCCTGGACAGTAATCTAGAAGTTTCGGGAATCATCAACTCTAGAGAGAAGCTCTCAACCGATGCCTAGTGACTGGCATGAGATACAGGCTAGCTTCTTCACCCCTCCAGTGAAATAATTCGGAAGCATGTATTTTTTATAATATCATAAATCATTTTTATTGAAGGGATTAAAATGTGATGAATGCGGGATCATCAGAAAAATCCAAAGTAAACAGTTTGGTGACGGGGGGAAGCTCAAAGGAGAGCACTTTGTTTCTGTCGTCAGATATTTAAAGTGTGACCAGTACATCTGATATGCAGGTGAGCAAACATACAGCCGAGCTGTACGAAACAGAATCTTCCCTGAGAAACAGGACTCTGGCCTGGAACCCAGGATCTTGGAGTCCTACTCTTACAAAGTGGCAAATGTGTAATGTAGCAAATCCTAGCAAGAAGCAATAAACTTTTTCTTCTTATTTTTAAAAATCTGGCGAAGGTGTGATCAGTGAACAGCGGGGCTTAAGAAATTGACACAAGGTTGATATTCCCTTAGAATGGGGTTTTAAAAAATTATTTGGCAGCCTACTTTTATTTTTTATTTTTTTATTTTTTTAAATATTTAATACCCACTTCACTCATTTTTCCCCACCCCACCCCTTATTCCTGGCAACCACTCCTCAGTTCTGTTTATTTATGAGCTTGGTTTTTTGTTGTTGTTGTTTTTGGTTTTGTAGATTCTACATATAAGAGAGACCATACAGTCAGTATCTGTCCTTCTCTGTCTGACTTATTTCACTTAGCATAATGCTCTCCAGGTCCATTAGTGTCACAAGTGGCAAAGTTTCAGTTCTTTTTATAGCTGTATGTATATATATATACACATACATTTATATACACACATATATATGTATATATAATATATAATTGTTAATATATTTATGTATAATTATTAATTATATATTATATAGTATTTGTGGTATATGATAACATATTAATAAATAATAGATAATGTATATATAGATATATTGAATAAATAAAGACTGTCTATGTATTCTTTATCTATTCATCCATCAATGGACCTATAGGTTATTTCTCTATCATAACCATTGAAAATAATGCTGCAACGAACATGAGGAAACATGTATCCTTTACCCAGCAGTGGATCATATATGGTAGTTGCTGGGTCATGTGGTAGTTCTCTTTTTAACTTTTTTGAGGGACCTCCATACTGTTTTCCATAGTGGCTGCACCAATTTACATTCCCACCAACAGTGCCTTTTTCTCCACATCTTTGCCAACACTTGTTATTTTTTGGCTTTTTGATAAAAGCCATTTTGACAGGTGTGAGGTGATAGCTCATTGTGGTTTTGATTTGATGACGATGAGTGATGTTGACCATCTTTTCATGTGTCTGTAGGCCATCTGGATGTCTTCCTTGGAAAAAATGTCTATTTAGATCTTCTGGCCATTCTTTAATTAAATTGCTTTGTTTTGTTTTACTATTGAGTTGTGTGAGTTCTTCATCTATTTTGGATATTAACCTCTTATTGGATACATGATTTGCTAACATTTTCGTCCATTTTGGAGACTGCCTCTTCATTTTGTGGATGGTTTCCTTTGCCATGCAGGAGCTTTTAAGTCTGATGCAGTTCACATGTTTTGGCTCTTGTTGCCTTTGCTTTTGGTGTCAAATCAAAGAAACCATCTTCAAGACCTATGTCAAGAAGCTTACCACCTGTTTTCTTCTCAGAATTTTATAGTTTCAAGTCTCACATTCAAGTCTTCATTCCATTTTGAATTAATTTTTGTGTTTCATTTTTTGGGATGTAGCTGTCCAGTATTCCCAACACCATTTACTGAAGAGACTGTCTTTCCCCCAGTGTGTATTTTTGGCTCTTCTGTTGTGAATTAATTGACCATGTAAGTGTGTGTTTATTTCTGGGCTCTCTATTCTGTTCCATTCACCTATATGTCTGCCTTCATGCCAATACCATACTATTTTGACTACTACAGTTTTGTAACATAATTTGAAATCAAGGACCATGATGCCTCTAGCCATGTTCTTTCTGAAGATCACTTTGGCTATTCAGGGTTTCCTTTTCAGAAGTCTGCACAGGAAACAATTTCTTATTCTGATACGTCTGGATTGTGATGGAGAATCTTCTTCTTTCCCGAAAAGCCTCTGGAGAAAATTGATTGTCTTTTGTTTCCGCTACTATGATCCCTTCTCATATATTTTTATGGCTATATCAATGGGAAGTTGAAAAGGATCATATTCCAAAACTGAAAAGCAAAACTAAAAGGCTGCATATGAAGCTATGAATTTATATGTCTATGTTTGGAAGACAGTGGGAGGTGGATAATTGAAGAGGACTTTAAATAGAGTATACTTTAGTCACTGCTGCCTTCTCTTAAAATTTGAAGATCATGGGAAGAGGACACTGAGTTGGTGCCACAGTCCAAGAAGAGGCAATAAGATAATGAAGGAACAACCTAGAGCAGAAGCAGCTATACATGGCTAGAGCAGGAATTTCTCTAGCTTACTCCTTCCTCACTCCTAACTGTTGAAAAGGATCTGGCCGTTTCTTTAACTTAATCCTTTGTCTATTTTAGAGTTGACAAAGCAAATTCTGTTTAAAGGAGACTTTTGCATTTTCAAAGGAGAAAAAAATGGGGTCAGGTGGCATATTATCTGAAGAAACTTTTTAAAAAATCTTCATAAAATATATATATTGTAAGAGAAAAGCGTGAAAGGAGGAAGCAAATGAGTCAACGGTTCCTTATTTTCTGCATATTCTCCTGACTTAGTTCTAATCTTAAAGCCCTGCCACATAACCTGGCAAGCTATTTCATTTGTTTGAACTGCAGGTACTCATGATCTTCTGGATTTCCTCCTGGGATTTTTAAACTCTGAATTCCCTCCAGCGAATCAGCCAAATTCCCAGATAACATGGGAGAAGCCATCACACTGCATTTGGTTCTGCAGGACTACTGGAATGGGTGTAGTTCCAGATCCATGGTTTTACTATTTCATCTAACTGAGATGCTACATTTTGTCTGCTTTCTCAGCATAAGTGAGGGGGAGATTTGGACTGAAATGAACAATCTTCAATCTGGACAAGACAAATACTGCTCAGCAAGAGCGAATTTCCAGAGGAATAGACACAGTTTGATTGCCCTTATATGGAAACCACATGTCTTAATTTAACTAGTAAACTCCTCAGTCCTAAAGCTATATTGAATTCATATCCAGAACTCCAGAAGAGAGATCAAGAACTCATCTCTTATGTTCCCTCGACTCTTATAGCCAAAGTCCACTATCCCAGATAAACTGATACACAGTCAGCTTTTGATTAGCTGTACACATGCAAGCATTCTTTGGCATAAATGACCCATATTAGCAAATGATCCATGAATTGAATATATTGGGTCTTGAGATACATTGTGGTATTTTGTCTCTAACAATTTATACTTCTACTTAGGCAAAGAAAAAAAATGCATATTTCATTGATCCAAAGATGCTTATTTTTCACATTTTAATATTTCTCAAATTAGGATGCATTTTTTTTAATTGAGTGATAACCTTTACTGATGATGTCATTTGGGGAGATTTTATTAAAATACTTAAAATT
The DNA here is from genome assembly GCA_004024625.1 of Mellivora capensis. Taxonomy (NCBI): domain Eukaryota; kingdom Metazoa; phylum Chordata; class Mammalia; order Carnivora; family Mustelidae; genus Mellivora; species Mellivora capensis. The sequence goes on from PISX010001797.1 coordinate 160,951, forward strand.
ATTACATCTTAAAATTGATGTGGTTGTGGATCTTAAACTCTTATATGAAACATAGAAGTTAAAATTTCTTGGAAAGTTTTATCTTGGTAGTTCTAGGAATGAGGAGGCAAGAGGAAGTGAACTTGGGAAGTGAACTTAGAACTATTAGAGATGAAAGTTTTCTAAATTAATTTTAATATGTGTTTGGTTCTTTTGACCCTTGCCAGTTTTTTTGGGTGCAGGGATTAACTGCTTAATTTATTCATTCAGTACAATACCTAATCTATAATGAATATTTGCTAACTATACTGTCATAATATAAATAACAAGTACTCATTAATTATGAGGGGACAATATCACTGAAAAGAAAAAGAGGGACCCAGCATTAAAATTCTGACTTACCACTTTTACTGACCAATTTCATATAATATTTTCCATTATCTTGTATAAGAACTCCCCTGTCATAAACCTAAATGTTGACTTAGGAAAACGCCATTAAATACCCTTGGAATCAAGAAATTTTTATACCAGTGATTCTCAAGCATGGTTGCACATTAATATCACATAAGAAGATTTTAGAAAATACTGGTATCCAAACCCCATCTCACACTAAATTAAAGCAAGACACCTGGGAGTAGGGCTTTGGCACTTAAAACACACACACACACACCACACACACACACTAATAGAGAAAATTGACAACATGAACAAGTGGTTTTTCAAAAAGATCAACAAAATTGACAAACCTTTAACTTTACTAAAAGAAAAGAAACAGGGACGCCTGGGTGGCTCAGTTGGTTAAGCAGCTGCCTTCAGCTCAGGTCATGATCCCAGCGTCCTGGGATTGAGTCCCACATCAGGCTCCTTGCTCGGCAGGGAGCCTGCTTCTCCCTCTGCCTCTGCCTGCCATTCTGTCTGCCTGTGCTCCCTCTCTCTCTCTCTGACAAATGAATAAATTTAAAAAAAAAATTAAAAAAAAATAAATAAAATAAAAGAAACAAGACTCAAAATCACAAATAAAAAAGGACATTATTGCCTATGTTACAGAAATAAAAAGGATTGTAAGAGAGTGCTATGAACAATTATATGTAAACAAATCAGATAATCCAAATAAAATGGAAAAAATATTTTTTTCTAAAAACAGCCTTTCATGATTGAATCATAAAAAACTGAAATTCTGAATGGACCTATAATTAGCAAGGAGATTGAATCAGTAATCAAAAACTTCCCAAGAAAGAAGAACTCAATTTAAGATAGCTTCACTGCTGAATTGTTCTAGACATTTAAAGAATTAACACCAAACCTTCTCAGGATTCAAATTAACATCTGAATTGTTCTAGGCATTTAAAGAATTAACACCAATGCTTTAAAGAATTAACACTAATCCTTCCAAGAAATTGAAAAGGAGTGAACTTCCTTATTCATGTTATGAGGTCAGCATTACCCTAATACCAAAATCAAACAAAGATACTACAAAAAAAGAAAACCACAGACCAATATCCCTGATGAATATTAATGTACAAAATCCTCAACAAATACTAGCAAACCAAATTCAACTGCATATTAGAAAGATGATATGGTCTGACCAAGTGGGATTTATTTCTAGAATGCAAGGATGGTTCAACGTATGAAAAACAATTAACACACTTAACACATTATCACATTAACAGAATGGAAGACAAAAAACATGATGATCTCCATGGATAAAGAAAAGCCATTTGACAAAATTTAACACCCTTTCATAACAAATACACTCAACAGAGTAAGAACAGAAGCAAATTACCTCAACATACTAAAAGTGATAAATAAAAAATCCATAACTAATACCATACTCAGTCAGAAGACTGAAAGTTGTTTTTATTTTTTTTTTTATAAGACCAGAAAAAAGACAAAGATGCCCACTTTAACTACTTCTATTCAACACAGTACTGGAAGTCCTAGCCAGAGCAGTTAGGCAAGAAAACAAAGATAAAAGGCATTCAAATTAGATGGGAAGTAGAAAAATTATCTCTGCTCACTAGCAATATAGAGAACTCTAAAGATTCCACTCCTCATGTTAGAATTAATAAATGAATTCAGCAAAGTTTTGTGGTAAAAAAATCAATATCCCCAAATTAGTGGCATTTCTATACTATAATAATAAACAATCCAAAAGGGAAATTAAGAAAACAATCCAACTTACAATAGCATCTAAAAGAATAAAATACTTAGGAACAAATTTAACAAAGGTTGTAAAAGACTTGTACACTGAAAACTATAAAATAATTTTGAAAGAAATTAAAAGACACAAATAAATGGAAAGACATCCCATGTTCATGGATTCAAAGGCTTAGTATGTTTAAGATACTGATACTACCCAGTGCAGTGCCTATCAAATCCAAACTTCATTTTTCAAGGACATAGAAAAACCATCTTAAATTTCATAGCCAAGACAGTCTTAAAAAAGAAGAGCAAGTTCTCTCATATTTGTTCTTTTCAAAACTTACAATAAGGGGCACCTGGGTGGCTCAGTGAGTTAAAGCCTCTGCCTTGGGCTCAGGTCATGATCCCAGGGTCCTGGGATCGAGCCCCAAATCGAGCTCCCTGCTGAAGCGGGGAGCCTGCTTTCCTTCTCCTCTCTCTGCCTGCCTCTCTGCCTACTTGTGATCTCTGTCTGTCAAATAAATAAATGAAATCTTAAAAAAAAAAAAAAAACTTACAATAAGCTACAGTAAATAAAACAGTAGGTTAGTGTCATAAAAATAGACATAGACCAGCAGAATAGAATAGAGCCCAGAAACAAACCCTCACATATAAAATCAAATAATTCTCAACACGAGTGCCTGTTTTAAAGGGAAAAGATAGTCTTTTCAACAAATGTCTTTGGTAAAACTGGATATCCACATGCAAAAGAATGAAATTGGACCTTAATTTTATACCATATTAAAAAAATAAATAAAAATGGGTCAAAGACCAAATGTAAGAGCTAAAACCCTATAATTCTTCAAAGAAACCCCATGAAAAAACTTCATGATATTGGACTTGACAATGATTTCCTGCACATTGTACAATTGTACATTAAAGGATGTTGTCAACATAGTAAAAAGTCAACTCTTAGAATGGAAGAAACTCTTTATGTATCATATATTTAATAAGGTGTTCATATCCAGAATATAAAGAATTTCTACAACTCCATGACAATAGTAACTAAAAACAAACAACCTGATTTAAGAATGAGCAAAGGTCTTGAATCAATACTTCTCCAAAGGAGATATACAAATGGCAAACAATCACAAGAAAACATATTCAACACCACTAATCATTAGGGAAATGCAAATGAAAACCCAAATGACACACCTCTTTATATTCATTAGGATAGTTATTATTAAAATAATAATAAAAACCAACAATAATCGATAAATGTTGGTGAGGACATGGAGAAACTGAAACCCTTGTGCATTGCTGGTGGGAATGGAGAATGGTGCAGGTGCTGTGGAAAATAGCATGGCAGTTCACAAAAAGGAAGGAAAGAAGGAAGGAAGGAAGGAAAGAAGACAGACAGACAATCTACTAAATGTAGAATTAGCATGTGATCCAGAAATTCTATTTTTGGGTAATTGAAAGCAGGGACTCAAATATTTTATGTGGAAATATGCATAAATTTGGATAGCTTGCCAAATGTGTGTCTCTGGTGTTTCTGGCTCCAAAACTTTCTGTTTTTACCCTCTGTGATCTTCTTTGCAAAACAGAAGAATTACTGGTTCATTCAGGTGGTCTTCGTACTCAGGGAGGACTTGGGATCATTTTCTACTGACTGCTTGACCAACACTGGTCAATAAAGGCCACTTTCATGTTTAACTCAAGTACATCTAAGGAATTTGTGTCATGTATGACTTCAGAGAAAGCTCTGCGGAATCAGACCGCTTCAGTTTGGCTCCTAATTATACCATGTTGTCTGTATGGCATTAAATAAGATACTTCCTCTCTCTGTGGCTCAGTTTCCTTAGTGGTACAATGGGATAATAACTGTGTCTGTCTCGTAGAAGTATTGTGAAGATTACATGGTGGAAACCATATACAGCTTTAAGAGAGTGCCCAGAACATTAAACACTCAATATGGGCAACTATTATTATTGTAATCAATCTTTAAATATTGGCTCTGTTTTATGATTATCATCTATTTTTATAGTCGGATTTGGAGCGCTTTTATCAATTTCTAGATAGTGTTTCTCCATCCACCATCATGTTATAAAATGATCCCACTAATGTTATTAGGTGGCAAGACATAAGATGAGCTCTGTTTCCCATTTGTTTTCCTGCGAGCAGTTATATTCTAATTCTCCTGGGGGTATAACTGTGAAAGAAAGACTCGGGTTATCCACAGCACCAAAATTCATCCTGCAATTTCATGCCAAATGATTTCACATAAGAAAAAAATGTTATCCTAAAATATGTGCATAAGCTATTGTAATATTTGTGGTTGCAAAATGAAAGCTATTCCTTCCTTTGGCTACACCCTTCAATATTTGCCCAGGTGCAATGTGATTTCCACATGAACTGATTCTGAGAAGTTACCAGAGACTTAGAGCAGTTGTCATTCTGGCCTCTAGTAACTTCTCAAACAAAATCATATTCCCGAAAAATGGTTACATAAAGTACCTCTAATAAATTCTGTGTGTTTGTACCTTATTATAAACCCCATCGGCAATCTGCCTTTAAGCATGAGCACATTTTTAATCAAGCGGTAAAGCATTCCGAGTCTAAAGGTCATCAAAGCTGGAGTTTCAGTGAATTATTCTGTCCCCCCAGCGAAGGGAGCTTGGCTGGAGAGTTGACGCAGTTGCCCCAAAGTTCCCTTCCCTGTGCACCTGACTGCACTTCCCCTGTGACAATGAAGAACACACTTAAAGGAGACAATATTGTTTTACTTATACTCGGGCCCCTAATTCTAGATGGAGCAGGTTTTTTTCTTAAGAAAGTCTATCCACTAAACTTCTCTCTCTTCAAAGACCACACCAGTAATAAAATTATAATTAATGAAGCTCAGTGAACACCGGAAGTAGACTGTATATTTATGAGACATACAAAGAGGAAGTAGCAAATTGCAATGGAGCTTGGGACTCATGTCACTGCAGCTTAGGGCCAATGTCCCCAGATTCCCACTGGATGCACCCGTAACTCCTCCACGAAGTCACTGCCTTTGAACTCAAAGAAGTCCACTGGCAATTTCCATGTGTTTGCAGATGTCTTCTTCAGTAAATCACATGCATTCTCCCAAACTGTGGTGGGCAGTGTTTTGCTGACTTTTTACAAGTTTGCCTGTGATCACCTAGCACAAAGAGGAATAGAGAGTAAAGTAGCCTCAGCGTGCCCTTGTACTAGCTTGAAACTGGGAGGTGACTACAAGGTGAAGCAAAATACATTTTTAAAGTAAACACATTTTCAGATGCATATCATTTTATTTCCAAATATGAGACGATTATATCTTCATCTGTCGAGCTATGTGTTTACATCTCTTTCTATGATATTTCTCTCCACACTGTGACTTAAATATTTAGACAGAATTTACAGTTAGCAGATCAATGAGGCATTTAGAGCAGTTTGCAAGTTCAAAAGAAAGTACAGGACTCTGCAAATTTAGTTAGTATTCTGAGTATAATCATGAGTCATCACTGATCTAGAATTGATGGTGGTATTACTTTGAGGGAATGTGCAATGATGAGCCTAAGGAGACGAATTAAGAAAGAAAGGGAAAAAGGAGCTAGGGGAGCCTGGATGCTCACATTTCTATTATGATTGAGTATCTTGGTCCAGACGATTGATATTATGCTGACTCTTATAGGAAAAATATAGATGAGACTCGTTTTTGATCTGAAATCTTAAATTCATATCTAAGTCCACACAATGCAGAACAGACCACGCCAACGACTACTATTCTGTCTGGTCATGGCTATTAGAATACACCTGCCCACGGAACCTGATTTCTCCATTCCTGCCTTCCCAAATGCTGTGCCCGAGCTTATGTGACTGCCTTGCCCTACCCATCATTGCCTTACCCATTTTTCTCTCTTTCATAGAGCCTAATAATCCCTTCTCTTCTACTTTCCTTTGCTATTTCATGTCCATGTATTTTTCAGGCCGTCCAGACTCAGGAGTATCTCTTTCATTTTCTCTACCTTGCCCTAGATGTATGCTCTATTCACAGCACAGACCAAAATCCCTGCATGAACGCCCACCCTACCACCCTCCCAACCTTACAAAAGGCAGCCAGCTACATCTTGTATAATAATTTTTTTTAACGGGGAGCCAGAGATGATTATTACTTTTTGCCAGTGATCTGGCTTAATAATGAAAGGCTTTATACATGCTAACAATGATGACTTTTTTCCCCCAGTAACAATTTTTAAATAAGGCAACTGAATTGAGGTACTTTTGTTTTTACAGCTGGAAGGGGTCTCCATGACTATTCAGTACCACACCTTTATTTGATAAAAGAGGCGCCTGAAGTCCAGAGAGGCAAAGTGTCTTATCTCTGTGTGGCAGCAGCAGGGCTGTGAGCAAGTACCTGGGCTCCCAGGGATGCTCTTCCCACTGCTCCGCTGAGCCTCTCTGAACCTGACGGTCAAGCGATGAACGCCCCCGTGCTCAATCACCAGGGTCAGATGCTGAAGTCCCATGTTCTTATCTGTGTCCCGTCCCCAAATGGTGGTGACTCTGAAGAAATCCCTCCAACTCTGTTTCATTCTTTGCATTTGAAAAAATGCACAATTCTTCATTTCTTTACAGTCCACTGAGAGAGGGAGAGAGAGAAGATATGTGTGTGGGCGCGCATGTGTGCACGACACAACTAAGGAGCTTTCAAATCAGAACTTTTGGAGGCATCATTTGGAAATTGAGTTTTTGCTCAACCAGCAAAAGCATGATCAAGACAGGAAATAAATTGCCTTCAGTCTTTAAAGCATCAAGAAGACTCTATCTCTTATCCTCCAAGAGCATCATTTAATTACCTCTAGTGTTACCAACTCAATGGACCACCTATCCCAATTAAATAGCAGCGCATGCTAATTATCATTAGACTTAATTGGTTTCCCAATTCAGCAACTTCCCTGATCAAGTCTGCCCCAGTTAAGTGGCATTTATTGAACCACCTGAATCTTGCTTAAAAGAAACAAAAGAAAATTTCCCATCTCAAGTTCAGCAAATACGACCAAGTCTCACCAAGTCACACTAGCCAGTTCCTAATTAATTTTGCAAAGCGTACCCTGAGGTTGGATATAGTAAGCATATCTTCTCCAATTAGAGTGCATATTTTATTACAATCAAGCAAGATGAAGCAAAATATTTCTAACAACAGTAAAATGTGTGAAAGTTAACAAATATTTACTAACATATCTCCCTTTCCTTCTTGCACAGTTTTTTCCCCAAGATGTTAAGATTATTTCATCCTTTCAGATTTTCCACCCTTGAAACTATGTTTGGTAATAACACCTGTTCTGAAGAGTAGACAAGCATAAAGAAAGGAGAAATTATGCTCTTGGGCTTAACCTTCCCAGAGAAATTTATGTGCTTCGCAGTTCCTTTGCATCAGCAAAGCAGATAAATGTAAAATCTGGTACTTGAAAACGGCTCAGGACAGGGGAAGATCCTTGCTGAAGGGGCCTCACAATCTGCATAGGTTTTAGAAGGTCAGGGTTGAGTGGAGACAGGAAGGAGACTCTCCTTCTGGAAAGCTTGGCATTTGGAACAGCATATCGTATAAGTGCACGTGTTCTGGTGTTGAAAGTGAAACTCCAGAGTAAATTGTTCCCAGTCTGCTCCGTGACAGCTCAAATGGGCTCATGGGAGTCAAGAAGGCAGACGACCGTTTTTGAGCTCTTCCTTGGAGGAAGCCTAGAATTCTCACCTCAGATTCTTCCTGCCAAAGTAAGAGCAGAGCATCAAATCTGTGACTCCAGGATTCCCACTTTCCTCGGTTCCCTCAAGGAAATAATGGGACAAGAAGATAGGTGGGAATTGCTGGCAAAATCAGGTTGTGATTCCGGTTGTTTAAACTGTTCAGTGTATCTCTGGGAAAGAAGCCCATGGTCCCAATAGTCCTCTTGGAGGTAGAGGTTGAGATGGGGGGGGGGGGGTCCTTATGCCACCAATAGAGAAATAATAATAATAATAAACATCATCACATTTGATCTTAGCATTCTTTGGACTGGCTTAAAATTCTTCAAATTTGGGATGAAGGCTCCAAAAAGAAAGCAAGAATATCACATAGAGTGCTTTACCTTTTCTGAAGAAGTTAGTGCACGTTTAGATTATGTAAGAGTTGATGGAGCCCATTACTAGACTGGAGCCCTTTATTGGCAGCACGAAAATACAGAAAGTAACCTAAATTTCTAGGATGCTGTTTAACTAATTAAAATCAATGTTCCTAGTAATATGTGAAATTACCTCCAATACAATTTCTATGTGTCTGCTCATAATTGAATTAAACTGTTCTGGCCTAAAGCAAAATTGCAAACAGGAATCACTGAAGGTAGAGCTGGAAGGAACCTTACTCCTCACCAGTTATTCCCAGGTTCTCCTTCTACATCTAAGGTTCATTTTGGTCCTTTAATTATGAAAGGATTTGGCCTAAGAAAAACCAGGTTTCCCAATTATTATCTAGTAGCATTTCTGTTATGCATGGTGGAACCCTCTTAGAATCTTCAAACTGTGCTTTCTGGGTGCTCCTTCTAACCAACATTGGAAGAGATCTGCCACCAGTTTTTCACTGCTCTGCTTTCTGAACGTCCGATGGGGTCAGACAGCAATGTGTCCTAATACTCGGATGCATTCTATCTGCAGCGGGAAACTTCTCTGAGGAAGTGAGGGGACACGACCAGGTAAGGGGGAAGAGCAGAGGGAACGTGGGCTAGTCCAAGTGCTGGGGCATCGATCTGGCACTTGTCAGGGGGTATATGATTAAAGTTCAACTATTTGTAAGATGAGTGAAAAAAAAAAAAAAGAGCCTCTGAACATTGATGTGTGTTCTTAAACTAGTTAATTAACAACAGAAGATTAAAAGCTATAAAGATCTGTCAGAAAGTAGTACTAATTACAGTTATTTATGTGGACTACTAAACTATTGGCCTGAAATGTCATGGAAAAACACGTATCATTAAATATGTGTCAGATTAACTTTGTTGTAAATTGTATTTCATTCATTTTCTGTCATTGGCAATTATCGAACACCTGCTATACACAAGATTACTATTTTTTTCTCTTTTTTTTCCCCTCATCTCCAACTTCCCCCTTTCAGTGTTTCCCTGTCTTTCTCTCCTCGTCCCTGGTGATCATGAGATAGCCCTGTTTTAACTGCCTTCATGGGTTGTCTACCAATGCTCTTCCCCGTCTTTGCTGAGGAAACCAAATTTTGTTGAGATACATTTTTTTTTTACCCATGTAGCCATGTCCTTGAGCAAAGGACAGCCCCTACCACCAATAAAGTATAATTTATCTAAATCAATTGAGGTAATTTCATTTTCTTTATCAGTGATCTGTTTAGAAAGGACCAGGTGACCCAGCTCTGGCTAATGAAATATGAAAGTAAGATCCCTGCAGAGCATCAGAGAAACAGTTCTTAGCTTTTAAAAGGTGTCCAGAGGAAAACACAGTTTTTTTTTCCTTTCTTTTTTTTTTTTAACCATATTTTGACCTTTGACTTTGAAATATATGAATGTGATGCCTGAAGCTAGAGCAGCTGTCTCAAGACTATGATGAAAATTAATGCACCCACTGAGGGCAGAAGATGAAAATGATGGAAACCGAATCCTCTCTGTGATACTCTGCATTACTGAATGACTGGACATGAGAGCCATCCCGCCCAGGATCACATGTTACATGAGATAATAACATCTGCTTATTATTTAAGCCACTTTGGGTTAGATTTCCTGTTACTTGTTGCTAATTGTATGTATGGCTATAGCAGCAAATTGGGTATGTGAAAAGATTTTGGGGTCAGGCAAGCCACTTCCCATCTCTATATGTGAATATGTTTTTTATCCATAGAGTATAAAATACACAGCATTTGCACAAAGGAAGCCTGTTAATAATTAAATAGTGGTTCTGGGTGATATGAAAAATTAACAAATTAAAAATAATATTTAGATATCAAGAACAATACCAAGAGGTATATAACATGCAACTCTGATTTGGGTTTCTATTTTCAAATTCCCAAATTCCCAAATTCACCTTTCCAGAGCACTGAGCCAGAACTGACAAACTTCCAAAAATTATGCCCAGAGCTCTGAAACACAGAGGGCTGAAACACAGAACAACAGTAATTGAGAGAAATTTCTTTTGAGCACCCTTCAACATACCGCTATGTCCTTTGGATTATGCAAGAATGAATAAGACACCTAAACAAAAATTAAGTTTGAAAAATAAAGCTCGTATAGAACTTTAATTAAAAGTATATATAACCATGTTTATTAAGTGGCAAAAATTATTTCAAAATTCAAAAGGCTTTTACTGTCAAATTGCTAATTCCCTTGTCATCTAATGTATTTTTTAGTATAGAAAGTGTGTGTGTGTATTTGTGTGTGCATATGTGTGTTCCCGTGTGTGTGTGTGAGTGTGTGTGTAATACAGCAGTCCTTATCTCATCCTTTCCTATGCGGGGGGGAAGGGGGGTGTGGGTGATGGACATTGGGGAGGGTATGTGCTATGGTGAGTGCTGTGAAGTGTGTAAGCCTGATGATTCACAGACCTGTACCCCTGGGGCAGATAATAAATTATATGTCAAATAGAAACAATTAATAAAAAAATAAGTCAATTTATCCATGGGACAACCTAAAAACTGGAAGAGACACATACTAAAATATTTGCCCTGGCTAATCTATGCCTTTGGCAACCCCCAGTTTTCTTTAAATTATTATATTCCCCATATACTTCAATTTCTTAGGGCACTGTATTTAAATGATATATCTTTCTTGAAATGGGATATTCCGACAGAAGAAAATAGTACTTTGAGATGATTTTATTTGAATGACATTCTGTGCAAACTCCCAACATATTGATTTACAAAGAGATCTGAGAAAGCATTCCAGAATATTGCTCAAGAGCGGTAGACGTAGATGAACAGAGTTATGCTACACTTGACAACCCCATCTTGGGTGTCTTTCATTGCTTATTGGAAAGTTTCCTACTGGTAAGGAACGATTTCACACATGAATATCTAACAGAGAAGGTTTATTCTTCTTCTGTTTTAGGAACACACAAACCTGACGCTTATATCCATTCACCTAATTTTACTTATTCAAATTCTTTCCCTTAAAAAATGCCTTCAGGGGGTCCCTGGGTGGCTCAGTCAGTTAACTGTTGGACTCTTCCTTTCAGCTTAGGTCCTGATCTCCGTCATGATCAAGCTCCGCACAGGGCTCCATGCTCAGTGGGGAGTCCGCTTAAGATTCTCTCTCTCTCTCCCTCTGCCCCCACCCCCAGCTTGGGGTCACATCCTCTCTCTCTCGTGGGCGCTAGAAACAAAACAAACAAACAAACCCCTCTGTAGTAGATTTATGCTCAAAGATGGGACGTGTTTGAAAGTAATTTAAAGCCAAATGCTTAGCTCAGGAATGGTAGGAGGAGGAGGAACCTGTAAGAGCAAATTAAAGCAGATAAATTTCTTAGAGGAATAATTGATAATTAGATCATACTGCTTATCCAAACACCAAGGAGTAGGAAAGAGATGGCATAGGAAAAAGGTCAACAAAGGTCAAATGATCACTAAGTGCCAGGCAGTGTGCTGGGTGTTGGCGACACTGTAGGTTCTCTTCAAACCTCCCATCAGGTTTACCGTTCAACAACTCATTCCACACACCTACGTGGCTGATGCTAACTTCCAAGGTAAAGTGCTAAAAATGAAAATAATGAGTACATTTCAAAATTATTTAAAATATTTATATTGGTTGTATCCCAAGAAGAATTTTCAATGTTGTCCTATTTTTAATGAAAAATTTATTGTCAGAGGAGCATCTCTTTACAAGTAGTTGCGCGGAGGGGTGGGCAGGGGTAAGGCTGGCTCTGGCGTGTTCCAGAGGTCTCTGGCTGGGGGACACTCTCTGCTGATATACAGAGCGGGGATCCGATTCTCTTTCCCACACGTGGAGGAACTCAGCAACAGCCACTCGCAGGCGTTGCCCAAGTTTGGCGAAGGCCGGCTCCGGCAAGTCTAGCCGGAATCAGGCGTAGCTATTTGCTGTCCTGGAGGGGGCCTGCCTCCCGTGAGCCTGGGCTTGAGTTCGTGTATGTGGGTGGCTGAGCGAAATGTAACACTCTGAGTTATAACTCTCCACCTTTCTGCATCTAAATAGTAGTCAAACACTTAAAATAACATTAAGACATGTTCCAGCTTGCCCTGCCAGTCAAAGGGATAGCAGGGGGAAAAACTGAACCCCTGATTTCAGAACCCCAAGGGCTGGCTGATTTGTTAGGTTTAGTGGTTCAGAGGATTAAAAGGCAGAAATATTAAGAAGGAAAAAGAAAGAAAGAGCCAGCATACTCATTGAAGCAAATCTAATGGGCTGCTGGAGCCTAAGAAGAAAAGGTTCTCCTACCTGAGCAAATCTTATTTATTATTCCTGCCTCGCAATTAAAAAATTTTTAAAAAACGAATAATAATTTCCTAGACATTTGTCTTTTTTTGCTATGCTAGTCACATTCCCCAAACCCTTTATCAGCGCTGCTCTGCATATGAATGGACTGTAATTGATCTGTCACAGTCATGAAGGTCAGTAACCTTTCATTAGGAAGAATGTGTCTTTCTTGATAAATTATAAAGTCTCCGAGGATTTGAAAGCATATTCAAAAAAAATTCTTCTATACCTTGAAAAACAAAACACAGATTTTTCTGTTCTTCTGTGTATGGGGTAGGAGAGAATGATTGCTTGTGTTTCTGTTTAATTTGCTGTGTGTAGGTTTCTTCCGTCCTTCCTTCCTTCCTTCCTTTCTGTATGTGTGTGTGTGTGTGTGTGTGTGTGTGTGTGTTTTGAGGAAGGAGTGGGGAATCCTCACTATACCCCACCAACCTTGGCTCTTTTATTTACTTTTAATTTTTTTTTTTATCAGCAGTGCTATGCAAAATTGTCTAGTGTGAGCTTTTCCTGAGTCCTCCTTAAAAGCAAAAAAGGGGAAACTTGAACTCCTTCTCTAAAAAAAATTACAGCTAGTTATTCTATCTGCTGCATTAAAAAACAGTTATTATGGATGTTTTTCTTTCTCCTTATAACACACTTCAGCGTTTGCTATGGAAAAGATCAAAGTCATTATGTGCAAATGAAGACCCACCTGAGTTATGCGTATTCTGCTAATTCCACCCAATAATTTAACTGGTAATTAACTCAGACAAGCACTCAGCCATCCCACCTTTGCATCAAGATGACCGGCCCCAGAGCGTTTCCCATCCTGCCAGAGATGTCTGCTTCAGCTTCCATGTAATTGGACTTGAGAACCCTCTGGGGATTTTCAACCGAAGCTGCAGACTTCCTCAACTAGGACTCAGTCTCAGAAGCCCTTTAGTCCAACCGATCTTTCTTTCGTCAGCAACTACACGTCATGCATGCCGTTTAATGTGCACCAGTATTTTAGATGAGGAACCTGGGAGATATCCCACAATTTGGGACACAGTTTGTTTATTCAGCTTTCTCAACTGCAAATTGGATTAAAAGGATTCTTCTGGCATTAGGGACAGTGAAAGCCCTTAAACCACTTAACATGAAATTTGAAAGACAATGACGCGAAGACCAAAATGAGGTGACAGGAAGGACTCCATACAGCATCTTTTCTGCCGCACTGACGGCTCGTGCACTTATTTGATACACCGAGGGCTTCAATTCCTTAAGAACTTGCTTACCACTCAAACATGTGGACAAGCATCCATGCAAAACATTTAATCTATGGATGGAAATTTTAAATTTCTCATAAAAGAGACAAAGGAAAATAAGAAGGACTGTTCCATGAGCTGAGTCCACTTTCAGAGAATGTCACCATCATTTGTAGTACTGTGCGGAGGCACCATGGGTGTTTCCAAAGCACTCCTTATCAGAAAGAGAAAGAATTTCCTATGGTGTTGGTTAGGTTCCAACTAAGGAAACAAGACCTGGGCCAGTTAACGCCACAGGGAGGATGTAACAACGGTAGATGTCAATGCCATCCGAAGAGCGGGAGGGGCAGGAAGGTGAGCAGCCACTCCAGGAAGTTCTTAACTAGCCTTAGGGCTAGAGGGACAGGAGAGGAGACAGCATCGCTGGGACCTCGGTGCTGATGGCAGGTGCCAACAGGTGTGCATCATGAGGTCACAGCTGAGATCCACACGTGCTCTTCAAAAACGTCATTCCCAAGAAATCAGTCTCATTATTCAGTCAAGTATGTCAGACTTTGCATCCAAATAGTTCAGCCAGGGGAGCTGGAATAGCAGCAGCTGTGCCTGGTAGGAGCTGGGAACTCCAAGGAAGGCACTGACTGGTGGGAATTGATGCCACTGATAAGACGCAAAAGAGACCTTATGAGGCAGAGAGAAATGGGAATAATCTCCTTCCTTCTGACCCTTCAACCTCACATTAGTGCCTTCTGTTTTAGAATTTGCCTCGAAGCAGGTTGGCCCAGGCGTCCTGGGAATGTCGGTGCGGGGTTCCACCCAGTGGTCCAGGGGAAACGGCATGGAACACAGTGGAGAGCAAAGAGGTGAATGGCCAGCAAGATTTCTCTCCCATTAGGAGATGCCATCTAGGACAAATGCTATTATTAGGTTGTGCAAAGAGGATACACAAGCAGCAGAAGAAAAGCATTGAATTATGGTGTTAGAATAGACAAGGTATTTCACTCATCTTAGTGGTCAACCAAAGTCAACCAAAGTTCCTGAGAGATTTCTCAAAATGTAAAAAAGAAAAAAGCATAGTCCCTGGTGTGAAGTTCACCATGAGAGTATCAACACAGAGTTCACGGTATCCTGGGACAAGCTCAATGGTTCCTGTTGGTTTAAGTGGTGCTTCTTAAAGGTGCCAATGCACATGCTTTGGGATATTGAAAATCATGCCTGCACTTATAAAATATGACTTCAAAGAAATAAAACTACATTTTTAAAAACAAGTATGTCAGAATCAACATCCAAATCATTTTTCTCCTTTAATTCTTTTGGCCAATTTAAACATTAAAAAAAAAAAATCAAACTAAAAATCTTCCTAGTAGTGTACATGAAAGATGAAAGATAGAATATTCTTAGATGAACATAAGATGCTACTTTGGATTTTTTTTTTTTTTTTAGAGAGAGAGTGTGAGTCAGGAGCAGGGGCAGAGGGAGAGGGAAAATCCCAACCTGGTTCCACACTCAGCATGGAGCCCAACACTGGGCTCGATCTCATGACCCTGAGGTCAGGACCTGAGCTGAAATCAAAAGTTGGACACTTAACTGACTGAACCACCCATGCACCCCTACTTTGGATTCTTATATGACTTTATCTTTTTAAAGAAATTATCATTCATGGAATTCAGTTTTGTTTCGCTTTGTTTTGGCCAGGAACTTTCTAACTGGTATCTTCAACAGGAACAACCTAACCATTGGGGTTACTTCCCCTTCTACAGACAAGAAAGAATTTATGTGATAGACTAAAGCTAAAGGAGCATCTGGTGCTTTTGATGAAAGCTCAGAATTTCTAAGCCCTCAGAGAAGGAAATTACTCAGTGTCCACACCCAAAGGATTCCTTGGGTTGATGTTGGCCTCGTTCTGACCGTGGTTTCAAACTGGAAT
The DNA here is from genome assembly GCA_004024625.1 of Mellivora capensis. Classification (NCBI taxonomy): domain Eukaryota; kingdom Metazoa; phylum Chordata; class Mammalia; order Carnivora; family Mustelidae; genus Mellivora; species Mellivora capensis. The sequence continues at coordinate 176,685 of PISX010001797.1, forward strand.
CCTACAGTCTTCTAGAAAGTACAAAGTTGTGTTTGAAGGGTAAAGGGGTGTAAAAGGTAGAGGTGAGTGAGGGGAGGGTAAGTCTGTGCCCTCTACACCTATCTCAATCACAGCATCCTCAGTAATTGTGGCATGGACATTGTGGTTGCCTTCCTAAATCATTCATCCCATTTTCTACTAGTTCCTCATTCTGAACCATGAGAAATTTCTAGTTTCTGATTAGTCCTCAAGTCAGTCACATAATCCCAAAGTCCCTTTTACTGACTGGTTCACAGACTCAGGCACAAATCAATCAGTGGATGCCATTCCCCTGTAGCCACCTGAATCTGGTGGTTCATTGAGACCAAATGGAAGGAACTTAATTCCATGTTAGGAGAGAAATTCTTTCAGAGAATGTTAACTGGAGCCCGGGTGTGCTTGTAACCATTGCATGACCACTGAGGAATCACTGGTGGGATCCAATAACACTAGTAGGGTAGAGAGAATGAAAGAACTGCGTCCTTTATGAAATTATTAAACAACTGATTCAACCAACCCTAAGCTCACTCTTACATCTAGCATTTTTTACGCATAGGTGATGATTTCCCTATCCTTTAGATATATTTGTTGAGTTGGATTTTCAGTCACCTGCAGCAGAAACCATAACTGGTAGTGTTCTATCTTTGAACAGATTGAAAATACTCCCCTGGAGAAGCTTCTAAAAAAACCTCATACTTGAGTTTTGTTTTCCACTGTTCATCGCCTACTATCCTTTCCTGCCTTGTGACACCCCGGCCCTTTCCCTTCAGCCCAACATCACGCTCATTCCGTGCTGAGCTGCCGAGGATTTTGCTAGAAGGTCTTCCCTGAGGGCGCGTGGGTGGCTCAGTGGGTTAAAGCCTCTGCCTTCGGCTCAGGTCATGATCCCAGGGTCCTGGGATCGAGCCCCTCATCGGGCTCTCTGCTCAGCAGGGAGCCTGCTTCCTCCTCTCTCTCTGCCTGCCTCTCTGCCTACCTGTGATCTCTGTCTGTCAAATAAATAAAATCTTTAAAAAAAAAATAGGTCTTCCCTGAACCTCAGTCTTCATTGACATTTAGTTACCCTGTGTTGCACTCACCAAGTTAGCTGACTGGCATCACTGATGAATTTGTTCATGGCCAGTAATGGCAATGGGAACTTTATTTATTTCTGAGTATAACAGAAGATTTATAAGTGTTTGCTGGCTCAGTAAAAGAATTAGTGAAATAAATATGTCATACCATCTATAGAGTGTTTATGGTTGACAAGAGAATTTTTAAAAATATTACATCAAAAACCCAACAAATGAACCTATGATAGACTCTCAGCCATGGGACATTTTTGTAAAGAGGCATCTTCTCAGAGCTATTCCAACCACAGCATTTATTGAACCACATACCCACTTAGCACTAAACCAACCTGGATGGCAAGGGTATTCATAATGGGGGGGAGGGAAGGCTGATCGCCGGAGACAGGTGCTAGGGAAGCCACCCTTCATGTTAGCACGAACACCGTCCAGCATTGGAACTGCTGCTCACACGTCTCTGCTGGGGCCTGGCAACCGGCCCTTCCAACCCCCTTCCCATTCTGTGCTGC